>OX463847.1:35337589-35937589 GCA_949825065.1 Odontocerum albicorne | reverse complement strand
TGAGTAAGCCTTTGCACACCAGCAAATTCGCTGACCATACTGCTGTACTGGATCCAATGGCATACAGAAGTGAGACGACCCGAACACACACCGGTATGTTTTTTTCTCGTATCCCTTCAACAAATCCTTATTTCTGATTCGTATGTATTGAAGAGCGTTTGAACTTCAGATCTTAAGTCGCTTTATAAATATATTTACTGCAATGCGAGTAATTTTACATATCCTATAATGTAGGACCTTAAATCCGCCGTCGGTAATATTATTTTCGCAATTAAATGTGCCGTCATCAGTGGAGTCTCTTTCGACGGTTCCTTCGTCCTTACTTAATGCCGTCGCGTTCATTACAAAATAAAGATTTTTATTTTCTAGTGTAGTTTGCGCTAGATGACTACTTATTTTGTCCCCCATAACAGAGTGGGTAATTGTGGGATCGAATTAAATTGTTCACCCATACATTGTAATGATTCATATAATCGCCCTTTCAAACAACCATGACTTGCAATTTATTAACATTAATATTCAAATATTTTTCTAAACACATTACTTACATTCTTAACTTACTATTTGCCTGCATACATTATTAACCAACATTGTAATATCATTTACATTTTCTTAACCTTAACACGTTCACTGCATATACAGAGATGCTTAAAATTCGCGAATTTTTGAAAACCCATAACTTTGTTAAAAATCAAATTCTACTTTCTATTGAAACATCATATACAAGTGTATTCCTTCGTATCTTCAAAACACATGAAACCGGTGATGAATCCTTATCGGGAGACGTTTATGAATGCACTCAACATTCAAGGCTATTTTGTATGGACACGGTAGCCGTGTTCGACGCAGTGAACGTGTTAAGATACAAATCAGCAATTCACTTAACATCCACGCCACATTAAACATTACTTTTAAACCAGTTAATTTAGCAGTATAAATAAATAGACCATCTTAAATTACAACTGATAAAGATATTCACTGTTCAGTGAAGCAATGGTCTGTCCTTGAGGACCAGTGCCACTCGGATCCGCGCCGCGATAAGGAGAGGCAGTATTAGCAGAGCGCAATATATGCGCATAATTTATACTTATCATAATGCTAAAACTGGTATGAGGGAGTCAATTACCAGTTTAACAGTTATAAAGTAGACGTTTGTTCGTTTTTGAAAACTCTCAAATTAATTTGAACAATTTTATTATTTCTTGCATCTTAGAAAATAAGTTTGTTTCACTTGGTGGTGTCATGTTTTTAAATTTTAAATGAAATAAATAAAACACTTATTTTTTATTCACCACCATTTTATTTGAGCTCACTACCGGTTTCAAAGATATCCTTCTTCTTCGTCAGGTGAAGTTGAACTAAATGATGTAATTTATTATTATCAAACACTGTTTATTCCACTTTTTTTGTGACGGTATAACCCTACCGGTTTCAAGGCTTTCACCTCATCTTCAGGGGAGCGCAGACAAGACTAAATGCTGTTCGAACTGGTACCGATATACACGCTTCAACGGTTGGAAGCTGGGGGGTGAGGGAGGCACGGGACAATTTCGGCCAAGAGCGGAGAGATTTTTGGGAAATAACTGTTCAACAGATGTTCCGATCGATGGACTTAGAAATTTCTAGGGCCTCTACACCGATCGGAACATCTGTTGAACAGTTATTTCCCAAAAATCTCTCCGCTCTTGGCCGAAATTGTCCCGTGCCTCCCTCACCCCCCAGCTTCCAACCGTTGAAGCGTGTATATCGGTACCAGTTCGAACAGCATTTAGTCTTGTCTGCGCTCCCCTGAAGATGAGGTGAAAGCCTTGAAACCGGTAGAGTTATACCGTCACAAAAAAGTGGAATAAACAGTGTTTGATAATAATAAATTACAATGTATTTAAACCTCCACATTGTTAATGCCTTAACTATAAACAACGAACTAAATGATGTCTACATTTTTTTATAAATCGTAATAGGTACAAGAAAGGGGGAGAGGCGAAGTAGCTATTAAGGAGAGGGGAGTAGGTAGGCATCAAAATAATGATTTTTGAATGGAAAACATATTTAGCAGAGGAATATTATTGAAATAGTCCTCTCCTTACATGTTTCCCGTTCAAAAGCCATCATTTTGATGCCTACCTACTCCCCTCTCCTTATTCGTCACTTCTTCTCTCCTTCCCCTTCTTCCCTTCAATAATAGTCATTTGCTAAATATGTTCAAAATACATTATTTTGACGCCTACCTTCTTCCCTCCCCTTCTCTTGTACCTATTACAATTAGAAAAGATGTATTTTAAACATAATTTAGTTCAACTTCACCTGACGAGGAATCGGAGATCTTGAAACCGGTAATTAACTCAAATAAAACAGGGGTGAATACAAAATAAAGAATAAATGTTTTATTCTATTAAAAATATATAATTTTTATTATACTTATTTTTTGCTAACTCTTTTGTTGTATAAAATATATTAGTTATATTTTCCAACCAACGAGAAAGATGTTACAGAAGCCTTAAGTCAAAACCACACTAGAATAGTTTATAACCCTATAGCCTGATACCAATGGGAATTGAACCCGCAATCCTGGGTCGGAATACAGACATCTTACCAACTAGGCCACGGAAGTCGTAATTTTTATGATTTTTATTATTTCCATTATTTTTAATTACAATAATATTTATTAATTAATTTTCATTCACAATATAGGGTAAGCTCTATATTTTTTGATTTTTGAATTACAACAAATAGTTAAGATATTTAAAAAAATAATATTCAATTAACTTCAATAAATTGATGAATGCTTTCCATCGTCCTCAGTCTTAAAAGATGTTTTTTTAACTTTAAACAATGTAATATGAAATCACTGTCACTCACTATTCAATAATCATAACAGACATGCAACACGAATGCTGTGAATATCTGAAGCAAGTTTAACTGTCATATTTTCATGGGGAAAAAGCAAGAAAAGAAAACGTTTTAAGAATGAGCAAAGGAAACAGCACTTCTGTATGTGTGTGTGTAATTTTCAAAGGAAACAGCACTTCTGTATGTGTGTGTGCAAAATGATTTTCAAAATGGTACAATGTCAATGTGAGAAATTTTCCTGCGACGGTTCGTAATATTCTCATCTCGGATATTCGAAGAAAGCTATTTGTTACTAATATGTAATCCTTCGAAATAGTGTAACAGAGGTTTTACGGTAAGTGACTCGCTGACATGAGTATCTGTAACAAAAAAGGTTTATTTTCCCTGGACCTAGTCTAGTCCTGAAATAATTCTTCTGTTTTTTTCATATACACAAGTATGCCTACTTTTTGATCTCTTAAATATATACGACTACAAAACACTTTTATTTAAATCATTTCAAATATCAAAAGGGATAGATCAATTTTGTAAATACAAAAATATCAAACCCGTTAAATGGGTATTCATTGGTTAAATACTGTCTTGAAGTTTTTTGTTCCATACAAACCCATATTTTTAATTATCTCAGATCAGGTAAAATATGGAATGGGTTATTTTTGCATAATTCACTTAGCCTATTTTACCCCGGGTGAACATATAACTCATGCAGACCTTTAGTGCTCGTTCGCCGTCTCCTTCAAGTCTCTCTCTATAAACAGCCTCCTATAGTTCTGTTGCACGCTATCTATGTGTCGCTCCGCCAAGTGAGATTCTTCCGTGGTGTTGACCGTATCAATTGAGATTAGCTTTCATAGCCTTTCTCAGCATGATATCCATGGTAATTTATGGTTGTCTCGTCAATTTTTGTAGTAATAACATATGGGTTCGAGTCATGACAGGGTCTAACGAGAAAACTCGAAAATATTGCAAAATTAAGTCTACACTAAATTCACAAACGCTACGGTATAAAAAACCCGACAGCTGACTTTTAAACTTATGAGTGATTCTCTGGGTTTGTAGAGTAAATAAACAAAGTTCCCTTCAGTTTGAGATTTGCTTATCGTATTTTTGTTTGCTCAACGCAAACTGCGAAAACTGTATTTAACACAAAATAATAAACTGGCATTATAAACAATTATTATTTTCTCACAGTCTGTAAAATCATTTAAGATTTTTAAGCTGGAATAAAGTGTGTAATGAGCGCATTTTTATTTTAATTTACATCCAATCAGTGAAGTGATTCATTAAACATAAAGAATTCTTCTTCGACTGAGAAATGTTTCAGTTATGGCAATTTATTAAAGATACTTCCACGTGAATAATCCAGTCGAAATTGTGCTGCAGAATCTATGAAAATGAGGAAATTTAAGATTTGAAAGCATGGTGTGCTAGAATATTAGGATGTAATTTGGTTATACGTACAATTAATTTGAAAAGAGTTTTCGTTCAAGTTATTCTTATTTCTCTTAAGATAGATCTGTGGCATGTTATCACCAGGACTACCTATCTTAAGATGTTGACTCCCAACTATCCTTCCATATTTTTGGAGATCTTAAGGGATACTGCCAGCGTGTATTTCATCAAATGCTATGTAAGGAACTCTTGTGTCAACTATCCTTTCCACATCGCCTCATCAATATTTCTATCCCATCTCACAATATATTCTGCTTCACATATTTCTCAGATGCAGGAGATTCTAATTCGATCTCTTAATGTTTTACCTGAAACGTATATAAGGATTTGTGTGTCATTACCTTTTATTATCGTTATATAAATAAATAAATAAATAAATATTAGGTTTATTGACAGCAACATAGTATGTACAAGATCACACCTAAATAACATTTCTAAAAACACATAAATTGCAGACAATACATCAGACGCAGAAGCTATCAAAAGGTCTGGGCTCATCCAATAGCATCCCCTCGGCCAAAATACACCCCACCAATATAGGGCGAACCCAGCCACGGGGACACCAGATGTTTTTCAGCCCACACCCTGCATATCTGCTCTAGGTAAGTAGTATTAACTGACTGGAAGCATTCGAAATGTGGATGCACCGGAGAATGCTACGGATACCCATGACAGATATGGTCAGCAACACAAGGGTTCTTCAAAGAGCCAAAGTTGATAGAGAGTTACTGACTAATATTAAAATCCGAAAGGTGTCCTACTTGGGTCATCTACTTAGGGGAGCAAAGTACAAATTGCTGCACCTGATCATCCAAGGCAAAATAGAAGGCCAAAGAGGTGTTGGCAGGAGGCAAATTTCCTGGCTCCGCAATATACGTGATTGGACTGGCATAAGGGGCATTGGAGATCTTTTTCGGGCTGTCAGGGACAAAGATGTCTACTCTCAAGTGATATTCAATGTTGGGGGGATCTGTCATGACACTGAGAAGAAGAAGATATCTGCTCTTGACTCTGTTTTATAAGATTTGGACCTCCCTGTATTTTATCATGTATTTGTTATTCCAGAACACATATTTTAGTCATCCAGAGACAGCAGTGTCTTTATTTACTTGACCTCTTATATGTTATCTTGTGAAGATCATTAAATCTTAACAGATAGACACATAGGTATTTGAATTCTGTCACTTTTTTAATAAGTTCATCATCATCACAAGTTGGCATATCTCTGAATTTTTTGCGAACATTAAACATTATTTTTTTTATTTAACAACAATTTATGGCATGGTAATATTAATTTATTTTAAAAATTTGCTCATAAAATATTGTTATGGTTAAAAATAAAACTTATGAAGCATGTTTTGGAGGTCGTTTTTAGATTCTGCAACGATTGTTACATCGTCAGCACATAAGATGACACAGATAGGGTTGTCACCCGTTTTGTAGCGCTGCCCAAATTTTTATCAAAGTTCAGGTTTTCCTTATCATATCGAAATATGAGCGAATGTATGTTTGTGCTTCTACTTGTCTTTGTTAAGGACGAGTGGTTTAATTTGATAACTCTGGAGATGTATAATCGTTATAGTCAGTATTTAAAAATAATAATTTAAAGAGAAAGTAACGATGCTAATACTAAATATTTTATATAATATAATTATACAAACCATACAATAGATAATACAAGCGAACTTTATACTTTCGGTTTAATTATTTTAGTGTTTATTTAAGACAAATAAGAAATAATGGAACAGGTGTAGAACAAAAAAAAAACAGATTAAAAAAAAAGCATTTATATCTATGAACGCTTAATGTAAAAAAGCATTTATATCTATGAACGCTTAAGTATCTTCAAAATTCTTAGTCTAGTTTAGATACATAGGTATAATTTATTCAATTTTAGAGACCGCAGGGTATTGCTTCTTGTAAAGGTTCATAAATATTTATTTCTTAGAAGTACATAACCTGTTTATTAAGGTGTGAAAAAGTAATTAACTCAGTTTGTACAATACTTTGTACAACATAAATTATTTGTTCAATTTTGTAAAATATGCTAAATACACGTGTTTTATGGATGGAATCTTTTTTGGTCACTCCGCCTCTGTAAACCTCCCACGGGTTTGCGCCAGTGCTGGGTATTTCCAACTCCGTATCTGGCGCTAGCGGAGAATGTTTGTGTCTGCAGGGACATGAACAGTGAACGACAAACAGCAAACAGTGAACAGCGTCAAGCAGCTGAGCTCTCCCACCTGAGTATACAGGAAGTGTGTGGGACACCACCTATCTTACAGGGGCGGACTGCCCACGGGACACAAAATTAAACAATTTAAATATCAATGATGTAATCAAGTTTTTTCTCAATGTAATGGAGTCATTTTTTGTGTAGTATAGTTTAGAAGCCTGGCAAAACTGCGGTCGTCAGCAGTTTTGTCAGGCTTATAAAATTTAATTTAAATTAACAAATTGGTTTTCCTATCTCAGTAGTCTAGTGTTTTAAAGATTATCTTACACCTAAGAATATCATCTCGAACTCCCTGTAGTAACACGTTTTTCTTACATCTAGAAATTTCGGGTTAAATTCCCAGTGGTCATTTTTTTTTATTGTCCCTGAGAATTGCGAGTTAAATTATTATAATAACGGACAAAATATATAATACTCTATAATTTCTAATACATAAGTATTTATCTGTTATTATCTAATGACATATCGATGACGCAATAATTCAATTAACTGTTATGTGTGAAATTAAAATATGCAAGTATTACATGTTGCAAAAATTGTGGTCTTTAAAAAAATTTATTAAATATTTTAGTTATTTCCGTCATTAAAATATCCACCCCCGTTTTTATCATCAGTAAAAAATTCTATGTACTAGAGCAGTGGTCCCTAACCCCCGGGCCGCGGCCCGGTAGCGGGCCGTGGACCAAATGGTACTGGGCCGCGCAAGGGCCTGCTTAAAAATCAAAATTACTTTTGAAAAATCGAACATACCCAATAAAACTTAATTATAGCTTAAAATAATTATTCCGTTGAAAACCCCTTCACGCTTAGTTACCACCGACCTTCCGACAATACAAATATATTGTTATTAAATTTAAAAAAAAAACTACATTCAATGTGTGTGTGTGTGTGTGTGTGTCCCAGTGGGCCGCGGTAAAATTATGAAACGTTGACCGGTCCGCGGTGACAAAAAGGTTGGGGACCACTGTACTAGAGTACCTATTTAGAAAAACTACAACGTGAAAACAAAAAACTTTAATGCTTTTTAAATATAATTGAAAAAAAACATTCCTAAAAGTCACCGTTTTGTGTATTGGATCTTAAGTCACAAAGACGTTGACTTTGGACATCTTCAAAAACCTCTTTACTTCAAAGTAAGTTTAGTTAATAAAAATTCTGTAAAATTATCAACAGATATAATAGTGAAAAATGTGACAAATATGACAATACGGAATAAAATGATTAGGTATGAGAATATGAACTTATGGGTGATGTATGAAGCAAGATGAAGAACAGCACTCTGAGATAGATTAGACATGCATAACGAATGAATTAATAAAAGCTAACAAAACAAGTATACAGTGGAAAGTGTGACAGAGGAAATTATGTTTAGATCAAGTGAATGATACTTTGGAAAGATTAATGTAAACATTCAGATAAATTGCATTAGTAGTATGATAAAATATATGGATGTAAAAGAGCTGAAAGATTTATGTCGCGATAGGAAAGTGTGGCGCTCAATCCTCTCTGGAAAATACATAATAGTATGTATATAATAATAGAAACCAAAATAATCTCATTAATTATAAACTGAATCAAATGTATTTTTACCATAAATTTAAATGACCTAGAAATTATCGAAATATTTAATAAGTACTAAAGAGGAAAGTTGAATATATTGTTTTACTTAGAATGCAATTCAATTAACTTTGTTAAATATTCAATAGGGTAAGAGTGGGTAAAAGAAATTTTATTACTGGTAACAATGAATTTATTAATTTATTTATGTAAACACTTCAATGTACAGAGTAACATTTGGTTTAATGCCGAAGGGAAATCTCTTTCAACCAACCAGAAAAAATGTTTAACAATTTTGTTTATCATGTTGCATAAAAGAATTACCTTTGAGTTTTACATCATTACAGTGAGAATTACAGTAAAAATAAAATGATAAAAAAGATAATTCTAAAATAAATTGTCGACAGGAATCATTTAATAATTTAAATATAACAAATAAAAAATTTCATTTATGGAAAACTGGTCAAGAGACTTTTGCTTTTGGCAGTTCATCAGAGCACGCGTTGGAAACACTACCGCACGTGTAAAGGCAACACTCGGACACATACTTAGCGCGTGCGAGTGTTATTACCTGACAAACTCTTTTACCAGACTGGGATTCTTTTTTTTAGCACCATCAGGAATCGTACTCTATATCCCCGGATGGAAGTCAAGCCTCTTACTAACTAGGCCGTGGAGGGCAATGAGATAAAAGAGGGTATTAGGAGTAAGGATAATGGGGAAATCAGGAAAAATGTTACGTCACTGAAGGGAAATAATTATATTTCATATCGTTGGCATATTTTCAACATCGACATAAAAACCAATGTTTTTTATGTCGATATTGGAAATATGCCAACGATATGATAATATTAATTGATTTAAATGATATTTAAAAGAAAATTATCTAATATTCTTAAATATTACATGGTTGTGTAGGGTACCATCAATTTTAATAGAATATTTGATAAATAATCTTATAATTAATATTTTATGAAATTATGTTGGTATCTCTTATTCAAATGAAATTAAAAAAATAATTAGTGTCGTCGCTTAACATATAACATGACTGGAAGATTTCAACGGTAGGATTTAGAAAACCTTTCAAAAGAAAATTGATGCATAAATTATTTTGGGAAATTAGGTTTTAAAACCACCAAATAAAAAAGCTGTCAATTTATTGATGGCATGAAAATAGTCGCCCTACATAAAGTTTCCTTCAGTAAAAAAACTACTGGACAGACTTTAAAGACATTGGAATATTCCTTGCAGTTCTGACCACACCTAATCGGATCACTTCGTTAATCCACTACAAACAGTCAACGATCTGAAAATGTATTGATATCATGAAAACAATCATTCCACTTACAATTAATTTTATAAGAATATTCTTCTCAACACTTATAGTTTACTCCATTAATAAGCTAATAAAGACTTTTAAGGCATTGGAATACTATCTTTAGTCCTGACTTGAACCATTCAGACCAGACCTGCTACTACAAAAATTCATAAATTTCCTTATCAACACCCTAAGAGAAAAAAAGTTATCTTACTGTTATATTGACAGAAATCTCATATTCATGTGATACAGCATAACTGAATGATTGATTGAATTATTTGACAAGTGAACTGTGTTGAGAAATATTGTCAATGTAATAATGATTGAAGGACACTTTATATAGCACCGATTAGAAAGCAGACTCTCCTCAATGAGTCCCTTATCCTTCATTTTCTTATCCTTAAGTCCCTTATCCTTAATTCCCTTACACTTAACTCCCTTATCCTTAATTTCCTCATCCTTAATTCCCTTATCCTTAATTCTCTTATCCTATAAGAATGTGCCAGCTGGTCTTATCCTACTCCAATTTGGTTATTAGATTGCGTTGTAAGTTCAACCTGTCTTTAAAATAAATCGCATCTGGTTTTCCCTTGTATGCACATGGTTACATACAAGATGGCTTCCTTCCGGTGTCCCTACACTCCACCTAAAGCTGAATGTGTTACTATCACATATCAGAAGATTTGCAAAGGTTTCTTTTTAGTTCACATTCCGTTGGTAGTTTCTTACAAATTTGTTTTTCTAAACATGTGCATTTGCGGGGAAGTATCTAGTCTAATGCCTGCAGCCAACACTTTCTTATCATTATACTCAACTTTACACACATTTATTCTATAATATTTTTAATCTGTCACTAGAAGTGGGTTTAAATTTCGAATGAGAAGATACTTAATTTTTATTTTTTATTTAAAAAAACACTCAGAGAAAAATAATCAAGATTATCCCCAGCCCGGTTTTTTACCGTTCGATGCATGTGTATGTTGGTACCAGTTTGAACATTTTTCAGTCTTATTAGTGATCCCCTAATGATGAGGTGAAAACCTTGAAACCGGTAGAGTTATACCATTATATTAAGTGGAATAAACAGTGTTTGACACCTACAGTGTTAATGATTAAACTATGAATAATATATAGTAATAACATGGATTAAAATCCTAATTACCTGTGTTCATCTCATGCGCATTCCAGCACATCAGTAGCTCAGTGAAAATGTTATAAAATTAAATACAATCTATGGAAAAAAATAAATTACATATTTCTTAGTCAATTTAGCCATCCTTCTAAACTGATAGTGTTGAACTAAATATGCCCATATCCGAAGGTACTAAATATGTCCGCGTCTATGGAGGAGAGTATTCTCTATAGACGCTGTACAAATTGACATTTTATTCTTATTATTCGCAAACGACACCTCCTTTAGTAAACGTTCTTCTGGCATTTGAAATACATGTCCAAGTCAACTAAATTATAATTCATCAATATTGTATTACAAAAATTCCACATCAAGTGACCCTCTGATTTATATTTCCAATTCAATCCATTAGCATTTTTCCTTGTAACAAAATAGGAATATTTTAATTTCCTCGTCTAGGTCTAGTCCTGAAATATTTCTGTTTTTTTTTATATTTTAAGTGGACGTAACATATATATGCTTTCTTTTGTTTATTTAATATTTCGAGTAAGCATGTCAATATCCCGTATGTGCAAAATATCAAAGTGGCGTAATATGATACCTATAGTTTTTAACGTGCCTAACTTCCACTAGGAAGTGTTGAATTAGATTTCGGATGGTAGCAGAAAAAAATATAAAAATATGCTCCCAGTCTGATAAAAGAGTTCGCCTGCTAACAATACACACTCGCTAGACGTGGGTGCGTGTGTTGATGCCTCTTTACGCGCGGTGAAGTATTGTCAAGACGTGCGAGGTCAAACCGTGAGTTAAAAGCTCACTCCAATGTTTCTGAGCCCGAAGGCTCAATTAATAGGACTGAAGACGATGTTGTCACTCGGACACGGAGTAGCCTATCCCTCATGATCAAATATGATTGTCAAACTGTCTGTCTGTGCGTGTATTAGTTAATTATGTGCAAGCTGGTGCCATTCACTATAAGGTGCATGCCCCCGCAGAAACGCATTGGACTTGTGAAAGTTTGCCAGTTCGAACCCCGTGCTGTGCTACTCCCCTCGAATGACACAGACATTTTTTTCGCCTAGTATTCAGGTGTATAAGGATAACTATGACTTTGGTCATATCTATTATTTCAAAAAAGAGAAGAAAAAATATGCCGGTGTGCTCCGATCCTCCCACTTCGGCATGCCATCGGATCCAGTACAGTGGTGTGGCCGGTGAGTTTGCTGGTGTGCAACAGCTCACTCCCTTAAAAACAAACTACATCTTTGCTTTCCAAGAGAATCGACGTTGAAATAACGAGGGGATCCTCAACTTTGAGGCCCAAAGTGCACTTCAACAAATACATACTTGATAAATCAAACTCAAAATTCCGTTGGCAAGGAAAATAAATTTCAAAGACAGCAGCTTAAATCTGCTGCAGCCTTTTGTTAGATAAAATTATATACACGTATAACGCGACTTTTGTGTTGCTTAATCGTGCTAAAATAATTTATAATAAACAGCGTATAAGCTAGAGAAAAACATAAATTCAGATATAAAAAGGTCTAAGAGTAAAACTAGTTCAGGAGTGTATCCGCCAGGAATCCATCCTGGAACGCCCGCTTGCTTTGCGTGAATGCTAAACATTAGGTCACGACCGCATAAATTAATATCCAAATCATTTTCGTTTCGTTTTTTTTTTTGCTTTCTTTTTAAAATAATTTTTAATTTGTTTATTTTATTTTACAATACAAAAAAAAGATACAATATTACACAAAGCAACAATTTAAAAAACATAACCTCAATAATCATATAAAAAAACATGTTCCCCTCCCCATCATGCTTAATTTCTATTCCCGGATACCATAGACTTGTTGGCCGACTAGCTAGGAATTCCTATTTTAAGTCAACCGGCTTATCACATGTGTCAATCAAATATCCTCATCACTGAAAACAACATTTAAAAAACATACTCTAAAAATATATGAGATATTTATTTTCAGTTAAATAAAAAAAAGAGAAAAAAACCTACTTATGATGATTCTTTATTCGAGAGGTTAATTGCAACAGGAAGACAAAGTCCACAGTAAATACGTCTGTAAGACTCTGCGAATGCGCTTGTACATTGTACGAGTACATACGATCCAAGAATGAATTAACATTCTAAAGATAGGAGCCGAGGAATGCAGAGTACAAATACAGTTACAGGGGCCACTGCACCGGCCCGCATTGGTGACGAAGCCACGACTGGCAAATACCAATGACCTTACCGATTTCCAAAAAAGAAATGTTAAATAATCTGTCACCGCCGGCCTGCCGACACGCGACCACCGGTCTTGCACATCCTGGTGGAAGTCGAAACCAGTATTGTGTTGTCTATACAGTTGTATACAAATGATGGACTGCGGTCCTATTGAGAAATTCACACAATTTTTTATAAACGTTCTTGTAATAATAAGTTACCTGTTTTCAATGTTTTATATTTTTCCTTATTTATGTTTCTTATTTGTTCCGAACTCTGGTAACTAACAGTTCCGTTCGATCCTACCACAACCCACGCTGTCATGTGGAACAAAACAGGTTTCCATTAAGTGCTATTTACACTGAAGATCAAAATCTTCTTAGTTTTTTTATGGGCGTGACATCACGCAGTGGCGAAGAAGGAACTACCCAAAAAGACTCCTCCGTCGGCGACAAAGAATACTAGCGACCGACATCACGGGAGTAGGAAAATGACTCGTAGTGTAGTAAATATGTTTCGGCTTAAAGCCTGGGGTTCTAATAGCCCAGGAAGTTGCTAATACTTTCACAAAAAAATCAAATGCAGAAAACTATCCTTTGACTCCACTGGATTGGAGAAGCCAATTGATCAGAAGACTTACCAATGTTAGACTGAATGAAGAACCTTCACAAATGATTGACTCGATTATCTTCGCAGTATCACAAATTGTGATTCTGCGATGATAATCGGATTGATCCAGTTGCCCACTAAAGTTACAACAGGTTGAAGGGACAAGATTAAGACCAAAAAGTTTGTTTGTCATACGAGTATAAGCTCTCATGTCCAGAGTGACATTGGGTGATCCAATAACTCGGATACACCCATCAATAGCTGAGGCGCGCTTTGATGCAAGGAAAAACTTTACATATCTGTTTTCTTACGGAAGATGAAGGCCATCATTGTTGCCAAGTTAACAACAAAAAGTTAACAACAAAAGTAGGCTTTGAGAATCACTCAACGGTTATCCCTAGCAAAGGTTAAAGGCATACCTCATACCGGGAAGAATTATCATGGCTCGACACTGGACCTCCAGATAGTGCTTCCGCCGAGCATGTCCTATAACTAACATGGTAACTTGAACCTTACCAGCGGGTATTTCATACATTGATGTAGAGAACTCTTCTACTATCCATCATTTTCACATTGCCTAACGAGTGTGTGGATTCATATCCATTTCATATATGCCTTGGATTTGGAAACGTCTAACTCTATCTCATAGCGTTTTACTTGCAATGGATCCTAGAGTTTTTATTTCATAAGTTCTGAGCTAACTTTTCGTTTTTGTTGTATCTGCTAACATAGTCTCTATTCCACGAAGTCATTATTGACTTCAAACATGCACTACAAATGATAACCCTACTGTCTATTCTCGATAAATATTTCTTATTCCCGACCGAATCTTTTAAGAATCCAGAGACATCAGCGGCTTAACATACTTAACCTCTTATTAAGATCATCGTAGCTGAGTAGTTCGACACTTCAGCATTTGAATGCTGTCACTATTCCAATAGGTGTGTCATAATCATAACTTGACATTTCATTGATTTTTCGTTAAATGTTTAACATTTAGTTTTTTCTATACATGTAGATATGGCCGTTTTACAATATATTTTTGTGATGAAAAATGGAAGTCATGGAGCATATTTTCTAGATCGTCTTCAGATTCTGCAACGACTGTCGAATCATTAGCAAATCCTATGAAAGTAAAGAGTTTTCCACTCATCCTGTAGATAGCTTAAGTAATTCCCATTTTTTTAAATTGCTCTTTAAAATTTTAAGTAATTCCTAAACTTTTGAAAATGCTCTTGAAAATTTTAAGTAATTCTCAAACTTTTGAAAACCCTCTTTAAAATTTTAAGTAATTCCTAAACTTTTGAAAATGCTATTGAAAATTGTTAGTAATTCTTAAACTTTTGAAAATGCTGTTGTAAATTTGACCCTCTTACTTGGTTTCGATGTTTTTCTTCTCCCTACTTTATGTATCTTCTAGTTAATTATACAGTAACATAAATTGTAAATTTAGTACGTCAAAATAGTTAGACTTTACAGTTCTTAATTAAATTAATGTTTCAGATTTCAAATCCATGTTTATTTCCGTCTCGTTTTTTTTAATCAACTTTCACTTTGAGACTAAGCTGCAATATTCAATATTCATTTTTTGTATTGTTTGTATGAGGTATTTCAACTTGGTGTTAATTTTGGCAATCAGTAAAAGTACCTCTTGAGTTATTGCATTATTTATTTAGTTTATTATTTGTTTTAATCTTAAAATATGGAGGTTGCTCGATATCCGTTGTATGGATTTTTTTAATAACTCCAGTCAGGTTTTTCACCTGAGACTTTTTAACATTATATTTTATAACACTGTTGTTGTATACAGTACAACCTAGCGAGCTTATTGGAATGTGTAAATCTCTTCCAACCAACTAGATAGTTGCTAAACAAAACCTTAAGGGAAAACAAAAATAGGATCATTTTTTTTAATTCTGAGTTCCTACGGGAATCGAATCCGCAACCCCCAGGCTGGAAGATAGACGTCTTACTAACATGGCCACGGAGGTCATCAACTGGTCCAAGAAGATAAGAAGATGCTAAAGAAAATGTTATATCTAAATTAATCCAAAACTTTAAAAAACTTAGCATAAACAAATTAATCCAACTCTGAAAAAAAGGAAAATTCAAGGTGTATAAATGAGGAAAAAGTTAAAAAAACACAACAGAATGACGTGAAGATAAGTTCTTACTACGTACCTTAAAAGGGTTGTTGTATGAAGGTGATAAAATGCAAAATATCATAGCTTAAAGATCATAACATTAATCTTCCAATTAATAATATGATATACTCGTTTGACTCTCTCTACCCCTAATACAATAAGGTCGGGGCTGCAGCACTGTCACTGCATCCCTCCATTCGAGTTGGTCCATATTAAGATAAGCAGAGAAAAAAAATCTCGACATCTTTCAATCCTAGCAGGTATCATTCGCTTCTACTACGTCTATACACTTCGTCATTCACACTCACCTACTAAAATAGATTTTCACTCTTCTCTGTTTTAGAATAAAATAAACTCAACGGTATCGCGTTAATCTAGACATTACTAAGTTCATTGTACGTTCTATACTACTCGTATAAATTATTAAATTAAACTTCCATCATTCACTGTTTCTACGTGACCGAACCATCTCAATACTATTTTCTTTATATTAAGCACAGCACCCTCTTTTAATCCGCAATATTTCCTAAAGTTTTCCTTACTTATTTCTGGCATACATTATTTTTATATTAATTCCACGCTACTCTTTGTAAGATTTCTGATATTTTGATTTCATCATTGATAAATAAAGACCATTCATATGTATAACCAATATCTGAAACATTTTTGATCCTAAAACTATATTATTGTATAAAACATCTTTATACTTTTTAATTTAAAAAATACATATTTGTTTATCCACGCATTGCTCTAATTTCTCCTGCAACTATCTTACTTTCATTATTTTTACCACGTCTATGTTGATCTTTAAATTTAAACTCAATTATATTGAAACTATTATGTTTTGACTTGGAACAGTCTCGCATCATACTATACGTATGACTAATAAGTTGCATGCACTCTTAACAAATAATTCTGCAAATGACTACGAAGGTGAACCACGTTAAACAATAACAAGAATTTTAAAATATTTTTCCAATACGGATATGGCTTGGCATAGTGGATTGTGTTTTCGTATCCTGGATTGTTGATAATAATTTGACAACAGATTCATGTTAAAAAATACTTTTAATGAAAAACAAAACACTGATTATCTTAAAAAACGTATTTATTAATACATTCTACAATATAACAATCTAGCGGGCTTATTGTTAAGTATTTATTGCTAGCATCGTCACAGGGAAGATTAAGAGAAGTCCCTTATTAAATTGGTGTACACAAATTAACACAAATTAATTTCTATAATTTATTTAATGACACTTTATTCTATAACAATCTGGCGAACTTATCACTAGCACCGTCACAGAGAAGACAAAGAGGAGAACCCGTTTATATAATATGTTTTGTACACCAAAACAGACCACAAATTAATTTGGTTATTTATTTATTAACACTTAATTTTATAACAATCTGGTGAACTTATTGCTAGGTTACAATATCTTGAGTGATTTGACAAAGATGATTCGGATATATTTTTCTGAAGTCTGAAAAGCACTTTTTCATTATATGAATTTAGTTTGAAGTAGAAGATGTTACTAAAAAAGGGGAAACGAATATATTAAAGAGTCTTCAAACAATGGAAATATGACAGGATCTTGACCACTTGGATTTGGTAAAATAGTGGATTCCTTAGACCTTGCTTATTTATTATATTGTGAATATTTCACTGTACAATCTGGCTGGCTTGTTACCAAGTGTCTTTCAGCCAAGTTACATCATTCAAATTATTGTTAATTTATACAAAATTCATGAACAAGATACATAACTACAATAAAAGTGATTATATAATCAATCGATGGAATAAGGAAATTATGGTGGAGATGGAAGGCAATCTGAAAAAAACACGTAACATTAAAAGTTATGTTAATTACGTTTTGAAATGTGCCAATGATGAAGCTAGTCTCACTTTACTTGTTTACTGGTTCCATAGCGTCACTGCATGTACAGTATCATTCATTCATTTTCGTCTCCGGACCATCAATAATGGACACGTGTTTTCAGTAATAGGTAAATCGTTTGCATCCATCAGGTCTTGTCCAAAACATGTTGTCCCATTGTTCGGGAAAACTAGCATGTGTTGTGATTCCTGTGTATTCCCAAAGAAACAGCAATGCTACATTCGTTCAAAAAAACTCTTCAATATGGAATAGATTTTATAAAAAACATATACATTTAGCCATGAACAAGAAACCAAAATAAAAAAGCGCCCCCCTGGAAACGTCCGAAATTAACTGATGGCCGATTCTTCTAACCCCAGAACATCAAAACCATTGGACAGTATAGGACGCCATAAAAACAGAAAGGCGAAGAACTAAAAAAGCTAATACACTTTTCGAGATATCTTGCGTTTATTGTACGTGTATTGGAGGGGATTAATTTTACGTGTGTAGATTTTGGTTATTATTTTTTTTGTTTGTACGTTAAGGCCTTTGATTACCTGAGCCATGAGCCGGTCTCATGTTTGTATGGTAGGTGGTATGCATGTACGTACTTCTTTTTGATAAATTTTTTTGTATATAATTCACGTAAATATTTATAATATTTCTTACAAGTTGTATTTATGTTCATGCGCACTCTAAATTATAGTTAAGATTCTCTTGTAACTTTTTTCAATGATCGATAAAATACCCTACATTATAATAAAAGTAAAATAAAATAAAGTAAAATTAAATTTATGTAAATAAATTAAATTAAATAAACTTAAAAAAAATAATAGAAATAATATTAAAAAAAGTGAAATAAAATAAAATAAATAACATAAAGGTAATAAACAATCTCTGCTTCAGCTTAGCAAAGACTTCTTATGTCGAAAATAATTATTTATTCGCGATTATTTCGAAATAATTCATGTATCTACTTAACTCTGAAATTAATAAACTGGCATGTTTCTAAAAATAGCATTTTTTTCAACAGACAATCCACCAAGCTATAGGACAACGTGTACAATAAAATACAATCCCCCAACCTCAAAATAGGGCAACCTGTACAATAAAATACAATCCCCCAACCTCAAAATAGGACAACCTGTACATTAAAAGATTAATATATTAAAATGGAATCGAACCTAACAAAAAATAACAAATTGAATTTTTTTTGATGAACTAAGTAAGTTAAGCAGAACGTTCAATTGACTTGATCAGCATTTCACGTGTATTCTAGAAATTGACCGATTACGTGATTGTACAACGATTTTACAACCAGAGAATTGACTCTTGAATATTTATCACGTGTAGAAATCTCAGAATCCGCTTTGGAAATATTTTTGTATCTTCGTCACCTCAATGCGACAACAAAAGAAAGTCTTCGAAAAATTAACAAACAAACAATATTAAAGTAATAATAGCACATAAACAAGAATTTAAAGAAGTTCCGTTTTAGTATAAATGTGGGTTTATAAAATCATCTTATTGTGAGTTTTATTTTTATTTGCTTAAATATATATGTATATGATTTGTTCAAAATCGGTATTGTTTACTTACATATTTCAATAATAATAAAAGGAAATTTTATTTAAGTTAAGTGGGATATCAAACGGTGTGACGCGATAAGAATCAGTCAATGAGACACTAAAACGTATATTTATGTACCATATATAGGTATACTAGAACCGGGTAATATAAAAATCTGTTATTATACTTGTCCATAAACATTATTTTCGTACCAATGTTGGTGTATGGGAGTGAAACGTGGACGTGGAATAAGACTGAAAGGAATCGAACAAACCTTGTAGAAATACTTGCCTTGAGAAGATTACATGGGGTAACAATGTATAACACGGAAAGAAAGTGTTTCGGGATGAATGTAAACTTAAGACAGATGTGTTGTGCAACTCGAAGAAGAGCACTCTCTTCGAAGAGAAATCGTAGAAATTGTATGAGATGGTGTATGGATGTGCAAGAGGCGAAGGATGTATGTCAAGATAGGAAAGTCCAGCGCTCTGTCCCTTCTGCCTACCCCAACAAAGAGATCGCGTAGTGATATGTATGTACGTATGAAAATTTATATAGCGCCGTTTAGAGAGCACCCTCCCCTCAAACTACTTCTTAACTACTTAAGAAGGATAAAAGTAAGATTAATACTTTGGAGACGCGTGCACTAAGAAAAAAATGTGTTACCAATATATTTGGCCACCGTGGTCTAACGGTTAATATTCACGCTAAGCAAGCGGGTGCCCCAGGTTCAATTCCTGTCGGTTTCACTTTCGAACTGGTTTTACTCTTAGATAATTTTACATATGAATTTAAGATTACAAATGGCGCTGTTATTAGTAACATTGGAGTCTTTTGACCCCCTTATTTGTTTAATAGGTTGAGCTGGTTATGAAGCGCGTTTGAGGTTTTCGTAATGGTCAGGAAACAGCGCTATATACAATTTACTAAGTAAAAAATATATTTGGAAGGAGGCGGAAAGAAAACATCAAAATTGTGTACATGGATAAAATAGATGTAAATAAGATAAAGAAGGGGCTACCATCCAAGTATACAGCTTAACTCAAGTGAATAAAAAACCATTTGATGATCCTGGTTTGAGTTCTATTCGGAACAATCTGGTTTTTCAGCAACGTCATCAACTCAGCATGATTTAGTCTCCTGGCGATGGCAGCGATGACGAAATAGAAGAAGGCGTGTGTAGTCTTGTGCTAAATATAAAGACGAGGATCTTAGTGACATAATAAGTAAACAATACTCCATATAATATTACTCCATTCTAATATTCTCTGTTCGACAGAATATCTTTCAAAATTCACAACAAACCATCATAAATTTGTTGGATATTCTTTGATGCACAACAATTTACTGAATAAATGGATGGTATATTCATAGGTTTGTATGTTGTATATTTTATTTTCAGTCAAACAGAGCTCTTACTCTCTATCAGGTAACGCAAACATTTATGGTGTATTTTTTTTTGTGAATTATTCAAAATCATCAGAGATTTGGCTTTAACTTTGTTGTATTCCATATTTGAATATTTAATAATAGATTTTATTTTATTTATTTTATACATGACAAGAAATATACATAATTTGCGAAAAAACAACTGGTTATTTAATTTGGACACACAATTTTAATGGATCTGGGTTTGTGGCCTTTCATTTGTCGTGCCCCCAGTAAACTAGACTTTTGCCTGTTTCTCACTGAGGACATATAGCATGAAAAAAATAAATCGATACTTCTTTCCGATTTTTGATTTTATAAACCCCCGTTGCACATTCTCATCAACCTGACCAACAATGACACTCAATTACATATGTATACATCACGCGAAATCAAACTCCTCAAACTTCATCACTCTAGACAGACCAAAAACATTCATCCCACAGTATACCGCAGATAATCATAAAAATAAAAACAAAAATATATAAAAATATAAAACAATAAAAAACATCACACTCAAGAGCTCACACAAACCTTTTCCACAAGTCATTCATCTTGCAAGCCCAATTACTCAAACTCCTGTCGCAATAACAACCACGCTCCGATCGACTGCCTAAATTATTTTCCTCCCTTTGCCTTTATTGGATTCGGCACCCCATTGTATGTCATGGGAGCTAAATAGGCATATTGCCTTTGGGCAAAATATGTTTTAACTCTAGGGATGGTGAACATTTGATCAGTTGCCATGCGTGTCATGTGTCTCTGATGAGTCTGCATCTTCTCTTCCTCTCGATGATAGTGCCAGATAATGGATTTGAGATGTAAATTAGCTATGTTCAGGACCCGATAGTCCCTGAAAAGCTCCGCTGTGGAATACCGGGCAGGAAGTTTACTAACCCTTCAGGCACGTATGACGTGCACCGGACGCGCATCAAAACTAAAACTCCCCATACGGACGTATGACGTGCACCGCACGCGCACCAAAAATCGCACACAAGGATGGATGAAAACAGTGCCCTGTTTTATCATCTATTTATGTGAGCAATGGTTTAACGATTTCGTTAAAAACGATCTCCATAAAAAAAATTAAACGTCCCTGGGACTGAAAAAATGTTTTAGGCTTACGGGCCTGAAGGGTTAATTAGTTTTATAATCAATTTTTGGGAAACCTGTAGTATGTGTTTTTGTGTTAAGGTTGTAGGGTACCCACGTCCCTAAATATTGTCAACACGCAGGGTCAACGACCGATGAATCAACCTCTGGATATGTACAATTGTCACATACCAGAACGTCAACACTGTTTACACGCAAATAATATTTAAAGCGCATTTCAAGGTAGAAAGAGAACATATCACGACGTCTCGCCGTTTCGACAATAAATATCCTACCCACTGTATTATCCGCAGCGCTTGCGACCACCTCAGCACGCGCAGGAGTGAGATCGAGATATACCGCGGACGCAGTCACGCGTCCCGTTCTGAAATTCTATATATACCTACTTATCGTTGAATAAAGAGCACTTGTTATTATTCACTTGACCATTCATCGCTGTTTACTATTTATTGATTATTCACTCTCACTTCCCGCTTTCCTGAATCGACGTATTTTATTTTAAATACAAACAAATCAAAATCATCACGACGTATCAAATTAAGCATCCCGCTAAATTGATGACCCTGAACGAAAAGGAACACAGAATTCGACTAAAGCGAATACAGAGATGTCAACATCAACATCATCAACACGTCCTACTAGGACACACACTAAAAGGTGATGACTTTATAATTTCACTAATTACATTGTTCTTTCTATCTCGAGACTTTCTTCATGTGGAAAGACTGACTAATTAATCCTACGAAGTCTCAAGCAATCCTCATTGACAACCCTCAGCTTCTTAGTATATTCAACGCTGGTTTATTTCTTCCCAATTTACTCGATAGCTCTATCATACCATTAAATAAAACAGTTAAAAACTTAGAAGTGTTAATAGATAACAATCTTTCATGGTGTGATCAAATAAATGATTAAGCTGAAGGATCTTCTTCAGCCTTCATTATCTTAAAGTATTGCAAAGATTTCTGCCTACTTAAACCAAAAGTTTGCTTGTGCAATCTCTGCATTTTTCAATTTTCGACTTTGTGGACGTATGTTATTTGGATATAACGGGAGAACAGCTAAACAAATTACAGCGTCTTCAAAGTGTTTGTCTAAGATTTATTCTCAACCTGTGAAAGTACTATCTTTTTATTTTTTTTATTTATTTATTATTACACATGACAAGAAATATACATAATTTGCGAAAAAACAACAGGTAATTTAATTTGGACATACAATTTTAATGGATCTGGGTTTGTTGCCTTTCATTTGTAGTATCCCCAGTAAACTAGGCTTTTGCTTGTATCTCACTGAGAACAACCACGCTCCGATCGACTGTCTAATTGGTTTTCCTACCTTTACCTTTATTGAATCACATATCAGAAGTAGCTGAACTGATTGAACGTAAGAAATAGACGGAAAGTTCATATACTCTCACTATTGTATAAAATCCTTAACTGCACCTTATCTCGCTGAAAATATTCAGCTTCTGTTCGATCATGGATTTGCGCTATGCTCAAACGCTCTGCAGAGATTGTTTATCGGCTTTTCCAGTTCACCACTCTTATTTTTTTACATCATCCTTTACTTTCCATGCAGTGATACTCTGGAACCAGTCACAAACCAATGTTAGACTCGCTCCATCATTGACATGTTTTTAAAAGCTACTGAAAAAAACTCTTCGTTTCTAATCAATAAATACAACGTGTTTCATTCCTGATTTTTCATTCCTCTCCTACATCCCTTACTTTTCCTTAGATTAATGATATCTTATTTTTATTTTTACTATGTATTTATATTATTCATACATTTTGTAAAGGTGAATAATTATTTGAATACTTTTTGCGATCATGTAACTTATTTTATTTATTTTTGTCTGGTTGGTTGGATTGCCACCTGGCAATATGCCCGACAGATTAATTTACAATGAAGTTTTAAATAAATAATTAAAAGATCATTCTAAGAATCACTGGAAACCTTTCTCTCAAAGTTATCGAGAACTCTTTCGTCCCTCATTGTAAGAGTTCAGATCTCTGATGTGTAAGCTAGCGTTTGTTCGGCTTCTTTTAGTCTCTTTCCAAATCTACGTTTCACTCTCATACTTCAAAATTGGTACAAAAATACTGTTATGATGACTGTCGTATACTACCACCTTAACAGATTTTGGTACTGCCCGGTTCGAGAATAAATATTTAAGTGACCCATTGACTTTGTTTCTTATCGCTACACGCATCCGATACCCGTCGTAGCTTTTTCATCATCTCGACAAATCGCAAAATCCCATAACCTGCTCTAATGTTTCATTGCTCACCCAAATATCTATTTACTTTCCCTTTCACCCTTTTCTAGCAATCAGATCTTTCTCTTTGCATCTCTTATACAATTTACTTATCAACCTCGAGAAAAATCCGTAATTTACTTATGAACCCTCTTCCTGTGGCAAGAACTTATTTGAACTCCATAAGTGTTAATTAGTCTTTCAATGGCGTATTGCGAAGATTCTCTGACAGTACCAGTTGCTGTAAAAAGCTGGATCTTGGGATAGAAGTCTTACCTTACGAACTAAAGAACCAATCGGATGAGCAATGGTAAGCACAGGAAGACTGCCGGCCATGACAGTGGCGGCGGCTTCTACATCCGGGTCCGGACAATGCCGAGAGGTGAAGCACCTTCAGCGTCTACACTCCTTCTCACCTCTTCTCCGCCCCTCTACTCAGTATTCACCTCTGCAGCTTTATTTCAGCACTCACTGCGCTATTTCATGGACCAAGCCATCTAAATAGATCTTACGAACATCTCTGTAGCCTTTATAGATTGCATCGCCCAAGTTGTTCCCTCGATATGCCCGAAAAATTAAAAAAATCTTTTCAATATTTATTTTACTAATAAATACAAAATTTTGACAATTCCTCCCATAAACAAATAAATAGTGCAAATGAAAGAGGAAGGGGGGGGGGTAAGGTTGACCAAGGAATTTATGTATGAATCAGGTGAATACTGTTTTGAAAGAAAGAAATATAAAAAGTTAGAGAAATTATAGTAATTATATGAGAAGGTGTTTGAATTTATAAGAGGCGATTTATATGTGTTGTGGTAGATAAGTCTGGCGCTTTGTCCATTCAGCCTATCCCGACAAAGAGATGGCGTCATCGTTTATGTATATGTACCTCTCATCAAAATATATGCTAGTGTGTTAGTACTTATCTTGACGAATGGAAGTGAAGCTTGGATTTAGTAGAATTATATAAGTGAGATTAATGCTGTGGAGATTCGTGTACTAAGGTAAAACATGTGGAGCTCCAATGTATGAAAAAAGGTGGAACGAAGATAACAGAAACTATGCATATTATTTATTTATTTGTTAACAAAATGAACGACACTTGAGTGCCCTTCACATATCACAGTAAATTGAAAAACAAAGAATAATGTACTCGTATCAATATCTTTCAAAAAAACTTACAATACAGGATACATATCACTTTCAATGATACTTACAATACAGGATATATATTACTTTCAGTGATACTTACAATACAGGATACATGTCACTTCCAATTATACTTACAATACAGGGTACATATCACTTTCAATGATATTTACAATACAGGATACATATCACTTTCAATGATGTTTCAATGACACAATACAGGATACATATCACTGTCAATGATACTTACAATACAGGATACATGTTACTTTCAATTATACTTACAATACAGGGTACATGTCACTTTCAATGATATTTACAATACAGGATACATATCACTTTCAATGATGTTTCAATGACGCAATACAGGATACATATCACTTTCAATGATATTTCAATGACGCAACACAGGATACATATCACTGTCAATGATACTTACAATACAGGATACATGTCACTTCCAATTATACTTACAATACAGGGTACATGTCACTTTCAATGATATTTACAATACAGGATACTTATCACTTTCAATGATGTTTCAATGACGCAATACAGGATATATATCACTTTCAATGATATTTCAATGACGTAACGCAGGATACATATCACTGTCTATGATACTTACAATACAGGATACATATCACTTTCAACTTCTATGCATCATATATGATGCATAAAGAGACTGACGTATTGTTTAATAGAACGAAGTATAAAAATCAAATACTATTAATTAAATTCAATCAACAATACAATACTTAAATATTAAAAAAAAAAAAATCGCCCTCTCAAGAGGATTTTACTCGTATAACGCAGTACAAAAAAATATTTAAAATGGAATTATTTTTCATTACGGGATGTATGAATGTAGAGGAAGCGAAAGTTGTCTGCTTGGATAAAAAAGTATGGAGATTTGTCATCTCTATCTACCTCGCAAGGGGTATGTTGTGATAATATATATGTATGTATATAAAAAATCGTTATATGAAACACTCCTAGCCAATGAAAGTGATACTTATTCTGAAATAATATTAATTAGTTGACACTGGTAAGATACGAGTATACGCGAAAGCTTAGTTTACTATGTTAGGTCAAAACGAATGACAGGACACTCAACAAACCCAGATCCATTTTATATGAAAATGTTATATTATACATTATACTGTTTTTGTCTGTCAGAAGTTTTCATAGCCCGTTCTTTGTCGTTTAGTTTATGTCATGTAAATAAATGAAAAAGAACGTTTGACAATGCTTTTTTTGTATTTTATTTTTTATCGTGTTAAGTATTGTAAATGAAAAAGAACGTCTGTCAATAGTATTTATGATACGTTCATTTAATTTTATTTTTATCATGTAAATAAATTAAAATCAACACCTGTTAATACTTTTCATGGTTTTTTCATTTTTTTAAATATATGTTTGCTTTGAAAATAAATTAAAAACGACGTCTTTCAAACTTATTATAGTGTTATTTTTATTCATTTAATATTATTTGAAATAGTGCCAGTGTCTTAGTGCCAATGAAATGGGAGTGAAATGAATGAACGAAGCCAAGTAAATGCGGTGGAAATGCTTGCATTGAGAAAAATGTGTCATGTGTCGATGTATGATAGAATAATAAATGTAATTATTAAGAGAAAAACTGATGTATTAAGTTGATGGAAAAAGAGCACGTTGGGGTTGTTTGGATATGTTGAACGGATGAGATGACGAAATACTGAATTAACTAATATATATAATAGTATGTTACGATGCAAGCTGGAATAAGGATCATGGAAGATAACGATGGATAAAAGTGTGGTCGGACAAAGTAAATGAAATATCGAAAGATTCAAAGAAATAGGAGAACTCCTTCTCTAGTAGCGACACAACTGAGTGAGAAAATAATAGTAGTGACGACGGACTTAAGGTCCGAAATCACGGGAGAAAGAAAATGACTCGCAACTCAGTAGAACTTTTCTTATAAAATGGCTTAACGCCTGGAGTTCAAACAGCCCAGCAAGTTGCCAGTACTTTCACAGAAAACTTTAAATGCAACAAAACCATCATTTGACGCTACTTGGTCGGAGTAGCCAATTGGTCCGAAGATGAAACGATGTAAGGCTGAGTGGAGTTCTCTTCGGAAATAACTGACTCGAATTTCATCGCAGTACCATAGAATGTGATTTGCGTATTGATCCAGGTGGCTGCAAAAAGTGCAACATGGTAAAGGGACAAGATTGAAGCTTAAGAGTTTGCAATTAAATCTCCCATGGCCAGAGGGAAATCAGGTAGTCCAATAGTTTGGGTATACCCCAGTAAGAAAATGCGGTACTAGCTGGACCATATGGCCAGAATGGACAAAGACAGGATCCCATTCATTGCGACACACGCGATCGCTGCAGGACATCACATGCGAAGAAGCCACTTAAAAAGTGGAAAAACAGCTGATGCTTTACCTCCCAGGAATGATTTTCGCAATATAACATATCCAAGATCTACTTCTTCAAAAAGGTGAAGATGGATGTACCCTAAATTCCACGTATAATTTTCATAGCTTACCCATAGGAACCAACCACGAGGCAGGGGGGCAAAGAGACAGTGGGATAGCGGCCTGTACAAATCAGAAAAAATAAATGCAAAAAAAAACAGATCTAGAATCTACAGCAAGAAGAAAACAAAATAAAATAGTAAACAAGTAATTACTTGTTTCAATAAGGAAGAGAAAGTAAAATAACTTAAATGAAATAATGTGATTAAAATAAACAATAAGGAAGAATGAATTTTAATTTATTAATAAATTACTTTATGACTCTACTAATTGCAGTAAAAACATAAGAGATACATAAAGTCATAAGCAAAAGTAAAACAGTAATAAATTACCAAAAAATTTCATTTAGATCAATAAACCACACATACTTTCGGTGAAATGTGGCACTAGTTGGACCTAAACATTGCTCTTATAATAAACCAGATTTTCCGCATGAAAACCCCCTTAAAATGGGGGGGTAGAAACGTGTGTCATGATGTTTAATTTAATTAGTGATGTAACAAAGTAATGTATTATTTGTCTATTTGGGAGTTCCTAATTCGTGGCTTGTTTGTAACTTCACTAATCGTCGCGGTACATGTTTCTACTGCAAGAAAAAGATATCATTTATTCGAGTGCATCCAGCTCAGCTCTAGAAATATCATATAGAATGGAAGAAAAAATATGTATATTGAAATTTTCATCATCAATATTATTGACACTGTTTATCAGATAAGGAACAACAAAAAACCACTTTAAATATGTTTGTTGGTAGATTGAAATGTGTTACAAGATACAAGAAAGATCCAGAATATTTTATATTTCTTGGCAACAGTTTCAGGGGAACTCAACATTCTATTGTATTTGCGGAGGAGTCAAGTCTCTCCCAAATTCTTTTTCTTATTGCTGCCTCGTGTTTACTTTTTATTTTATTTCAACTGTTAAATGACCTTTTTATTACAAAAGGTTAAAAAACAACAACTAATAAAATTTAACATTGATATGTAAGCAATGTTTTACAATAGAAAAAAAATCTAGAATCTAACAATACAAAAAAGTAAACCTATACAATTCCGAGAACAATTTCTTCACTGTATTAGGTCACGTGAAAATCCACATAATGTCCATTTTGATTGCCAAATCTATGCAGTCTGGTTATCCAAGAGTTGTACAAATAATTGATTGCAGCCACTTCACTAAGGATGCAATGAACGTGTTACATGACAAGCTGAAACGGGCGGCGGGACAGTTAGGGATAGTTTACAATAGATGCAGTATATGAATTTGGCGTCTATTTCTAACATTCAACCAATTCAATGCCTTCTGGTATGAAATTATATGATCGTACTTTCGTAGGTTAAAAATAAATCTTAGACAAACATTTTGAAGAAGCTGTAATTTGTCCTGCTGTTCCTTTGTAATATCCAAGAAACAGACGTCCGTATAGTCCAGAATCGGAAAGAGCAGATATTGTACGAGTAAAATTTTGGTTTTAGTAGGCAGGAATCTTTGTAACACTTTAAGGGGATGAAGGCTGAAGAAGATCCTTCGGCTTACCTCATTTATTTTATCTTGCCATGAGAGTGTTATCTATTAGCACTCCTAGGTTTTTAACAGTTTGATGTAATGGTATGATACTCGTAGAGCCATCAAGTAATATTGGAGCGAGTAAGTCAGTGTTGAATTTACCGAGAAGCTGAGGGCTGTCAATGAGGATCGCTTGAGACTTCGTACTCGTCCATACAGAGCGATAAGATATTATAAATGTAACAATTTAAAGCCTAGATTTTAAACAGCAAAACAAGTTGCTAGTATTTCCTCTGAAAACTTCAAATGCAACAAGACTATCCTTTGAAATTGCTTCGGGAATTATTGACTCAATTATCATCGCAATACATCAAAATTAGATCCGCGGATTGATTCAGAGACAAGGTGAAGGGACAAAATGAAGTTAAAAAGTCTACCATTATTTTGGTATCTTTATCATTTAAAGAATTAAGGACTTAAGTTCTTTGTCATTTAAAGACTTCTTATGTTGAACCGAAGAGATATACATATGAAATTCGTTTGAATATAATATTAACATTTTAAAAATTATTTAGTTTTTGATTTACAATTTTTATTACAAATTTGAAAGCTTGTAAAGTAAAAACACAAAAGGTTCCGCGCTCCTGTTACGAAAACAGCTCGTTGCCTTGAAGTCGCTTGAAAAAACCTGCATAGCTAAGTATAGCAGCCGCAGTCTATATTTCGTTATGAGATCACTCGAGGCTGATTCACCGGCTCTAAAAAGCTCGGCCCGCAGTGCTGCACGGGGGAATATCGCGGATCCAGGTTATAAACTGTATATCATTCATATTATTGACGACCTCCGTGGTTTAGTGGGTAAGACGTTTGAATATCGCGGACCCATGTTATAAACTGCGTATCATCATATTATCGACAACCTCCGTGGTTTAGTTGGGAAGACGTTTAAATATCGCGGACCCAGGTTATAAACTGCGTATCATCATATTATCGACGATCTCCGTGGTTTAGTTTGTAAGACGTTTAAATATCGCGGGGCCAGGCTATAAACTGCATATCATTCATATTATCGACGACCTCCGTGGTTTAGTGGGTAAGACGTTTGAATATACGGATCCAGGTTATAAACTGTATATCATTCATATTATCGACGACCTCCGTGGTTTAGTGGGTAAGACGTTTGAATATACGGATCCAGGTTATAAACTGTATATCATTCATATTATCGACGACCTCCGTGGTTTAGTGGGTAAGACGTTTGAATATACGGATCCAGGTTATAAACTGTATATCATTCATATTATCAACGACCTCCGTGGTTTAGTGGGTAAGACGTTTGAATATACGGATCCAGGTTATAAACTGTATATCATTCATATTATCGACGACCTCCGTGGTTTAGTGGGTAAGACGTTTGAATATACGGATCCAGGTTATAAACTGTATATCATTCATATTATCAACGACCTCCGTGGTTTAGTGGGTAAGACGTTTGAATATACGGATCCAGGTTATAAACTGTATATCATTCATATTATCGACGACCTCCGTGGTTTAGTGGGTAAGACGTTTGAATATACGGATCCAGGTTATAAACTGTATATCATTCATATTATCAACGACCTCCGTGGTTTAGTGGGTAAGACGTTTGAATATACGGATCCAGGTTATAAACTGTATATCATTCATATTATCGACGACCTCCGTGGTTTAGTGGGTAAGACGTTTGAATATACGGATCCAGGTTATAAACTGTATATCATTCATATTATCGACGACCTCCGTGGTTTAGTGGGTAAGACGTTTGAATATACGGATCCAGGTTATACGAGTAAACTGTATATCATTCATATTATCGACGACCTCCGTGGTTTAGTGGGTAAGACGTTTGAATATACGGATCCAGGTTATAAACTGTATATCATTCATATTATCGACGACCTCCGTGGTTTAGTGGGTAAGACGTTTGAATATACGGATCCAGGTTATAAACTGTATATCATTCATATTATCGACGACCTCCGTGGTTTAGTGGGTAAGACGTTTGAATATACGGATCCAGGTTATACGAGTAAACTGTATATCATTCATATTATCGACGACCTCCGTGGTTTAGTGGGTAAGACGTTTGAATATACGGATCCAGGTTATAAACTGTATATCATTCATATTATCGACGACCTCCGTGGTTTAGTGGGTAAGACGTTTGAATATACGGATCCAGGTTATACGAGTAAACTGTATATCATTCATATTATCGACGACCTCCGTGGTTTAGTGGGTAAGACGTTTTAATATACGGATCCAGGTTATAAACTGTATATCATTCATATTATCGACGACCTCCGTGGTTTAGTGGGTAAGACGTTTGAATATACGGATCCAGGTTATACGAGTAAACTGTATATCATTCATATTATCGACGACCTCCGTGGTTTAGTGGGTAAGACGTTTGAATATACGGATCCAGGTTATAAACTGTATATCATTCATATTATCGACGACCTCCGTGGTTTAGTGGGTAAGACGTTTGAATATACGGATCCAGGTTATACGAGTAAACTGTATATCATTCATATTATCGACGACCTCCGTGGTTTAGTGGGTAAGACGTTTTAATATACGGATCCAGGTTATAAACTGTATATCATTTATATTATCGACGACCTCCGTGGCTTAGTGGGTAAGATGTTTGAATATACGGATCCAGGTTATAAACGGTATATCATTCATATTATCGACGACCTCCGTGGTTTAGTTGATAAGACGTTTAAATATACTGATCCATGTTACAAACTGCATATCATCATATTATCGACGACATCCGTGGTTGAATTGGTAAGACGTTTGAATATCGCGAACCCAGGTTATAAACAGCATATCATTCGTGTTATCGACAACCTCCGTGCTTTAGTTGGTAAGACGTTTAAATACCCAGGTTATAAACTGAATATCATTCATGTTATCGACGACCTCCATGATTTCATTTGAACTCCAGGCCTTAACACATTGACTGCTGAACAATGTCTTTTATAATTACTGTACTGTTGAAAATTTTAAAATAAGCAAACATAATTCATTGCCATATAACCCTTACAAACCTTATCAGTACCGTAAGGCAACCTTGGGCTTGTTTTTTAATTCACCCAAATAATTTAAAATAGAACAACGATATATATTTTGTGCACCCAGCAAAAGTTAATATAAACGCCTACAAGTATAAGCGTTTTCAGAACTGAACATGTTAAGCCGCTTTATAAGTACGAGTATATGACTGCATTGCGAGTCATTTTTCTTCTACTATGACGTCAAATCTTAAATTCTTCGTCACTGCTATTATTATGACAATCAGGTTTGTCACTACTTGAGAAGAAAGCACTTTAGGCAGTTCCATCAAAATCTTCGATAGAAAATCAAAATCTTCAATAGAAATATTAAAGATTTTATCTTTTAATATAGATAGCGCTGGATGGGAACTTATTTTGTCACCCAGAAGAACATGGGTGCTAGAAGCATCGAACTGGCAAAACGCTTGGTTTTCACTCAGGACCTTCGGGTTCAATTTCCCATGGTACCAAAAAATAATTAAAAGATCCACCTCACCTGAGTTCTGCTACTGTTAATTTTCTACATTGCTTTACTTAACATACTCGTACATATCATGACTTCCGTAGTCTAGTTGGTAGGATGGTTGTCTTTTAACTTCGGAGTTACGGGTTCGATTGACATCGGAATGCAATTTAAAAAAAAACGTGCTTGTCTGGTTTTTATTTACTAAAGGCCTCTTTCACATATTTCTGGTTATTTGGACGAGATTATCACACGGCAATAAACCCACCAAGTACTGTATACAATGAAAGTATAATACAATACGATTTCACCACTCTGCGTTCCCTTGCGGAGTAGGCACAGAAATCAGATCTCCGTACTTTTCTATCCAGACATACTAATTTCCCATCCTCCACATTCATATATCTCATCATTCAAATGTTTCAATATTCGTGCTCCATCTACGTTTTCCTTACTTTACTCCTTCCACCCTCACCATACAGTTCTCACTTGTACATTGTTTTCCCTTTCCATTTTATCCAAATCATCTTAACGCTATTTCACTTCATTGTATTGTATTACGCTTTCGTTGTACAATACAATGAAGAACCTGGCGTGTGTATTCCCTTGTGGTAATCTCTTACAACCAACTAAAAATATGTTAAGGAAGTTTGATGTAAAAATTAGACGAAAAGCTTTTTGGAAAAAAATTGCACGCCAACGGGGATTTGAATCTGCAACCTTCAGGTCGGAAGACATGTTTCATATCGACCAGGCCACAGAAATCATCTTACCAACAAAGTTCACTCCCTACGGTCATAGTTTAATTTCCGATACCCCTCTTTCTTTCATATTCCACAAAGTGTATATAATAACACACATTTCCACAGCATTCATTTTCCTCTTGTCATAATTCATCCAGGTCCAAGTTTCACTCCCATAAGTTAAGATGGGCTTTCTGAAAGTAGTAAATGTTATAATACATAAATTAATGAAATTTTTTATCACTCAAAATTACGGATATATCGAAATTTTTTATCACTCAAAATTACGAATATATGCGATGTACATCCGTTTTTTTTTAAGAAACTTTTAACGATATAGAAAGAACTCAACAAACTCTTTATCTAATGAGGACACACTAAAGTGGGAATAGGATTACCACGATGCAAACAGAAGGTATTTTATCACAAGGAGACGAGAATTACTTGTAAAGTGGAGAAGCACTTTAGCTGTTTGCTTTTTATTAAGCTTAAGGCCTTCGCTGTAGGTAACCTAAATCACCTCCTAAATTTTCGCAAATGGACGTCACAAAGTAAAACATGCTAGACATGATTCTATATTCCAGGGGTGGGAATACATGAGGTTAACGAGAGCCACATTCTGGATTTTCATATATATAAAGAGCCACTCCATAGTCACGTTCTCACGTAGTATTAAATACACAAATTTTAATTTATTACATATTCTACACAAATCTTAATTACTATATCAAGAATAAAAAATAAACAAATAAGAAACTATAAAAATAGTGCAGAACACGGTTTGCGTAGTTTGCGCACATAAAGAGGCAGGAGATGCGCGCGCACCCTACACATTGAAATCACATCACACACGTATACACCAATACTTGCTTCTTTGACAGTTGCATCTTGTCACTTACAACAAAAGGAAAATCGCGAAAATACAAGTATAATGGGGGAAAAAAATATCTATATTTTTATAAGACATTGGGAGCCGCATTTAACTCAACGAAGAGCCGCATTTGCCCACGTCTGTTATATTCTATACAATTAAAATTTTAACAGTTAAATTTTGTGGGATGATTATATAAAAAAAATCATCGATCGTGGAGGAAATAAATATAATCGCATGTTCTACGAAAATGTGTATATTGTTTGGTGGTCGTAATTGAGTGCATCACTTGAAATTTTCATGTAATGCACTCAATTATGAAATATATTTATTATATAGTAATTATTTAATTCAAAAGCTATAGACCTCTGAAATCTCCTCTTTTTCTCTCAAAAAGTCTCATTACTACATAATATTTTAAGTTAAAAGGCGCAACATAATAAAAGCCCAACGTTCCCTTAGGAATGTGATGTACTCGTACATTCATGTTGTAATTTTAATTTAAATTAATATAATTGTAAGATAAAAAGACAGCAGGAATTATTTGAAGATTTTAATAAAATAAATATAAAAATTGCAACTGCAGTTAGGAGATAAGAGGGAATATTGGGAATAAGGATATTAGGGGCGGCAGAAAACACACTACACCAGTGAAGGGAAACATAATACTTTTTGAGTTACTGTTTGAAACACGCCAATGATGGAGTGAGTTTCATGCTAGTTGACAGCTGATTCCAGAGCCTAACACCATTGTCAGGAAAGTACAACGTGAAAAATTAAGAACGATGAACTGGATAAACTATTAGGCAATATCTGCTTTGTACTGTGCCTTATATTATACTCGTCTCAGGTAATTTATTATTTCATTGTATATTTAGACTGGCAATTTTTAATTTATTATATTTGCTCCAATTTATCATATTGTTGCTATTGGCACCACCACCTTCCTATCTTTACATTAAAGATATATGGGAGGGTGTGGGCTGAAACACATCTGATGTCCTCGCAGCCGGGTTTGCTCTATATTGGTGGGGTGTATCTCGGCAGGGGGGTGTTTTGAGATGAGCCCAGACATTTTGATAGCTTCTCTTTTAAATAAATTTTCTGATTTTGGAGTATATTTATATATAGTATGAATACATGTTACTATCAATAAACCTAAATTAACATATTATATTTATTTATTTATTATATTTATTTATTATATTTATTTATTATATTTATTTATTATATTTATTTATTATATTTATTTATTATATTTATTTATTATATTTATTTATTATATTTTTTATTTTGAAATATTTTTTTATCTGTCAATAATAGTTGGTTCGAATATCAAGTTAGAGCGCCCTTAAGAAGAGTCTGCTCTTTAAATAGCGCTACATCAATTATCATTTGATTATTAAAATGTCTTTTATGATATTTAAAAATATGTGGTTTGTTAATCTGATATGCAAACCATTATTAAGCATTATAAAACTTTGTAATCTCTAATTCCCTCCATGTATTGAGAACTCCAGATTATCAGATTTCCCAAGAGGTCTCTGAGATTAATAATATATATATCTGAACGGTGAAATACCCCTGTAATCAATATAGAGTATTCTCACCATTGTGTAATGGTGTATACTAAAAATAATACATGCAGGTGATTTGATAATATTGGCAGCCTCGATTCGGCCTCAGTTTTCGTTAAATATGAAGTATATTAAAAAACATATGCCAATACTCGTATCAGACCAGCAATGTCAATATCTGCAAAAAGGAATTCAATATTGACTTAGGTACATGAATTTGGCGTTGCTACATATTCTCCGTAGTTCTTTATAGTGTTGAAGCAAGGATATTAACTCAAGCTACCACAAATAAACTAGATGCTTTGAAATATGGTGCTATCGAAGAATGCTGAGAGTCTCATAGGTCGACAAAGACCATAAAAATGACAACTTGAAACGGATAATTCACCATAGAAAAAAATTGGGTATATAATGCGAGAGTAAAATATAATATCCTTCAACTGATATTGCAGCGGAAACTTCAGGGCAGAAAAGTGCGAGAGATGGCGCATATCCTGATTGAAAAACTTATGGGGATGGTTTTATTGTGGTACCATATAGTTCAGCTCTCACCCTTGTATACATGCTGAATGAAGGCAAAACCGGGTCAGTTTTTTCATACAAAGTACTGGTACTTCTATACCTCCGTGCGCTGTCAACTAAGCAGATTTGGAAACCACCTAGTAATTTAGTCTCAGGACTAATTGCTTCTAAAAGTTCTACATTGACTAAAGTGTTACGATCGCATTAATTTCATACTTAGTATCTTTTTATTCAAGTTCCTTAATTAAATTTCTCCATCGTATCATTCGGATACGTGTTTGAAAGAATTTGCATTTGAAAACAGCAAAAATTTAAAGTCGATTTCATCTTCGTCAATTATTTTTTATGACAGGATTTTTGTAGTTGCTGATGCCATGACGAAGAATGGTCTACCCTTAAGTATGAAATATATGATGGATAGTGTGTGCAGTTTCAGAAAGCATTTGAAGATAACCTTTTTATGAAGTTTAATAAAAATTTATGAGTATGTATATATAAATATATATATATATATATATATATATATATATATATATATATATATATATATATATATATATATATATATATATATATATATATATACAATATATATATATATATATATATATATATATATATATATATATATATATATATATATATATATATATATATATATATATATATATATATATATATATATATATATATATATATATATATATATATATATATATATATATATATATATATATATATATATATATATATATATTTATATATATATATATATATATATATATATACAAACTACTATCTACCTAAAGCCGAGTGTATAGCTATCACATGTAAGAAGATCTAAGTTAAGTTTTCAGCGGTTTTCTTACCAAATATAAACATATACATATGCCGCGGCAAAGTACTCAACCTAATTATCTCAGCCGTTTTCTTCATATCTTTAATATCAAATTGTTCTATTTTTTGTACTATTTACAGTATTTCAATAATAGGAGGTACGATTTCCGAGGTAAAACGCCTTTCAGTAGAATCTACTCTCTAAACGAGGCTATATATAGTAAATGTCCCGTTTATTAAAATGATTATTCGATTCCAACCCAATAGAGTAAAGTGTTATAAAGATTGAAAGAATGTAGAATGATTATTCGATTCCAACCCAATAGAGTGAAGTGTTATAAAGATTGAAAGAATGTAGAATGATTATTCGATTCCAACCCAATAGAGTGAAGTGTTATAAAGATTGAAAGAATGTAGAACTAGTTCGTATAAGATTTGTTCTATTGCAATACATCTAGTAGTTGAGAATAAACTTCTAAATATTTCAAGGTAATCGCATATTTTATAAAGTAAAATTTCTTGATTATACAAATAATTATAAGTAAGCTAGTACTAAACTTATTTATTTCTTATTTTTCTTAAGTGCATGCTGATGGAGTTAATTAAAAGAAATTTTATTTTTAAATTACCATTGTTAGCTTCAGGGGCCGACCATTCACCGGCGAAAATTTATTCACTCGTTCACACATTATCATTATAAATTATTATAATAATGCAACTAAATAAGTGTTTTTTATTCAGAGAGAAACGTTAAGACCATTTGGTAAAACGTTAAGTTAAAAATTTGTTATAATGAAGGAACGATCGCCGGATAAATCGAAAAATTGTATAATGTCTATCAGTCATATGTTTTCCTCGCTAAACAGAGGACACCATTACTAACATAAATATAGCCTCAGAGTTTTCTATACCATTATAGAACTTACAATTTACACTTACAATTTATTTATTTTTCTAACGCGATTTAGGGACCCGGGACATTTTCCTCTAAATATAATGTACGAGTACCTCAAATAATGTGAACGTGAGAATCTTCTTGACTACATTTGCGTCATTTCTTCGACTGCAATTCATCGCCGACATTTTTTCAATGACTCAATTTTTACCTTACAATTCATCGTTTTGAAATTTCTTCGCCGAATATATTGAAAAAATATATATTTGATATACAAGTATGTGTACATTTCTTTATATAATTATTACTTCTATATGTGTATATATTTATAAAAAAGTGTATTGTATATGAAATGAAACATTTATTTATATACCAGAGTTCTTATGAATTTATTGATAAAAGGTTTTATGTGTGGGCAGTAGATGAATTAAGTAAACTTTTAAATTTAGAACAATTTTTTTAAATAAATAATAAAGCCTTTAGTAATATAGCAAAGTACTCACACATTTATTAAAAAAAAACATAAATAAATAAGTTTTGTGTAATATTGATTAAGTTATAGAATTATTTGTAATTTTTATTTCTATAAAAGTATGATTAATTTAATTTGTATTATTTATTAAATATTTTACATGTCAATCATATACTATATAGCGAAACAGGATGAAGTATCCTAAAACGCACTATCTATGTCGCAATTTTTAAACATGTTAAGAGAAAAGTAATTATGTACACGATATAGCTTTTAACAAATATAAAATGATCTGTAAAAATACTATTATAAATAAAGTCACATTTAACAAATAAAATATTTCAAGAATTATGGTCGAAGAATTATCGATCCCGCCCGTTCTATATGGTCAGCTACTTCATAAATTATCGATCCTACCCGTTCTATATGGTCAGCTACTTCATAAATTATCGATCCCACCCGTTCTATATGGTCAGCTACTTCATAAATTATCGATATCACCCGTTCTATATGGTCAGCTACTTCATAAATTATCGATCCCACCCGTTCTATATGGTCAGCTACTTCATAAATTATCGATCCCACCCGTTCTATATGGTCAGCTACTTCATAAATTATCGATCCCACCCGTTCTATATGGTCAGCTACTTCATAAATTATCGATCCCACCCGTTTCATATAGTCAGCTACTTCATAAACATCTTGTGTTTGCGGCCAGGCTCACCCTATATTGGTGGGGATGTTATGAGATGAGCCCAGACTTGATAGCTTATATTTTAAATGTATTTTCTGCTATTTATCTTGAGATGTATATGTGATTTTGGAATGTATTTAAATGTATACATACTGTGCTGCTATCAATAAAACTACCATATAATCAATTATTTATTTATTTAAAACCAATCAAAGTAGCCTGGTCTTTTCAACCGATTGAAGTATCCCAATACTTACAACCGGTCGCAGTCTTCGCCATCTCGAACTAGACGATTAATATGTTTAATGTGTGCAAACTCCGTAACCAGATTGTTAAGATGTTTTTTTTCAACCTGAGGGTTGCGAATTTGTTTCACCTAGGTACACATTTTTATGAAAAAATTATTCCAGTCAGATTTTCATTCAAGGCTTCTGTACAACACCGGTACAAAGATTATAGAATAGGTGGATGGTTGCCGCTTAATCCTCGAAGATTCCGGTGTGACTTCAATTCGGTGAAGAGCAGGGTGAATAGAAGAGATTCCTCGTTGATCAGTTGAACTTTGTAGAAATAAAACACAGTATGACGTTTCAGACGAGAACATTTTTTTATTATTATGCGTCCTTATCTTTAGCACATCGCAAGACCCTCAATCGGACCGCTTATGTCGTCAGCCTACTCTAGCTAAACACTTGTCACGTGCTTATCGTGCGCAGGGACCGTCCAAATATATGAAGTGATAATGCGAAAACCCCACAAAAGGAGTTTTTATTAAAATACAATAATTTTAAAGATTTTCAAACAATTTTACAAGTCATAATTTAACAATGTTTACAGGTAATACAAATAAAAATGACTAATCTATATGACGCATTCATCCGATACAGCTTCTTTAACGTATTTCTGGTTAATGGGGAGATATATGACACTAAGCCTGCCAGATTATGTCCATTCTAAGAAAAATGTGAATTTATCTAACAAAATTTAATGGTGCATATTCAGTGCATTTCAATAAATTTATAAAAAAACACGTTTTAAAAAAGTATTACGAAATGACGTTGTATAGGTAATTTATTTATAATTATTATCCTATGTCCAGGACCAAATAAAGGTATTTTAACGCCTAGAGCATTTGCCAAAATCCTTCAAATATTAGTTTCTAAAATTAAATTGAATACACATGAAATATTCTCCTTCATCGCGTGCTCAATGCTGAGCGTCGTGGTCTTCTGTTATGTCTGGAACTTGGTGCACCACCTATCTTCATCGTTCCCGGTTCTGGACCATGTTGACTGCAGCGTTTAAAAAGTTATCACTAACAACTTCAGTATTTCATTAATCTTTCTGGCAACATGCCCATAGTACGTTAGCATAATTTTATTGCATATTGTCGAAAGTCTCTCGATAATTTCTAAAACTTGGAAGATAGAGACATTGGTGCGCCTCTAAGCCCATAGAAGACGGATCTTCCGTCTCCTACAATACAACTCTAAGACATATACCATGTTTCTTGTTTATCGTCCATGTTACCACTCCATACAACATTACAACTCTAAGACATATACCATGTTTCTTGTTCATCATCCATGTTACCACTCCATACAACATTACAACTCTAAGACATACTCGTATACTATGTGTCTTGCTCATCATCCATGTTACCACTCCACACAACATTACAACTCTAGAGAGATATACTATGTTTCTTGATATACTATGTTTCTTCAAGAGATATACTATGTTTCTTGTTCATCATCCATGTTATCATCCATACAATGCTATCGAAATTACTCGAGATTTCGGTGAATTACTCGAAAGACATGAGATTTAATAAGTTGTGGTTAAAAAACTGAATTCTACGATTAAAACTTGGATAAATAAACATACTCGTACAATCAGGTTTCACTTAAGGCCACTTTTATATATTTTTGTTTAAATGGAAGAGATTAACACATGGCAATAAGCCAGTCGGGTTGTATGGTATACAACAAAAGACTATTACAATAATAAAAATGTCCTCTTTTACTTATGGTAGAGAAACTTGGACTTGGCTAAAGTACGGTAAGGACAAGGAAAATGGTGTGAAAATGCGTGCACTAAGTATTTATAGTATACGTAGTATCAATGTGTGAATGAAAGAGGAATAAAGACATCAGAAATTAATGCATGGCTTAAGAGGGCTTTGCTGTATGTACGGTAAGAACGTCAGATTTTACTGTATACAATTAAAATGAAATAGATAACCACTCGGTCATCCAAGAAAGCGATGAGTTTACAATATGAGACGAAATATTGTACATTTGAGGAGAATATGCAATGAAGATAACTAGACATAACCGGTCGAAAGGAAGTCAGATACAATCAGCATAGGATTTTCTTCAAGGTCCACAAGCTACAGACAGGTAGAAGTAGAAGAATATGGGCATCTAATCCAATTTCTCCGAATCCACGGAAACCAATCTTCCATAAACCACTTTAGCATATGTATAGGTCAGTATTTTTTTAATTTTAGTCAATACTTTTTGAGTTGTCCCTAAAGAACTGTTTAACTTGTAACTGTAATTTAACAAGCATGTAAATCGGCGTAAAAATTCGGTAATCGACCAAGCATGTGAATAAGTTTGATCATCACGGACACAGACACAGACCGCAGGCAGACGACATTCCAACGGGCACGCGGGGCAGAGTGAACAGGCTCTGCTTAAGATTTTCAACTGAAGAAAACAACGGCTAACGGAGAGACCTCCAAGGGTCGACAAATACAATATAATACTCGTATATATTTTAAACCGCTGTAGTATTATGAAGGACTAGAACAAAAACCAGATTTATTCGTTCTTGTGGTACCCATCAACATGTACGAATCGATAATGCGGACATATTAAAGAGCGCGACAATATTGTCTTCGGTCCCAGTAATCAAGTCTTTAGGTTAAGAACCACTAGAGTAGGTAAGTCGTCGTTGCTGGGCCTCGTAGTCGAGCATCCCCTTGCCATTCCAATGTCGATTCTGTTGGAAAGCGAAGCTGTGTTGTGGAGTTTGTTTTTTTTAAGTGAATTTGTCATCGCACACCAGCAAATTCACTGTCCAAACCGCTGCGCGCTGTACTGAATCCGATGGCACGTCGAAGTGAGACGAGCACACCGACATGTTTTTTTTTTCTTTTTTGAAAGAATAAATATGACCGAAGTCATAGATATCCTTATACCCTCGAATGTTGGGCAGAAAAAAATCCTGAGTCATTTGAGTGGAGCATCGGTACGCGTCGAGTACGGAAGAAAATGGAAAACCACCGCACTATTTTCCTAAGAAACCACATGAATATGCTAAAAAAATGTGGGTCACGTTCCTCAGCATTCTCAGACGTCACGATGAAGAAGAAGACTGTGCAGATTACTTTAGTGACTTAATATAGGAAAGTTAAGCTTGGAAAGGATGAAAATAAAATTAATGCTGTAGGGGTGAATGCACTTAGAAAAAAATGTGTGTTTTCAATGTTTGAAAGAAGGCGGAATGGAGACATTAGAAATAAGTGACGTTAAATTACGAAAATAGCGATAAGATGCTTTGGGCATACAGAGAAAATAAATGTTGAAAGAATATTTAACGGAATATACAAGTCAGAGGTGCAAAGTTTGCATGGAAAAGTTAAATCGAGGAAAACGTGACTTAGATCAATTAGATCAGATTTTGAAAGAAGATTAAGTGAGAATTATGAATAATTGAGGATTGTGCATGACGAGATGTGTGAATCTGGAGGAGGCGAAAGTTGTGTGCTTGGATAGAACAGTATGGTGATACGTTATCTCTACGTACCCCGCAAGTGGCATGGTGTGATGATGAATGGGTATATGTATGTAGATTAATTTAGATGAATAGTATAAAAGGAGCAATATTAAGGCGGCGCATAGTCTAGTGACGTCTCAGAAGAAGTCGGACTGATTCTTTGTCTTATTAAACGGTTATCGGCAATATACCGTTCAGATGGGGGGGGACCGAGGGTCGGGAGAATGCCGAAGAAATGCGCGATTTGGATTTGTACAAAAACTATGTGGAGGCAAAATATATGAAAGAAAAAAAATGGCGACTTCCGATGCGATGATGACGACTTCGACGGCGGACGGTGAGAGAAGGGGCCCCATGACCCACTTAGAACGGTTCCGCGATGGTTCCGCGACTCTTCCGCGCGTAGTCTACGCGGAGACCTCAGTGCGCGCGCGCCTTACCGCCATTGGCTCGCCGAACCAATATGGCGGGGTAGATAATTTTGACGTTTCGCTAAATGCCGGTAAAATCTCGTCGCGTTTGAATAAATCTTTAGATATACGATCAAATTATTAGTCATAATTTTTTTAATGAATTTCATTAGACTGCAATTTAATAAAAGCGTCATGCATATAAATCGATGTTTAAAGTGTTAAATATTTCGGGAATATAACTTTTTACTTAATTTCTAATTAATTAGTTACCGTTTTTCTTAGAAAACAACGAAGCGAATAAATTACAATAAATCAATAAGAAGTCAAATTTATTTTTCACGTATTTAAAAGTATTTCGTATTGATTATACAGATTTGATTTATATGCATATTGTTGGTGCTTTTTTTATTTATTCAAATATTATATTGATAAATTATGTTTTATTTTAAATCTCTGAAAAGCGCATTTATTTAAAATCCTTCGTCAACTTTGTGAAGTAATATTTATTATTGTGAGTTGGCAAACAGATTTTAAAGTAAAATATCTTCATACTTTTTTCAACTTAAATAAAATCGAACATTTGACAAATAATTTGATCGTGTATATCTCGTTTGACGACTGTGAAGTGACAAATAATAATAAAATTATCAAGTAAATATTTCGAAATACGCCACAAATTTAACAATTATTCTCAAATTGTATGCAAACCATTGACGTGTTTGACTATTATAGATATCCGTCGTGACGTTAACCTTTGATTTTGAGTACAAATTGTTTAAAAAAACTACGTGAACAAAAAAGGAACGAATATTAAGTGGGTACCACCTATTGCACCTTTGATATGAGTAACCATTTCCAAATTAGCAATTACGACAGTATTTTCCTTTCCAATGACACGCTATGTTAATATGCAGATGTGTGACTAATTTATTGTACAGAATTATATTTTTAAGTATATAAATTCAAGTAGGTGCCTACACTGAGATATAAAAGAGGTGTTTGTTTTTTTTATTATTATTTAAAACTTAATTAATGGATTAAAAAAATCAAAACTGAATGTCATACGACAGGTAAGAAAAAAAATTATTCATACATTATTTATTAATTAAGCTCTTAAATAGTTTTTGTTGAGAATTCATTTATTATTTTATGTAAGTAAAAAATTATTGTTATACTCGTATGTTCGTTTAAACATGCATACTCGTATATACTTGAACCGAACAGTATCAAAATCTACCAAGATGATAGTCTACAACCGCATACTTGTATATACTTGAACCAAACAGTATCAATATCTACTAAGATGATAGTCTACAACCGCATACTCGTATATACTTGAACCAAACAGTATCAACATCTACTAAGATGATAGTCTACAACCGCATACTCGTATATACGAGTACTTGAACCAAACAGTATCAAAATCTACCAAGGTCTACAACCGCATACTCGTATATACTCGTACTTGAACCAAACAGTATCAACATCTAAGATGATAGTCTACAACCACATACTTGTATATACTTGAACCAAACAGTATCAATATCTACAAAGATGATAGTCTACAACCGCATACTCGTATATACTTGAACCAAACTGTATCAAAATCTACCAAGATGATAGTCTACAACCGCATACTCGTATATACTTGAACCAAACAGTATCAATATCTACTAAGATGATAGTCTACAACCGCATACTCGTATATACTTGACCCGAACAGTATCAAAATCTACTAAGATGATAGTCTACAATAAGTCTACAACCGCACACTCGTAAATACTTAACCCAAAAAGTATCAAAATCTATTAAAATGATAATCTACAACCGCATACTCGTATATGATATGATATATTTGAACCAAATAGTATCAAAATCTACTAAGATGATAGTCTACCACCGTATTCTAGTACCAACTTTGGTGTATGGGAGTGAAATGTGGACGTGGAAATAGACTGAAAAGAGTCGAATAAATACTGTAGAAACAATTTAATTGGCACATGGGATGACAATCTATGACATAATACATAACGAAGTGATTAGGAATAAATGTGAACTTAAGGCTAATGTATTAAGTGCGATGAAGAAGAGCATCCTGAGATAATTAGGGTATGTATAACGAGAGATTGAAGAAACACTAACAGAACAAATATATAGTGCAAATGTGAGTGGAAGGCGTGGTAGATGAGAATCAAGGAAAGTATAGTTGGATTAAACGTATGATATTTTGAAAAAAAGGAAACGCAAAATGTCAGAAAAATTATAGGAACAGTATGAGAAGGCATATGGAGCTGTATAAGAAGGTATATGCAAATGTGTGTTGAAGGCGCGATAGACGAAGACGTATAAACGTATGATTGGATCGAGTGAATGATATTTTGAAAGATGGAAATGTGAATAAGTCATAGAAAACGTGGGAGTTGTATATAAGGTGTATCGATGTAGAGGAGTTGAAAGATGTGTGTCGCGATAGGAAAGTCTGGTGCCATCTCATCTCTGCTTACCTCGACAGGGAAACGGCGTGATGGTACGTATAAGATTTCTATAGTGAAACACAATCATCTTGATTTAAGGTGGATGAAGATTTGATAGAGGTGGATTTTAGGAGAACTAATAAAAAATAATAATCATGAAATGGTTCGAACACATACGAGACAATGAGATGAACTAGACTAAAAAAATATTTATTTATTTTTCTGATATTAATGACCAGTTAGATAGAATATAGTAGATCAGGGTTTCCCAAACTTTTTCAAACAAACACCCCCTTAGATTTTAAAATAAAAAATAAACTAACCCCTCCCCCCTCACGTGTAAAATAAAATATTTTTAGTTCTTGTAACGTAAGTCAAAAAACGAGTTTATTAATACTCACATTTTGGCTTATTTGCTATGATATGAAACCATAGATACAATTTCAATTTTTTTATAAATTTATTTTCGTTCCATACAAATACGATACTATAGATATTACTGATAGTCGTAGAATCCATCATTTAATTTTACATAGATAATATTTACAGTTGTAAAACGAATGCCGTTTACGTTTGATTTTTTTATTACTGGAACATTTAATAAATATCTCGATGACTCTGTTAAAAACCCTTTCCATTTTGTCCACATCAACGCCCATTAAAAAATTTAATTGCCCTCCAGGGAGGTGATATTGCACCCGTCGTGAGCGTCTGAGGTAGACAAAGAATACTTTAATAAATGGAACGAGACAGATGGTGATGTTCTGGAGAGAAAAGGACAAATTGAAAGAAAAAATAGCATGTTTGGTATGACACGATGTATAAATGTTGGCAAGGAAAGGTGATGTGTTAAAATCATCGTCAACTTCTTTTTGTTTGGTGGTAAACTTAGATTTCCATCATCTACCATCTCCTCATTGACAAGATTCTTGCAATAAATACCAGTCTAGTTTTTTTGGCAACGAACGTCGTTGTTTATCTTTTTAACTTATTGAGAAATGTTAAATTCATTCAAAACAGAGTTCTTTCCACCTTAGATTGTCCTTCTCTACATTTATTGGGCCCTTAAACTGCATGCCTTCAAAGTTTAGATAAGGTATTAACATATATTAACAGTGCCGTAACTAGATAGATGCAACAGGTGCACAAGCACAGATCCCAAGTTAAAGGGGCCCTAAAATCGAACTGACAAAAAAAATTGTCAAATAAGAAAATAATATTTCAAATTTTAAACCTCGCCACCATGCTGTTCTGTTCAGAACGATTATCCAATATTTCCATAATTTCGATTGAATATAATATCGTTAAAGATATTCGTTATGATGATGATATCAATAAATTTGCTGAAGTGAAAGCCAGAAAAGAGTAATTAGAAAAATTATTTTAATTTATAAATGCATTGGAATGATCTTGTTTACATAAAAAATATTTGTAAAGAACTTTTATATCATATTAACCACCAACAAATAAAAATAAGGGGTCCAAAAATGAAGTCGTGCACGGGACAAGTAAAAATCTAACTACGACACTTGATATTACGATAAATTTTGAATTTTACTTTACTTCATACTTTTGCTAAAAGTACATAGAGCAAAATAAAAAATCATGGTATAAATTTGTTTTGCAAACTATTTTTTTTTGTTTCGTAAACGCATTTATAATTTATTTAAATTAAATGTAACTTCAATATTAAATAATCAAAACAAAAATAAAATATTTTATATACTAAAGTCAACCATGTTTATCTTTAAACCTCCGTAACCCTGTTGGTAAGGCCCCTTTCTTCCAGCCTGGGGATTACGAGTTCCATACCCATTGCTACCATTTTTTTTACTTCCGGTCTGATTTTCACTTAAGGCCACTTTAACACCTTTCTATTTTTATTATTTATAGTTAAGACAGTAACATTGTGGAGGTTTAAAGACATTGTAATTTGTTTTATCAAGCACTGTTTATTCCACTTTTTTAACGGCATAACCCTACCGGTTTCAAGGCTTTCACCCCATCATCAGGGGAGCACAAACACGTCTTGTTTATGCTCCCCTAATGATGAGGTAAAAGCATTGAAACCGGTCGGGTTATACCGTTACAAAAAGTGGAATAAACAGTGTTCGATAAAACAAATTACAATACCTTTCTGTTTGGTTAAAACAGATGCCACTTAACAATAAATTCGCCAGGTTATACTCAATATCAAGAGTTACGTTTATGGAGCCCTTCTTAATTAAAATAAGCTTAAAATTCACTTATGAGTAATGACACCCTTGATATCTGACTGTTTCTCGTTTCGGATAGTTAAGTAGCTAGCCCTGAATTCCTCTACAATACTGATTATCCGAATAACTTTGGCACCGTTAGATATTTCCAACGATGGTTGTCAAAATTATCCAAATCTAAACCACAATTAGTGTCGCTATGATGTCGTTCGAAAATAAATAAACAGAAGTTAAAGTGCAGGTTGCTCATGACAATTTCATTAACTTCCTTTAGGCAATACATATTTCTACTTGTCTGCGGTCATACTGCGAGTTGCTCACGAGCTGCCTTCGCCTGTGAGCTCACATTGCCCACAGGATGACGAAGCTTGTATTAAAATGTCTGATGGTCTGTCAAATCAGATTCAAGCCTGCATGTTTTACATTATTTATTAATAGTTGTGAAGTTTACATAAGCCAGTCAACACAGTTACGGACTCACAATTTTTCGGACAAAAGAGGCCCGGAAAATCGGTTAAGATATTAAATCATTTGCTTTTTGTCATTAAAATACCTTTTAAATAATCATGGAACAGATTTGATTTTATAAACGTTATATTTTTACTGCATCCAATAAATGTTGCATTATTTCTTTCTTCGATTATATTTTCGTTTGGCGTATACTACATCATGTGCATTATTGAAGAAGATGAAGGATCTTTTCCATTTATAGATCTATTGAATCTTATATTATATAACGACTATTAAATCTTTAAATTATCTAAAATTGTATTTTTTTTATTATTATACGAGTATGTTGACTTATAATTTGAAAAATACTTTGATGTGGTGGCGACAATGTTAAATTATATTAATTACGTTAATTGCCTATTAAAAAAACTAACCATATTCAAAAGACATTCTCCATAAGACATCATCAAGAACAGTTTGAAATGCGATTTAGTAAAGGAATTTTAGAATCTGTTTAGGGCGTATTTTAACTTGGAAAAACACATCTCATAGGATACATGTGCTGCCGAAAGGGTTAACAATTATTTGTAAGTTATAAAACGCACTGATATACCAACGAATGCAAGTTCTGCAGAGCATTAAAACTACATACATATCCATATCATCACGCCATTTTCCTCGCGAAGGTACGCAGAGAGGATAGACCGCCAGACTTTCCTCTCTCGACACACATACTTAGTCTCTTCTACATCCATACAATTTCTAAGATTTCTTTGAATTTCTATGCTTCCTTCTTTCAAAATATAATTCACTTGATCAAACCATACTTTCCTTGGTCTTCCTCTCACACGCTTTTTACTCACATTTGTACTATATATTTGTTTTGTTGGTATTTCTTCATTCATTCGTTCCACATACCCAAACCATCTCAGAGTGCTCTTCTTCATCTTACTAAACACATCAGCCTTAAATTTACATTCATCCCCTATTACTTCGTTTTGTATTCTGTCATATTTTATCACCCCATGTATTCTTCGACATGCACGCATTTTTACAGTGTTTATTCGGCTCCTATCAGTGTTTTTCCATACCCATATTTCGCTCCCATACATGAAAGTCGGCACCAAGATACTGTTGTGTCTATCATATTAGCAGATTTTGATACTGTCCGCTTCTAGTACGTATGTTTTAGGGTACCATTGACTTGGTTCCACCGTGCAGTTCTGTAGTTTTTTTATTATTCTAACCCAGTTTGCTCGCAGTTGTAGCTTCTCGAAATGTTGCTAAAGAGTTCGTCATCAAATTGCCATTTTCTAGAAAAATCTTCTTTAAAACTGTACACTGAATTTTTCAGTCCTTTACATTTTCATCAATAACTTTATATTGCATTAATCTCACGTAGGATCTGACTTACTTAAGTTTGGTCGCAGGTTCCATTTTATGCAAGTACCGAACGGTGACATAAGCGAGAAATACTTACCTCAAACCGTTATGTGTGAATTCACCTTGAAGGTTCAGAGGACCAGCATTAGAACTTTCACTAACGGAACATCAAAATTTAGTTTATGTTGAGAAAGAAATATCTAAACCTTTCAAAATTTGTTCCAGAAATTAATTTAAATGGCAGTACATTTATTTATTTTATATTTTAATTTACAGTGTACAATATTTCGAACTGTTTGCCAAATGGTAATCTCTTCCAACCCACCATACAATAGTTTTACAAAAAATTAAGTCGAAGGTGAAAGACTTATATTTTTATTGTAGAGAAAAAAACAAGCAACACTAAAATAATTTAAAAAAAAACAATTTAACACGGTCATCGAAGGCCAAGAGAAAGAAAGCAAAAACTGGAAAAAATCTGATTAAAAACTAGAAAAAATATATATTGAATATTTACAATACAATTTGGTTGTCTTGGATTATCTAGAATTTTTATCATCCAACTAAAGGAAAGTTGATTGACTTGAATATTAAAAGAAGAAAAAAATTAGAAACTTTTTGATTTCTCACCGTGGGAAATCGCACCCGTAACATTCGATTAAAAGATAAGCATTCCACTTTGTCAAAAATTTAGTTCTAAACTCGAATTCATAGTCTGGCCTAAATACTTAATACTAATTTCTAACCTTAAAATTTCGTGATTTGTGTTCAAAGTCGGAAATCATACACTCCAAATTTCAAAACGGGATAATTAAACCACGTGCCACCCTTATTTAAAGTATTGACGACAAATTTGTACGAAATAGTATTTCTGTCAATAGTAGTGGGTTTTAATATTGAGGAGAAATCGCCTTCTAAATGGCGCTATATAAATTGCCCTTTTTTATTATTATTATAAACTAATAGTTTCGTTAGTGTTTTGTTTTCTTATTCAGTATTTATTGTTAAGGTTGCACTATGAATTTAGGCCATAGTAGAACATCAATTCACATTTCAGTATCAATACTTTTGGTATTCAAGTAAAAACTTTAAAAGCCAACTAGACATGATCTTACACCATATAGTACAAAATGCACTATTTTTTACATGCAATCAACAAAATAGTTTAAATTCATATTTCGCTCTACGCGTCCATACTATCAAAAAAGTTATTCCCTTAAATTATTTATTTATTTCATAGGGTTATAGGTATTATTTCTATGGAAAGTTACAATTATATGAAAATATTTTATCGTGTCTGAAGACTTTTCAAATTTATTATAAATTTTATGGAATATTTCATGTCTAACAAGTTTCAGAAGACATCGCACTCAGTATTGTCAGAACAGCTATAGAAGTGTAAAATGATTTGTTAAAGAATGGAACTATAGTACTTTCTCCATAAAGTCTGACACATGATCAAATTCAAAGTGTTGTATTATATAACACTTTCGTTATGCACAGTACAATTTAGCGTATTTATTTGCATTTATCAATCTGTTTCAACCAACCAGAAAGATATTAACGAAGCCTCAATTGAAAATCAGACTGAAATACTTATTTTTAAAGTTGGGTATCAATGAGAATCGAACTCGAAACCCTCGGGTTAGGTGATAGATGATTTACCAACTAGGACGCAGAGATCGTCTTAATACCTCATCTAAACTATCATCGTTATATGCGAACATTGTGTCTTGCCTAGAGACTTTACTTGTCCAATTTTATTCTAAGACATACATAATCATTTTAATGCAATATTTCATCATATGTAACAACAGGTTTAAGAAGACGACAAAGACGTAGCACCCAGTATTATCAAATCGACTGTAGAAAATCATATCTTAAATAATGAAACTATAATCATTACACCATAAAGCCTGCCAGATGGCCAAAGTTAAAGGTGCCAGTATAGTCATAATACTAAAATCTGACGTTTTCCTCGTTATATAGAATTAATCAAATGGCAATAAACCTGTCGCAATGTTTATTTTTAAATAAATATAAAGGAACGATAATTGACGACCTCCGTGACCTAGTTGATAAGACGCATATCTCCTAACCTGGAGATTACGGGTTCGATATTCATTGGTATCTAGTTTAAAAAAAATTGGTCTTGTTTTCATTCCTAGGCTCTAGGCTCGTTAATAAATTTCCGGTTTACTTGAAAAAGATTGCAACATGGCAAACCAAACAAGTCTTATAAACAATGAAAATGTAAAACAATGATATTGGTACAAACTTGAGTGTATGGGATTGAAACGTTTACGTGAAAGATTGATGAAAAGAGCCAAATAAATACAGTTGAAAGTGCTAAGAAACAAAATGTGTTTTATGATGTATGACAGAATATCAAATGTAGTTTTAAGAATGATTTTGAACTAAGATTGGTGTATTAAGAAATGTAAAAAAGAGCTCAATTAAGTGATTTATGCATAAATGGCGAAATACTGGAAAAATTTAAAAAGTGAAAAGCGTGATAGAGGAAAACCGAGAATAGTCTAATAAGACAAAGTGAAATGGGTAAGTCAGAAAAATCTGTAAAGTTGTATAGAAGAGGAAAAAGATATATACCATAATAAAAATGCCGATCTCTCCTCTATACCTAGTTTGACAGGGAAGTAACATATGTTATACGTTGGTAACATGCAATCAAAGATTACACATTATTTCTTTTCGTATACGAGGGTCATCCATAAAGTAAGGTTACAACATTTATGTAGGATCGAAAAATGCTTGTATTTAATTGAAATTCACAGGATACTTCACAAATATATTAAACTATTTTTCAAAGTAATCGACGCATCACACCACTACCATAAACTTCCACGAGCTTCCGATGGATATTCGCGGCGGTATTGTTCTGCATAGTCAAAAAACGGATGACCCCGCGGGTCTCGCACGGACGAGAGGTGGCGGGAGCCCGCGTCGACCTCTCCATCGGAAGAATTTACTGTGACTGAACAAAATGGCCGACAAACACGCGGGACCAAACAAACTGACCGTTAGGATCCCCCCTACATGGCAGGTGCGCCAACTTTGAAACAAAAAGTTTCCCCCGGCCTCAGGAGCCCTTGTAACCTTAGTTTCTGGGTGACCCTCGTATTTATTCTCTATAAAATCTTCAATAGAAGGCAATACTGTGAAATAAAAAAATACAACACATAAAAAGTATTTTGACAAATAATAGAAAACATGAAAAGGTTATACAAAATAATGAATTCAGAAACATTAGAGATATATAATATAAAGTCACAAACAAAATAAAAACAATCAAATAACTCAAAAAACTTTACCCCTTATTATTTTTCCTTTGGGTCCATAGACCACAAACACATCCGATGATACATAACAGTTGAACACAAGCTTCTCGTAACAGACCGGTATCATTCTATCTGAAGAGAGCCTCGAGATAGGAAGTAGAAACATGTATCTCGGGATTTGTGTAAATAGTGAAATAACAAAGTGGTTTATTATTTAATATTATAATTGACCCATCTCTCCGGAGTGGTGCTTTTATTGCCTTTCTGCGTACATACATATTACGGGCCTGATTGGTAAAATGATTTTATTCCAGACTGGTGATTGCCGTCGGAACCCAGATTTTAAAATAGGATTGGAAACAGATTTTCACTTAGTCTCTTTAACATATATCTGCATGGTTGAAAAAGATTGCCAAACGGCAATAAGCCCACCAGGTTGCGAATCTTCATTCATTCGTTCTACAAGCCCAAACTATTTCAGGGTGTTTAAAATTTTTCATTCAATTCTAATATTGAAAAAATATTTTTAAGATGAACTTTGAAAATAAATTTCGTTACCTAGCTTAAATACACATGTGAATTATCCTTCAACTTTGTTGCCGCTTGGCACATTCTCAAATAATTTTAAATTAATTCAAAACAATAACGCACCACGTATTTCTGCTTCAGTGTTACATCAGTGACAACCTCCATGGCCTAGTTGGTAAGACGCCTGTCTCCCATTGGAGCCCAGATTATTTCCAAGAGTCTGGTTTTCACTTAAGGTTACTCACTTCAACAGTTTTCTGATTGGTCGGAATATATTGCTTTTTGGTAATAAGCCCGCCAGGTTGTACTATATACAACGAAAGTGTAATATAATACAATATAAAAAAAAACCAACAGGTCTACATTCTCTACATTAATATTACTAAACAAGAGAAAGGAGGAAAATTATAGAGGTAAAAGAAGTGACTCACGCCAAAGCAATGAGACAGCACTTCATAGCAATAGTGAGATCATCAACGACCAAGTACAGAAATTTCTCATTGTCAGACAACAAATCCGCCGGAACAAGAAAGATACATTTTAAATAGGCACATATTCCGCAGTCACAATACCAAAAAGGTTTACACCATAGTTTCCCAAACTTTTTCGCCCCGTAGACCATTTGCCGATTTTGTTTTCCGTAGACCCCCTGCCTGTCTAATATTGATTTTTCCTACACTTATTAACTTCAAATGTGTTTTTGACAGCTGACACAGTGCTGTTCACCTTAATAAGGTTTTTTGTCGAGTGGACAATTGTAAAGAAATAAAAATATGTACAATTTTTATTCATATCTTTATTGAAAAGACACAAAATGCAAGTAAATATTTGGCTTTGGAACGAAACAAATCAAAATCTAGTAAAACTTTTACATAAAATTAATACACAAATAATACTGTTAATGAGAGGGATGAACCTGATGCTCTAATAGCAATGGTTCAATATTTGGCTTCAAATTAGTAAGGTATAGTCTTAAATCTCCACGTTCAGTGATTTGCACTCGATTTCTTTTTCTTACATATATAGTAGTACAGAGAAAACGTACGTCATCTCTCGCTGTGATCGTGCTCCCTATATCACGGTAACTCAGTGTTTGTGTCCAAATAACCCTCATTTAACGTAATAATGCCTCCAAAACACAAGACTAGTGATGCTGGTGACTCAGAGACTGTCAAGAGACCTCGTAAAGTGTTGGCAATAAGTGAAAAGCTAAACATTCTAAAACAATCGCTGCTGTTTATAGAATATATGAAAAGAACGAATCTTTTCTTCGTGAAGTTATAAAAAAAAAAGAAATTTATTATGTGTGTAATTTTATTGTCAACTTCAAAAGTTTCAGATAAAACGGATTCGAGAGCGTTCATTGAGTTTGCTAAAAACAGCTGCCTAGTATAGGTGTTTAAGTAAAAGGTTATTTAAAAGGAGTTCATTATTGTCCAAAGATTTCACCATCAGCGGGGTGGGGTTTGAAACATTTTTCCAGTGGATAGCGGGGGATTACTGTATTCTTAAATCATTTAACTGAAATACTAATTGAAAATGTTGCACTTAAAATTATTTAACTCATAGACTTTTTATAGTGTTATAGAAAAAAAAATTATTTACCAATTTAAAAAAATCTATTAAGATATTTTAGTTAAACCTTGAGATTCCACTGCACCTCTCTCATGATGTATCCAACGAAATCATAACGTTTTCACTGTCTTTTAAGTTGATTATGAATAAAATTCCATTTTTCAACAGCTTCAAGAATAGACCTGCTTGACTCATATTAAATGCCCTTGATTTCTCATAAGAAATCAAACACCATTAATTTGACTCCGGTTTTTATCTTGACCTTTAATGAATACAGAGATCAGTGAATATTGCAAGTTTCAACTTGAGTCGTGCATAAATTTGGTGTTTAGGCTTGAATAACTGTTTACTTTATAGAAGTGTATTGAAAAAATTACGACATCCACAGCCTAGTTAGTAAGATGTTTGACTTCTAACCCAGAGGTTACGGATTCGATTCACTTTTACACCCAGATTTTTTTAAATAGTTTAATCTGATTTTCACTTCAGGTTTATTTAATATCGTTCTTTGATATTTATATTTAATACCGTATGTTATATGAGATGCATGGCCGCGCGATGACGCACTGAACTTCCGTGCGAAAGGTCTCCAGTTTGAACTCCGCGCTGTGCTGCTCCCCTCAAATGACATAGACATTTTCTGCATAGTATTCTGGGGTGTAAGGATATCTATGGCTCACTCACTTAAATAGGACATAATAGGAATAAAAGAACGAGACGAAAACTCCACAGTGTAGCTTCTCTTTCCAACTGAATTGACGTTGGGATGGCGCGGGAATCCAAGTCTACGCGGTCCAGCAACAACGACGATTATATTGTGCAACACTTTTGTTGTATACAGTACAGCCTGATACAGTACAGGTTTATTGCTACGTGGCAATCTTTTGCTATCAAATAACAAGAAATGTGTTAAAGAGGCATTGAGTGTAAATCCAATCGAAATTATTTTTTAAAAATCTGGTTTCCAACGACAATCGAATCTGCAACGAAGTCTGCTGCGAAAAGCTTCTTACCAACTAAGCCACTAAGATTGAAAGAGGCTACCACATGGCAATAAATCTGATAGGTTATAGTGTATATAATGAAAGCTATTTATATCACCTAAATTATCTTAATTCATTAATTATCGTCATCTTTCGTAGTTTCATTTCACTAATCAAGGATTTCGGAATCCTTTTTATTTACCGAATTCCACGTGGACTCGATCACGTCATATTATATTTCCAGTGCTTGAAGGTCCTTCACCACATCCTTCCTCCAGACTTCTTAAGTAATCTCATCTTTCTCCCCCAAGCTTATATAGAATGATGACGTCAAAGTTCTTTTCAAGTACGAGTATTTAAAAAAAATGTCCGAATCATGTCAGTTGGGTCATTTCCCTCATGATTATAGGTGTTATATATCACCTTATTTATTTTATCGTTAATAAAACATTTGATATGCAAATATTTTAAAAATTAAATCGCAATGAATTATTTAAAAAATATACAATTGATGTAAAATAATCGAAGTATCTAAAGCAAGATGATAATCTTATTTCATAAACGTGGTATTTTAAAATTTTGAAAGCGAGAGTTTACTATTTTAGTGCCACGAGGATATATTCTGCTTTATCAATAAACGCATGGCGTCTTTGGAAAGATTTGATAAAAATAAAGGATTACTATCTGATTTTCACTTAAGGCCTTTTTATCATCTTTCTGGTCCGCCAAGTTTTATTGTATACAATAAAAGTATAATACAATACAATGTATTCAATTCAACGTTATTCACTGACTGAGTCATCCAGATTAGGTCAATAGCGATTAAAAAATGTATTTGATAAGTTTTATGTATGGGACAAAAAAAAAATTGGTATGGACCAGATTAGACTTTTCTTCCCATTTCGCAGGTTTCCCAATACACTAAAGATACATTGATATTCTTCTTCTTCTTCTTAAACTTTCTGTAGACTCGCAAGAGTCTGTTACTGCAGGATTGTCCTCCTGTGATGCTGAGCTCCAGCTATCTCTCCATCGTTTCGGGGGTCTCCCTGGCGGACGCCGTCCATTCGGCACCCCATGCAGAGCTATGTATGGAATTCTTGTGGAATTCATTCTCTGTATATGTTGGTACCAGTATCGTCGACGCTGTCGTCCCCATCTGACCACATCTTGGACCTCACAGACCTATCGGATTGTTTCCTTACACGATCACGCAAAGTCTTCCCAGCAATAGCGCGCAGAGTTCTCATTTCCGTTGTCCTTAGCATACTTTTTGTCCTGACAGTGTCCGCCCTCGCTTCGATGCCATATGTACATTGATATTGTTATTAATAAAATATTTAAGGGTTGCGCAAATATTTTTTTTAATTTGAGTTCTTAGTAAAATGAGTATTTTAACTAATTAAATAAAATTTCAAATATATTTTGACGCTTTCGCAGTTCTTCGTATATGTTGTATAAGTTATTTCGGAGTTTTATACCGTGTGCTTTGTCTTATGGTGCCAACTTTTGAAAGAAGATGAAAACTGCAATGTTTTCGAAACGTCGGCATCATAAATCAAACCATACGATATAACAATTTTATTCAACTTAATGAAATATTCTCACAAATATTTCATAACAAATTACAATACAATAACATGTCGTTAAAATGTTACATCTCGGAAAATTAATTTTGACGATAACTTCCATACCATGTTTTTGTCTATGAATTAAACAATGATTGTGTACATGTATGTGTTAAATATCAACATTTATTTACAAGAAATTAAATGTTGTATAATTTATATTTAAAAGTTTGATGGGCATACACCAATAAAATATATATCTTAATATCGAGCTAATCTTAAATTTGAACGAACACGATTTTTTATCTGCCATTTAATACTCGTAATCCATTTTATAGATATTTTAAAATAAAATATTTTTACAAATAATTTTGGTTTATGTGTCTAAATGAAAGGATTTTTAAGTTTTTATATAAAATTAATGTTGAGCGTTTTAACTCGCTAATTTTGTATGGCCAGCCCCACGGGCAGGACAACAGAGGGCGAGTAAACTCGCTTAAGGCACGTAACCGGTTAAGTAAGGGGAAAAATAGCACCTTGAGGTAGTTTAGACGTGTTTAACGGATGAGTGACAAAAGACTGATTAAACAAATTTGCAATGCGGGCATGAGTGTTCTCAGCCATTGAACAATCTTGAGTCGAATACTCGTACATTAATTGAAAATGAATATGTCGTACTATAAACACAGTCAACTCTCGCTATCAAAATTTATTATGGGATTATTCCTACGTTTTAAATGCTTAAGAACAATTATTTTATACATTTGATTCCTTAGAAATTATAAACTTTTTTACTTTTATTTAATGGTAATTCACCCAAATTTAGGTGTACAACGGCAGGGTGCCTATAGGTGAGACGGGATAATTTTTTTATTGGATATTTGAATATCCTTTTGTCATGTTAGGTGGTTGAATTTTGTTTTTGTAGAGGTGTCGTATGTCTCCTAATTGTGAGGTGTTATTGTTAAAGCCGGAAGAAGTCATGAGGTGCTACAGGCGAGAATTTTGTAAGTTGTCGTGGAAGGTTTTTTCCCCACCGAGAGGGATCGCTAATATTTCAAAGAAAGAAGTTAACTCTATTCGTAATAGGGGAAAGGTACGAACCTGGCAATAAGGATTATATTTATATGCCATAAACTGTTATTAAAATTAAAATAATGTGTTGCCAGGTAATGATCAATATTAACTTAAATACGTTCGTTGGAAATACAGAATATATTTTAATGTGTTTGTGCACACAGTAAAGTCTCGCCAGGGACGAAACAATGCATGGGCGAGAGGGACAACAGCACCGGGCGCATCCCAGATTGAGGCGCAGAACTAGAGCTTCGTTGAAATTGATAGTTTCGAATTCCAATAATTGTTGGAGAATCTGAATCAAACGTTACTTCTTTAAAACTTCTCAACATAAATATGAATGGAACCATATCTAAACATCGAAATAATGTTGCGAATATTTTCCATTTTCAGTAGCCTCAGCTTAATGTACTTTAGCATATTAAAATTAAGAACTACTAGATCAACATTAAATAAGAGTGAATTTAAGTATTTTATTAATAGAATATCAATCATCAAAATGATTGGCTATACATAAATTATTGAAATATTTAAAAGCTCGGGGAATTTAAAAGCTCGTAACGTAAATGTATAACATAAGTGTACAGTACCCGGCGGTAAGTAATACACATCGTTTGTAGAGCGTCGTCTCTGTCACACGATGCGCTAACAGTCCGGTCCGGTAACGACTGACAAATCGCGACGGAACACATGTATGAATGATAGAAACGACGCTCTACAAACGATGTGTATTACTTACCGCCGGGTACTGTATGTATTTGTAGGTGCTATAAGATAGTAGTATAACTATAAAACATATTTTAATTCATTTGTATTTCTAAATCCGAAGTAACCGAGAACTGTTGAATGTAATATTTATGGTAAAAGTATTTTAAATAAACATTTGTCCTTACCAAATATAATAGATGTTCAAATCGCTATAAAAAATACAAGTTTTGTATTATGTACGGGGTACAATATTGTTTTCTGCCCCGGACGCCGTAACACCTATGTTAGCTTCACCCCAAGTCTCGCCATTAAAGTTTGAAATCATTCCACGAAATTACATCTAAAACAGAATATAGTATGTTACTATACATATCGGAAGATCTACGAAGGTTTCTTTGTATTTCGTCTTTCCTTCGTGAGTTTTCTGCAGTTTTCTTACCAAATATGGTTTTCTAAACATATGCAGATGGGGGTAGTACCTAATATAATGACCATTGTCACCACCTTCCTAGTATTACATGCACTTTTCAACTCATATTATATACATAATATATATTTATTTTTGTAATATTTTTAATCTCGATAATCCGCAGTTAAAAGACCCTTTAAGAGAGTATGCTCTCTAAACGGCGCTATATAAAATGTAATAATAATAATTTATATAGCATATATGATAGATCAAAACTCTCCTCAAAAGGACTCTAACTTGGAATTCGAACCCTATATTATTGACAAATTTAAAATACTACAAAATAAATATATATAAGTTTAAGTGTGAAGATAGGAAGGTAGTCACTAGTTATCTTTTTATTATTATTATTATTGTTCAACATTAAAAATTATAATATAATTCGTTGGAAACTATAAACATTCTTACTTTATTTAATTGTAACTGTTGGCAACACCAGATCTCAAGTAATAAAAATAAACAGTGCTTATTATTTATGTCAGTAGACGAAACCTTCGGTCATCAGGCGGCGCATGAGCAGTGATCCCACACCAGCGAGTGACGCAATAGTCTGGTGACTAGTCACCATGATTATTTCGCCTCGATACTGAATTTAGTATCAATAAAATGACGAATTTAGTCTCAAGCGCACAGCTGTTGCGTATGACGCGATAGTCCAGGAGAGGCTTACCATATACACTTGAAGGATGGAAAATGATTAGGCTTGATGATGCCTACATATGTATAATATATGGTCCTGGAGAATATTTTGTATAACACTTTAGTTGAACACAGTACGACCTGGTGGGGTTATTGCTTTGTGGTAATCTGGTTTTCACATAAGTAGTTGTATACAGTGCGGCCTGGTGGGGTTATTACCCCACAATCCCTTCCTTTCCTTTTGATTGATGATATTTCACTTTATATGAAAAATAATGTTCGGGTTATTGTCCGTCTTTGAGGAATTCGTGAGCATATATCATATATTCTCACGTATATGTTTATGGAGTTCGTGGAGATGGATAGTTATTTGAATTATTTATGCGACCATGTAACTTGTTTCATTTACTTTCGTCTGGCTGGTTGGAAGAGATTGGCGCCTGGCAATAATCCCGCCATATTATATTTGCAATAAAAGTGTTTAATAAAAAAATAAAAAATAGTAATCTGGTTTTCACATAGGCCTCTTGAACATTTTTCTGATCGGTTGGAAAAAAATCTACATTGAAATGAGTCCATCAGGTTGTGTTGTGTATAACGAAACAGTAATACAATTCAGTACTTTTATTATACAGAGCACACCCTAACGGATTTATTACCACATTGCAATATCTACCAGATAACCAGAATATTTTAAAAAACAGCAGAAACACATAACACGTTCCTCAACTATCGAGCTTGCCAAACATCTGGCACATATATGATCTCATGACCTAGATCAGTGCTTCCCAAATTGGGGGCCGCGGGATTTCTCGTGGAGGTCGCGAAAATATTCAGTACAAAGTACAAATATTCATGTGAGTATTAAATTGTTTCATGTGAGTATAGTTTTTATTTAAAAAAAAAGTTTTTAAGCAAGTTTCTATAATTTTGTGTTGAATATAAATATGTGTATTTTAATTGTAATAATTATTGCCAAATAAATCTTCAATTATAAAAAAAATGTTTTTTTTGGGGGGGGGGGGCGGGAATTAATTACTTCAGATTTAGGGGGCCGTTACATGAAAGTAATTGGGAAGCACTGACCTAGATGATAAAACGTCTATATTCCATCCGGAGTTCTTCGGTTGAATTCCCGATGATATATCAACAAAAATAATAAAGATTATACTATATAATCAGGCTTAGTTTGTCGATCGCCCTATGTGCCGTTGTATTATCAACAATTATGACGACGAACTGTGAGTAAACTGCCTACTCCAGTAGTTCCTAACCCGAAAACTTGAAACCAAAAACAATGTTGTCTCCCGTCCCTTTTTTAGCATGTTGGTATTGCCAATACGGATTTACTGAGCCGTGCTGTATGAATAAAACGAATTAGCAATCAGGTCAAATAAAATATTGTTTCCTGGCCACGCTATTTAAAATATCGGTATTAACAAATGCTGATATACTGAGCGGTGCCTTATGAATGAAACGAATCAGTAACCAAGTCAAAGACAATGTTGTCTCCCGGTCATGCTTTTCAACGTGTTAACGGCTTCTGCATCGTTATTCTTTCTGGTAACATGTCCAAAATATGTTTGGAATCTTATCCTGCTAGTTGTCGGAAGTCTTTCGGTAATCTCTAATTCTTGGATGATAACAACGTTGATGCATCTGCGGTCCATGAGATATCTAGCATTCGTCTCCAACACCACATCTTGAAGGCATCTATCATGTTTCTTTCCTTCTATCTCACTATCCACTCCAACATTGTAATGAAGAATGCCATATTTAACCAGATGGAAGAATAATAAGGAGCATTCTTCTCATACTGATTGACAGTGTCTAAAATATATCAACTGTCGCTCAATTGGTTTAATATCTCTAAATCACTCGTCACTAAATGTTAAGTCATCACATAGGTTCTAAATGGTCTTTCAAATTGAGCGGTTTTTTAAATTATTTTTTTTAACTCTTGAATAAAACACACAATTTGCTTTGATTTCAAAAAACTTTTTATTGGTCATTGAAGTATAATGTTTGCCATTTAAACACAATAAACAATATTTGCCAAATGTCCACCTCTTGCAGCTTCACAGATGTCTACTCTTTTATCAAAATTTTCGATGACATTTTGGCATAATTGCGGTTCTAACTCACCAATAACGCGAATAATTTCGTCCTTCAGCTCAGGAATCGATTGGGGGTTATTCTCATAGACCTGGATTTTCACGTAACCGCAAAGAAAATAGTCCAACGGTGTCAGATCACATGATCTTGGTGGCCAATTGACATCACCGTTTCCGGAGATTACAATAGATACAATAATTCTCAATTTGAACGCGTTGTTATTTATATACGACTCCATTTTTATATAGTAAATGCCATACATTACACTTCTCAAATGTCATAAGACTCGGGCAAGTTCACGACGCCATCAATTTGAAAGACCATATACAAGTTGGTATATTGAACTTTAATCTATCTGACACCAAACAAATTGCAAATTTTGAAGATATTATTTCGTTTTCGGTCCATTTGAATCAGTATACTGATCAACTATTAAAAATGAACTTAATTCCTCAAGACTTGTTAGCCCGTTTGAATGATGCCTTCAATAAATTATTTCTGGTACAACTGGTATAACTGCATTCTCAACAGCCTCCAATCGAAATGATTGGAATTCACATGACTTTATACAGTAAAAGGATGATGTCACTTGACTACAGCATAATAAAATAACTGTTGGACTCGTTTAACCCATCTTGACTGCAGATCCACGTAGGCCATTAACTGAACTTGTTCCGTTTCGATCAGATTACATGTTCATTCTCAAAATAATCTACAAGCGCACAGTTTTTTTACCTACCCACATTAAAACATTTAAAATTTACATAACTTTAATGGAAATGTGAAACGTTGAGTACAAGTATATAGAAATACAAAAAGATTTCTATTTTGTGAATATAGAAAACCACATCACTTTAGGTTGATGTGATAAGTAAGTTGAAGAAGAGCACTCTGAAATGGTTTAGGCACGTGGGACGAATGAATGAAGATAGTTTAACAAAACAAATACATAGTTCAAATGTGAGTGAAAGGTGTGGTAGAGGAATACTAAGGTAAGTATGGTTGAATCAAGTGTATGATATTTTGAATGAACTTACCCCGATAGGAAGATGTCGTGATGGTACGAATGTATATACTTTACTAGGCATGGCCTGTGACGAAGTGGTTTTATAATTTAATCACAAATTTAATTTATCTCAGCGCAGGACCAGCAACGGCAAAAATCCTGTCAGAATACCCCGCATTATTGGATTAATTTACTCCATGAAGAAATCGACCTCAAAGGTAAATCGACCTCCTAATGCAAGTTTTTTCAACGTGTCACAAATTTTTGGAGTCCAATATATAATTACATCTGGTTTACAAGCTGGAGAAAAAAACATTTGAGGGGCAGGTTACGTCAAACGAGAAAGTGAAAACAGTGAAAAAGTAGATTAAATGCGTTGATGCTAGATTAAACAACATTTCAAATTAATTATATTAAACTTTTGGATACAGTATAAACTGGAAGGTTTATTGTCATGTGGCAATCTCACCCAACTAACTAGAAAGATGTTGAAGGATGAGAGGTATTAAATAAAAAATTGATAAGAATACTTTTAAAATGAATTGGGTTCCTACGGGAATCAAACCAGTAACCCCGGGCGGTAAGACAGGCGCCTTATCAACTAGGCCACGGAGAAGAGATAATCTTGTCTCTTACCAACATGGTAAAGAGTTACGGTACATTTCCGTTTTTGTTTTATTACATTCAACAACCCTATTCTTTTTTATTTGATTAAAACTTCTCAACTTGTTCTTGAGTCAAATCGAATTAAGTCACTTTAGACTTTCATTTTGTTTTAAGTCAACGTTATTACCCCCCTCGTACCATGTCTCTATTCGGGTAGGCAGAGAAAAGATTTCTACTACATTCTACTTTGGCTCACGTCTTCCTTTCCTGCTACGTCCATACACCTCGTTATGTATACTCACCCATTACAAAAGCTTATTACTGTGTATTTTGTATTATAATTCTCACATTGGTCTTGTTTCTTGAGCTGATAGTGTAATACAATACAATAAGTTTTCCTTCTTATCGTCCGAAAAATCAACACGAGGGTTTCCTCGAAAGGGGAGGTCATCATACGGTATACAAATAACGAATATTAATGTAACCAACAATGAAAGTGGTACGGTATATCAACAACAAGAACGATGGATACCAACAAATTATACACCAACAATATCAGTGATACGGTATACCAACGATGGATACCAACAAACGATACACCAACGATGTCAGTGATATGGTAGACCAACCAGGACTGTGGTATGATATACCAACAACAGTATTCCAAAAAAGACAGTGGTACGATATACCAACAACGGTTTACCAACATGGACGTGATACGATATACCAATAACGGTACACCAATGAAGATATTGGTACAGTATACCATGAATTTCATTAGGAGCTGCCATAAAATTAAAATATTAAACTAACAAAAAGCCATAACCGAAGACCTTGGCATCATGTTCAACAATAATTATACATTCGTTGATCACATTAAGAGTATGTGCTTCTCTGCCGATAAAGTTCCGACATTTGTAATAAGAGTCTCGAGGGCATTTAATGATGGTGCTGTTATGAGATCTCTTAACTGGTTCGCAGTAGTTCGAGTGCGGCTCAATCCAAAAGAGATTTTTACGACACCATTACAAACAGATTTTACCCCTGGCTCTCTCTCTATCTTACATTTTTTTCTAATTGATATGCTTGGATATTAATCATTAAACTTATGAAGATATCTACGCACATATTTATTAATATACAAATCGCTAACGGGAAAAATGGCGAACACTTAGTTGATTCACAAACTTTTGTTTTATGTACTATTTTACGCCATCGCGAATTAAGATTGTTATCGATGCCGTATTCACGAAGTGGGCTCTTAAGAGCATCACCACTTGCACACGGAATGGCCTTGTTGAATGAATGTTCTAATATACAAGTCGACATCTCCCACATCTCGGTAGATACATTGAGGATTAAACTCGTATCACTGAATTCTTCACAGGGAATCATGAGTAACATTGTTCTTGTTGTCATTATTCTCCATTTAGATTTTTTTTCTTATTATTTGATGTAATTGGGTTAAACCTGTATCAAATATAAAATAAACTAATACAAAATATGGAATATGATCTCTATATATTTTTTTTAAATAAGGCACGAAGAAATTTTACATAATTATTTACTTCCATAAATACGTATTTTCTGCCCTTCCCTTTCGGGGACACTCTCGAAGGCTTGGACCATAATTTCCCAAACTTTTTCGCCCCGTAGACCACTTGGCGATTTTTTTGTTTTCCGTAGACCCCTTGCTTGCTTATATTGAACTTTCCTAAACGTATTAACTTCAAATGTGTTTTTGACACCTGACACAGTGCTTTTCACCTTGATAAAGTTGTAGAGTGGACAATTGTAAAAAAGAAAAACATATACAATTTTTATTCATACCTTTATTGAAAAGACACAAAATGCAAGTAAATATTTGTCTTTGGAACGAAACAAATCAAAACCTAGTAAAATTCTTATATATAAAATTAATACACAAATAATACTGTTAATGAGAGGGATGAACCTGATGCTCTGATAGCAATGGTTCAATGTTTGGCTTCAAATTAGTGAGGTATAGTCTTAAATCTCCACGTTCAGTGATTTGTATTCGATTTATTTATTATAAGTACAATATTTTCTATGTCTTATATAAGTATTATGTACACACAATCTGTGTTAGGTGTAATAAGACATTTGCGGAACGTCTTAATATTGATGACGATCTGCTTAAATAGGATTCGCTCACGTGGACCCCTATTTACATCTCGTGCACCCCCAATTTCTTTTCTCGCTGACATAGACCCCCTGCAAGTTGAAATCGACCCTTGGTGGTCCATATAGACCACTTTGGGTATCTTTGGCCTAGACGACGGGATTGCTATTGGTGGAAGAAAGCTATCAAATCTGAGATATGCAGATGATACGATGTCAATTGTCACATCAGAAGAAGAAATGGCCACGCTCCTTAAACAGATGCAACACGCGAGCAAGCTCCTGGGCCTGGAAATCAATACGTTTAAAATTTAGTTTATGTTAATAGACCACAGTAACAAACTACCACCAAATAATGTGAATCATGGTTACTGCATTTATTTACGTAGGTTCCAATATTACCAACAATGGAGGATATGAGGCTGAGGTGAAAAGAAGAATCGGAATGACAAAAAATGCGATATCAAAGCTGGAAAAAATATGGAAGAGAAAATCACCGACATGTTGTCGACAATATGCCTTCAACGAGTCGTCCGATTCTTTGGGCACATTGCTCGTGGCCAAGAAGACAGTTTGGAGAGGTTCGTGGTTACTGGAGGCGTGGAAGGACGAAGCACCAGAGGAAGAATCCCAAAACGTTAAACTGACTAAGTGAAAGATGTAACTGAACTATCTTTAACAACTGCCTTTCGAGCCACGAATGAATGGAGAGAAGTCGTCAGAGACTATAATGGAAGTCATGCTCAGTCATGACCTACACGACAGGATGGATATACTTCTACTCTCATTTTAAAGCTCACTTGGTCACTTAAGAAGAACTATTTCTTTAGAAAAGGTTAACTTACCTGCCTGTATGTGATAAATGCCTGTGCAAATATCTTTCGAACCTTTTAAAAAAATCTTTTATGGACTTCCAATGTAACAAATTAGCAGCATTGTATTAACAACGAATGCCTATAATGTGTATAAATATCTTACTTAATACGCCTCGTAAAGGTTTTTACTTAATACGCCTCGTAAAGGTTTTTACTTAATACGCCTCGTAAAGGTTTTTATTTAATACGCCTCGTAAAGGTTTTTACTTAATACGCCTCGTAAAGGTTTTTACTTATTACGCCTCGTAAAGGTTTTTACTTAATACGCCTCGTAAAGGTTTTTATCTATTATTTTTTTTATTCAATCAGCGATACATTTTCTTCATTGTTTTTTTTTCTAAGAATAGATATGACCAAAGTCATAGGTATCCTTATATTCTCGAACACTAGGCGGAAAAAGTGCCTGTGTCGTTCGAGGGGAGTAGCACAGCGCGGGGTTCGAACCGCTGACCTTCTGCACGGAAGTCCAGTGCGTTACCGCGCGGCCAGACACCTCAATTTTTATTTAAAACTTTATTATAAAGTATATGGCGGATATATCGACAAGCGGCAATCTCTCGTAAATCTTGAAGGCTTAAATAATGATTATAATAAAATAACAATTTATAGAGCGCCGTTTAGAGAACAAACTCTCCTCAAAAGTATTCCAACTTGAGACTCTAGCCCACTATTATTGATAGATTAAAAATATTACAAAATAAATATATATGATATAAGTAGTGTAAGAAATTGGCTGCGGCCATTCAATTGGGTAATTCCCCGCATCTGTATATATTTTCTATACAAACAAGTATTTTTTTGTTTTTTTTTATACATACAAACATATCTTTTAGGGGTAGGCAAAGAAGACAGAGTGCCAGAATTTCCTATCTCGACAAACATCCTTCGACCAAACATTTTTTTTTTAATTTGTTATTTTCTTAATCATTTCCCATTATCACAAAACAGCGCTGTACAAATTATGTACTAGTTGTTTTTACTTCACATATATTTCCTATACTGTACAGAATAACACTATTTACGTACATAACAACCTAGCGGGCTTATTATCGTAAAGCAATATTTTCCAACCAACCAGAAAGATGTCAAAGTGGCCTTAAGTGAAAACTAGACTGTTACCTTTTTTATTCAAAATTTTCTTCTAACGGGGATCGAACGGAAGATACGTGTCTTATAAAACTAGACCACGGAGGCTGCTTTCTTGAAAAAAAGATCTTTCCGTTGCAGAAATTCTTCTCTATATAAAATCGCTTGTGTTTAGTACATTTTAATATTTTTAATTTGACTTTTTCAAATATTTAGTAACGTATATTTTAACTAAGTTGTATACAATACAAATAACTAAACTACATACGAGAGGCTCACATCACATTAACAGTAACCCGGCGTTTCCCAGCCCATCAACTCCTTTTCCAACTTTCTCAATTATCAATATTCCACCTGCGCGGCCATTGTGCCATTGTGCATTGCCTATTAACACTACAGGCCCGCCGCAGTATCCTGTGTGCATGAACTTCTTGGACACAACACACTCATTTTATAAGGATTGCTGAGAACGGGCGAGCATTTTCATGTGCCTTGATTATTAACAAGGACTACCTAGAAACAGACAGTTATAAATGGATTGTTAGTACGCCAAGGAATACAATTACATCTATAATTCAAATATTAACCTAACCTAACATAACCTACATCACAGTGTTTTTTTTTTACTTCAAGAGTATTGTGTAGAATATTTGAATTGAAAGGATTGGCAAACTTTATGCTTTTAAGTCTCACTTTAAAGGCTTTTTAAAGCGGTGGTTATAATACTACGGCCCGCGGACCGAGTGGGTTTATAATAAGATAAATTCAACAAAGCTAGCTATTAAAAAACTCTTTAATACCCATGCAATATGTTTCTTTATTAAATAACTTATAATTTATATTTATTTGTTTGGCACTTCATTGCACAAAGGTACAATCAGTGTGCTTATTGCCCTACGACAATATCTTAGTATCAACCAAACAGGATGTGTTCAAAGATTTTCAGGGCTGTTTTCTACTAGTTTAAAATGTTTTTCGTATTAATTGTTGATTTTTCGCCGCGTTAAGTGAACATTCAACACGGCATCAATTCAGAAAAACATTTAGAACTAACCAGACAGGGGATGCGATACATACTTGTATGTTGAGCCAATGAGTGGTTGAGAGGTTACAATTTTTTCACGTAACACTCAAACAAAAAAAAAATGAAACTTTGAACAAAAATTACAAATTTAAGGTAGAGGATGAAGAATCGAAAATTATATGAACAAAACAATATTTTTTTATCACCAATGATTTGGATAGAGGAGAGGTAGGGAAAGAAAAATCGAATGCGAAATAGGGGAATAAATTCAAATATCTCATATTTTTTCTTCAACACTCAACTAAAATATTCTCATTCATTACTCCCATTTTATACACACACACTTCCAACCGTATGATAGATAATCTTCACAATCTATTCCGCATGATGTACAACAACTTCTAATCACACGCTCAATATTCGCAACAGTTATCACACGCTCAAAATCAGTTATTCAATCACATGATTATGAGGAGACCTACAAAACCTCCTCCCTCTCCCCCTGACGAAACATCACAAAACCTCCTCCCTCTCCCCCTGACGAAACATCACAAAACCTCCTCCCTCTCCCCCTGACGAAACATCACAAAACCTCCTCCCTCTCCCCCTGACGAAACATCACAAAACCTCCTCCCTCTCCCCTTGACGAAACATCATAAAACTTCCTCTCTCTCCCCCTGATGAAACATCACAAAACTCGTCACTCTGTCTCATGAATGCATCGTAAATTCTTAGTGCACGGAAATGAATGTCTCTGTCAGTTTGGCAATCTCCCTCAAGTGCTAGAGATTACCAGCTAATTCGCAAATTCATCTCGATCCCTCTATTGCCTATTATATAATTATTAAGTCTTAAAAAACAGGAATAACTATGATTTCCAAGATTATCAATATAACTAACTTAAAAAAATAATTAGATATAAAAAATGATAATTGCGCCACAATTATTAACACATGCACGCATTCACATTCACCTTAATGCATGCGCACACATTACGTACGCCTTTCTCATAAACCACTGTACAGTTGTAGTTAACGAGTTGAATAACCAATTTTTACCACAAATCTTAATTGGGTTAAGTCGTCTGTGAAACACGAAGCTATTTGCATCATTCTCAGCTGTGTCAACTGATTTCTATTCATCTCTCTTACGTACTTCAATCAAACAATAACTCACTTCATGCTGTAAAGTTTTGTTGACCCAGATAAACAATATTAATTGTATTCAAATTATAATAACTATGTGAGGAAAAAAAGTTGAAAACTACAATAATATAAGCACATAAGAAACGGAAGCGTTATCACAATTTGCTTTTATGGTATCCACTTTTTTTATTACAATAATTAAAATGTATGCAAAGTGGGCTGTTACCTAATAAAAACACTTTTATGACGTTTTAAACAGCTGAATAGACAGTCATTAAGGTATAATTCGAAAAGATGTTGTCCCGTTTCTGATAAGTTTCGTACGTTTGTCTACCGGAAAGTTCGTGAGTTTTTTACAATGAAAATAAAATCAAATGTTTTTTTTAATCCATTTTGGAAGGTCTTATAAAAACGTATTGTTTTTGATCCCCTGATGAAGCCTTGAAACCGGTAGGGTTATACCGTTACAAAAAGTGGAATAAACAGTGTTTGATAAAAAAAATTACAACGTATGGTTGTATATAAATATTACACTACACCTTAAGCAAAATATCACTATCACATATCAGATCTACAAATGTTTCTTTATAATTCGTCTTCCCTTGAGAAATTTTCTGCGGTTTTCAGTCCAAATATATTTTTCTAAACATATGCAGATACGGGAAAATACACAATTCAATGATCGTAACCATCACTTTATATCATTATAATCAACTTGTTTACTTATTTTGATCTTTCTATAAGATTTGGTTCGATTTTCGAGTTAGAGCGCCCTTGAGGAGAATCTGTTCTCAAAACGCTAATTTATAAATTATCTTTTCATTATTATTATGAACTAAAAATAAAATTAGAAAATAAATTATGGATCGCTGTTAAATTATTTAGTTTCCAACAATATTTATTACATTTTGTCATACATATATCGGGCAAACCGAAATTTCTTTTTTTAAATAATTTTTTTTGAGGAGTGTAACGTGGCCAATAGGATAATACAAATATGATAAAAGTGGCGACAGGTAACAATAGTGATAAAATAATGTCCATGAAACTGAAAGGAAAAACATATTAAACTGTCTTAAGGGCAGTACTCTTGTATGGAACTGAGTGCTGGGCATCAACTTAATCCCAAGAATATAATTTTGATGTCGCCGAAATGCGCTTGCTGCTGTGAATTTCAGGTGTGAACAAGAAAGACATAATAATAAGGAAATTAGTATGTGAGAAGTGCACTGAAAGTTGCTTCAATCTCGCTGAAATTGTAAAAAGCTAGACTTCGGTAGTATTGTATTGTATTACATCTTTCGTTGTATACGGTACAACCCGATAGGCTTATTGCCATGTAGCAATATGTTCTAACCAACCAGAAATATGTTATAGAAGCCTTAAGTGAAAACCAGGCTGAAATCCTTTTTTCTTTTGAAAAATCTGGGTTCCAACGGGAATCGAACCCGCAACCTCCAGGCTGGGAGACAAACGTCTTACCAACTAGGCCACGGAGGTTGTTATGGACGTGTAGAAAATAAGTGTCTTTAAATAGATGAAAAGGTCTCCAAAGAAATTATGGAAGTACTCGTATAACATCACCAAACATATAAGTAATCTGAACCTGACTATTTATTTGACACTTGCATACAAATACATTTGGCGGACTTATTGCTTTGAAACAATTTCTTCCAATCAACCAGCTTTTTTCCATAATTAATTATTGGTATCCATGACCTTGTATTTAACATAGTGTTTGAACAAAATAAAAATATCTAATCTGTCTTATTTACTCTTATGTTCCTGAGAATATTATCACACGATAAAATGTTTCAGTCTTTTAATGCTATTAAATAACTTTGTAAGCAAGAAATATTTCTTGTAAGACTTTTTAAAGATTGTTGCGCTCTAATTCACCCCATGGCGCACAGCAAAAAATATACAACTTTGTACATATGATACATTCATGGATCAGGAGCCTCAAGTAGCGATGTCTTAAAAGTATATATTTATTTAATTTTATATGAAATCTTAAAAGAAGGTGTATGAATGGGTAGTAATGAAATATGTATGTTAAGATAGGAAAACCTGGTGCTCTGTTATATCTGCCTACTTCAGCAGGAAAACTGTTTGATGATATGTATATATAATAATGATAAAATACTTTATAGCGTCATGGTCTAACTGTCAGTATTCACGCTAAGCAAGCGGACGTACGAAATTCAGTTCCTGAAGGATTCACTTCCGGACTGGTTTTAGTTTTAAACCATTTGATGTTTTCATATCGCTATATGTTTCTTATCATCATTTCTTCTAACGCTATGTAAATATATCTCCATTTGTATTCGGTTGTATAAGGACTATGACTTCAGACATATTTATTATTTAAAGAAATTTAAGGATATCTTCTAAATTAGAGCAAGAGAAAAGAAAACCGCAAGAGAAGACATCAAAATTTTTAAGACATATAAAAAATATTGTTAATAAAAATTGCACCCAGAGCTCACCATTTTTGCCTGCTGCGCCTTCTCTAGATCGCTTTTCTGTTATTTTTTAAGTATTTATTTGTTTTTGTATTATTGAATAGAATAGAATTATACAATATTATACATCCGTTGTATACAATATAAACTGTTGGGCTTACTGTAATTTAACAATTACTTCCAACCAACCAAAATTTAGTTAAGAGAACTTATGTGAAACCCCCGCCCTCTTTTTGGTTCCATCGGAAATCAAACTCAAAGTCTCCAGATTGAAAATCAATCTACCAACTGGGCTACGAATATCGATGCTTTTTTTAAAATCTTTCATAACTCCTCATTTTCTTAATTTGCCAAAACCATTACAAAATTCACTCTTCATTTATATTTAATATTCTCTCATAACAGCGACGCCACAAAATACCCTTGAATCTTCTTACAAATTCCAAAAATGTATTGACAGATAAACAAATACTCTTAATGTGCGTGCCCAATGTAAAACATATTCGTATTGGTGATACAGATACGTTGAAGAGCGTGACCAAGAGAGTATATTGCTTAAACCCTCGTAATAATGCCTTCAGGCCTATCACAATTGGAATATGCACGTAGTTTGCTGTCCGTCGACGTACATGTCAATAAAACCGCTTGACATCGAAAGGTAAGAATAACCTCAGAGAAAAACTCTCTAACAGTCTTGCACCATTTTTCCTTGGCTACTACCGTATCTCTTGACTACCACCGTCTCTCTTGGCACCCACCGTCTCCCTTGGCTACCACCGTCTCTCTTGGCTACCATCGTCTCTCTTGACTACCACCGTCTCTCTTAGCACCCACGGTCTCTCTTGGCTACCACCATCTCTCTTGTCGAAGGCAAACGTCTTACTCGTACCACCTGACGCCACGAATATCACCGTTGATTCCATTTTTATAAAATCAGTCTCAAACGAACAGCTATCTCGAATCTAAACACAGCAATTGATGTGAGCTCAAATCTACTATTTTTTCTATCGAAATTAAAACATATTTAGATATATTTACTTTTGCAGGTAAACGTTTTTTATCGATGTAGAAAAAATGTTTAGATACTCGGATATCTACAATAACTTTGAGAACACAAGAAAATGTGTCGGTATGATGCTAGAATTTAATTGAAATTTAAATTATATTTCTTTATTATGGCACTGCGGGCAAAGAAGTACATTATTCTGCCATGATCAATCATGTCTCGGCGCGACTGGAGTGCACTCGACTGTGACTCAGCACTCTGAAGTCCCTGGATCGAAACCGAGGAGAACCGCCGTGTAATTTGTACATTTTCAATAGTTTTCTCCTCATCTGTGGATTGCATTTGATTGATTGCATTGAACGATTGCAAGAGTATTTGTTGAAAGATTTCACACTTTGTTGCTGATTAACAGAATAAATATAGACGGTCTCGTTCCGGCTACGAAAGACGATGGGCTGAAACAGCAATTCTGACACATCTCTGACTGTCATTGTGGATAGGAAGAATCGTACTTTTGGTCTGACGTTGAGTGCCGGGCTGTGGACCGACCTAAATGGAGACATTTTATCCCTGTGGTCCTTATAGATGATATTATGTATGGAATAATTATGTAGCATACTATAAGCAGCGAATAATTATGTAGCATATTGGAGAGTGAGATATAATGAGGAGTTATACAGCATATACAAAGAGCCCAACATTATAAAATACATCAAATTTGGGAGGCTACGTTGGGCGGGGCATGTAGCAAGAATGGGAGAAGAGGAAATGCCTAACAAAGTACTCTTTTCCAAGCCCCAAGGAAGACGTAGCGTGGGCAGACCAAAGCTTAGGTGGATGGATGGGGTGCAGAATGATGCAAACGTGATTGGCATCAGGGGCTGGAGGAGTGCATCCCAGGATAGGGGGGAATGGCAACGACTGCTGGAGGAGACCGGGGCCCACAATGGGCTGTAGTGCCATTGATGATGATGATGATACTATAAGCAGCATATATAGTTCATTCAAGGAGTAGCTGTACCTATTTTTTTTATTTGATAGAACACTTGCAGGAAATTAATCAAGACTTGCATAAAAAAACATATAATTTATAAATAGTAGCAAGGATTTAAATCGTAATTACCCGTGTTTAATCGTAATTATTAATTAATTAATTACTTATTGATATCACACACAGTTCTGTGATATCAATAAGTGTGTGAAAATGTTACAAATAATGTACAATATATGGGAAAAAATAAAATACTCATTTCTCAATCAATTCAGCCACCGTCCTTTTAAACTTAGACAGTGTTGACGTAAATACTCGAATCTGCATATTTTAATCAGTTAAAATATGGCGCTTTCGACACATTCTTACTAATGGGTCATAGAAGCAAATATTACTTCTAGTTTTTTTTTTTTATTTAACACTTTTATTGCAAATACAATCTGGTGGGCTTATTGCCAGGCGGCAATCTCTCCCAACCAACCAGTCAAAAGTAAATTAAGCAAGTTACATGATTGCATAAATCATTCAAATGACTATCCATAAATGCATACGTGAGCCCACAAACCCCACAAAGATGGACAATCACCCGAACATTATTTTTTATATAAAGGGAGATATCATCAATCAAAAGGAAAGGAAGGGATGGTGGAGAGGAAAGGAAAAATCGGAAATGAAATACGCTATTTTACTGACGTTTTTTCAGTCGCTTCTTAAAGTATGCCAAGGACGGAGCGAGTCTTATATTGGTTTTTAACTGATTCCAGAGTCTCACTGTATGGACAGTAAAGGACGACGTAAAAAAAGAGGAGTGGTGAACTGGAAAGGCCAATAAACAATCTTTGTTTGAACGTAGCGCTAATCCATGATTAGAAAGACGCTGAAAACTTTCGGCGAGGTAAGAGGGGGTGGCGGTACAGTTAAGTTTATTATACAATAGATACAGTATGTGAATTTGGCGTCTATTAGAATGCAGTAGTATTAAGTTCTAGTAGAATGTAACTAAAATGAAAAAAGGAGGTCTTCCAAAAGAGCGAGAGGGAATTCTTAAATCAATATATTCCAGAATCGCAGGGGAGTCCGCAAGATCATTCATATAAAGAAATACAAGATCAAAAGTGTGTCTCCGAACCTCAAGTGATTGAAGATAAAAAAAAACAATCGATCACTCAAGAACTAAGTAACACCATTTTGTCTTCATCCCGCTATCTTTCAAACGTCTAAAGAAATAAAATAAAAAATATATATTTTATTTTATCAGCCCAACGACATCAACTGTTAGACGTGATGGAATATTTCCGTCTTCGACAATCGATGAACTGATGCAGCATTTTCAATACGTATCTGACTGTAGCTGTGGAGACCAATTACCCTACTACCACACCTGCCGCAAACATGAAAAGAATCCTGCAGCATCTCATATATAGTATCTGTTTTCTTAGTAAATACTTATTATCCAGGTTAAATAGCTTGGCCTGAAATGAACAAACTATTTAACTCCACGAACAATACATACTTATCCAGAGATTCCGGCTTTTGACTTGCGTCTCCTACTCCAGGATCCTAGGTCAAATGTACAGAAGCCCTAAAATATTATGGTTCCTTGGTCAAGAATAGTAATAATAATAATTATTATTATCATTTAGATGTTTTTCATGTCGCTCAACTCCTTCAGGAAAAAAACTCGTAAATATATAATCATTGTAATTTGTTTTATCAAACACTGTTTATTCCACTTTTTTGTAACGGTATAACCCTACCGGTTTCAAGGCTTTCACCTCATCTTCAGGGGAGCACAAACAAGTCTTGTTTGTGCTCCCCTGAAGATGAGGTGAAAGCCTTGAAACCGGTAGGGTTATACCGTTACAAAAAAGTGGAATAAACAGTGTTTGATAAAACAAATAACAATGTCTTTAAACCTCCACAATGTTAATGCCTTAACTATAAATAGTATAATATATAATCATTTGAATTTTTTGATATTTTATGTTGTTCATAACATGCTATATTATGTTGTTCGTAACATACTATATTATGTTGTTCATAACATGGTATATTATGTTGTTCATAACATGCTATATTCTATTGTTCATAACATGCTATATTATGCTGTTCATAATATGCTATATTTTGATTTGATGTTATTCATATAATTTTTTTATTATAATTTTTATCAAACATCTTAAAAAATTCAATTGTTTTTTAAATACATGTTTTTGTACTTTTTGATATTAAATAAATAAATAATAGGTTTATTGATAGCAACATAGTATGTACAGATTATATTTAAATAACACTTCTAAAACACATAAATTGCAGATAATACATTAAATACAGAAGCTATCAAAAGGTATGGGCTCATCTAATAGCATCCCCTCGGCCAAGATACACCCCACCAATATAGGGCGAACCCAGCCACGGGGACACCAGATGTTTTTCAGCCCACACCATATTTGTTATGCAAATTATAGGAACCTGTGATGTGTAAAAGAGTTTAAAATAAAGTAAATAAAAGGAGTTTAAATAATTCCATATACCAAGAGAACAAATAACATAACATCTTAATTATTTTGGTACGACCTTTGATGATATTGCTTTGACCGAGAGGATTATTTTGATCCCAACCGCCCCCACTGTCTCCATTCAAATAATGACTCCAAATCATTTTTTATTACAATTTAAAATCAAATATAATAATGTAACACGTGAACACTGTTTTTAAATGGCGAAGGTTAAATTTTAATATTTTATGGCACTAAAATTACAATCGCTTTTTTTTTTCTTTTCATGCTACAACCTGGCTTATAGGATTCATCGCAGTGTGCTCAGAATTTCTTGGTATCATCGTATATCAAACACCGAAGAACCACGCTGAGTACGTGTAGTACGATAGCTCTTAAATACCATAAAATTACCTATAACATATGTGTCGTAAATTGAGAATAGAAAAATATTACTTCCTAAAATTAATACTGATGAGCCAAATTGAGGGTCGACACGGAATCAGTAGAAGGCGCCTGTCTTGGTTAACAAATGTACAGGTAGCTTGACTGTTGAGGAGTTGCTCCGTGCGACGACAACGACACAGATATTTTATCAAGAAAGATCGCCAACATCAGGGGAACTGGACATGCTACATGTAGAAAAACAAGAAACCTGGCGGACTTGTTTTATGACAATTTTATCCAACCAACCAAACCGTTGAAAATACACACTTGGATTTTTTCCAAGGGTTTTTTTAATAACCATCCCCGTTAAATTTATCTTATAAACCCATTCTGCCCGCGGACCGTAGTTTGAGAACCACTGATTTAAAGCATGCAGCTTGAATGAGACATTTATTGTGTTCATACTCTCATACCCCATCACGCCGTTTCCTTTCAGGATTGGCAGAGGGGACTGAGCGCCAAACTTGCCTATCGCAGCCTCTTCATCCATAAACCTTCTCATACATACCTATCCTACGATTTCTCTGACTTTTCATTTCCTTCTATCAAAATATCTCTTGATCCAATCATACTTTCCTACTTACCCTTGTTTTCCGACGCTTTCCACTCAAATTTGCAATGTTTTGTTAATATTTCTGCAATCATTTGTTCTACATGTCCAAACCACCTTGTCCAAATGGTATTTTTCGTCTAATTTAATACATATCAACCGTAAGTTCACATTCGCCCCATATCACTTCATTTTGTATCCTATATGCTTGTCATCATATGTATTATTCTCAGTACAGTACCCGGCGGTAAGTAATGCACATCGTTTGTAGAGCGTCGTCGCTGTCGCACGATGCGCTAACAGTCCGGTATCGTAGTCACGGTGCGGTTATCATCATCGGTTAGCAGTCATCGTGCGACAAAGATGACACTCTACAAACGATGTTTATTACTTACCGTACAGTATTCATTCGGCTCCGTTCAGTATTTTCCACGTCCACATTTCCCTCCCATAAATGAAAGTTGGTTCAAGAATACTATTTTGCATTATCATCGTAGCAGAGTATATATGTTTTAGTACCCCATTTACTTACATGATCAAATTACAATATTTCCCTCCATCGATCATACATTGCGGTTAAAGTGATTTCGAAATACGTTCACACTACAAAAGAATATTGACAAAATCGCGTGGGATCGCGTGACAAAGCATCATATTTTAGTCATACCTACAACATGTACACTGGCGTATCTACAATATGAGTTTTGTTCTTCTGGTCTCCTGGTATATATGTCAAATTAATTTATATTCCCATTTATTAATGAATTACATATATACCATGGCACCATGTCTCTTTTGGGATAAGCAGAGAAGGCAGATTTCCACGCCTTTCTATCCATTCCCACAGCTCTCGCCTCATTCACATCATTATATATACTCATATTTGTAATACTCCTTACATTTCCCTATCTTAAAATTTCTCCAACTATTCTTCAACTCTTTCCTAGGTTTACGTCTTCATCGCTCTTTATTAATTTCTGACAAGTGTATTTGTTTTGTAAGTCTTTCACCACCTCATTCTCTCAATGTGGCAAAACCATCTTAAGTCTTTCACCACCTCATTCTCTGAATGTGGCAAAACCATTTTAAGTATTTCAACACCTCATTCTCTCAATGTATCAAAACCATTTTAAGTATTTCACCACCTCATTCTCTCAATATGGCAAAACCATATTAAGATTATTTTCTTAATTCTACTTGTAACATACATCTCTATCAAACACTTTTATTGAATAAAATACAACTTTGCAAACTTATAGCAACCTTTTTCAATCCACTAGACGATATTAATGCAATCGTTAATGAAAATCAGACTAGAACCCTCATTAAAATTGGGTGTATTTGCAAAATATTAATTGTTCTGAGATAATCGATGAATTGTTACAAATTAGTATTTAGGGCAGACTATGAATTCGGGCCTAAGTAAAAGGGGATCATGCACAAGATGGGAATAGATCAGCGTGCGATGGAGCATACCATGATGGGGATATTACTTTGAGACCGAATCCTTAACGTGGAAATAAGGCGAAGAACAAAGGTCACAGATATCAAATTAAGGAGGCTAAATTGAAGTGGAAATTAACGGAAACATATGTAGAAAAAACAATAGGAACGCGAGGAGTGAAGAATCAGAGCAGGGCGAAGAAATTTTTGATGGATAGATGTCATTATCCTTTTTGTCGATTGAAGAATAATTGCAACTGGCCTAGAGAAAATGGCATGATAATATGTTCATTATTGTATGGCAGGATAAAATCACAAGTGAGGAACTCGATAAAACAGGCTTTTTGAGGGTGACGGTGTTCTTTCAATTTAAAAAGGTTCGCCGGCTCATTCGTAAGAAAAATTTACCAAAACGTGCTATTTAGTGAAATAGCAGACATCTTTAGCTAAGATTTAAGGGTACTTGCATAAAATAGATTTATTATTATTTGCATTGGAAGAGCACGTCAAAAACAGGAACCTTTGGAGAAGTATTGTTCGCGAAGGGCAGCTTTTTTACGACCATGCTTGGCTAGCTAAGCTGCATAGGAAATAACTACTAAGAAAGCAGGTCTATGGCGTCCTGTAGGATTCTGCCCATATTTGCAACAGATGTGAGAAGAGCTACAGATCTAAAACAGCAACAATCAGAGTTGTGGCGAAATTGTTGCGTAAATCCATTATCTCTCATAAACGGAAGAAGACTATAATCATGTGCAACAATGATTGTCATTGGGCTGACAATGATCATAGAGTTACAACGTGTTTTAATTTTATTTATTTACGTGTCGAGAAGCAAACACAGCATAAAAATACAAAGAATAGACAAAAAAAAAAACAAATATATATTATCAAAAAATAATAAATAACCAAAGATTGCAAAAGATTTCATCACTCTTAAACATTTTTCTGACTTCAATCTGACCTAAGCACTGCTCTCGTAACAAACCTGGATCATCCCGCCCGAAGAGAGCCTCAGGATAGGAGGTAAAACACGTGTAGCGAGGATTAATATAATTAGTGGAATAACAAAGTAATTTAATTTAATTGCATTAAATAAATTAATTATATTAAAATATAATTAAGGATGGGAATCATGAGTCACTTGCCTGTTCCATAGGTTCTTAACCCGAAGGCTCGGTTACACGGTTCTACAAAATTGAAGTTTTTATTTTTTACAAAAACTTTAGTATGGTCATTTGATTTTGGGGCGCTGAATACGAAAATGGCACTTAAAAATAACACCTTTTAACTCGCGTCGTCTCATCGCATGTCGCTTGTATGAAACTTCTGGTGACTCAGCCTGCAAAATCCAGCAGAAATATGCTAAGATTAAAACATTTCTCCAGGGGTCCCAATTATCCGCCTATACTCAAGAAAATGTAGCATGCTCCCTGTGACGTTTGAAATGTCATTTCTCAAAGGGATGGGGTAAAATCGTTGTTTTTTTACAAATCGAATCGTTTTTTCATAAATCGAAAAATTGTTTTTCTCTAAACTGACGTTTTAATTCCTAATTTTCGTTATACTGACTTTCTAATGTATTGTATGATTTGTGACTATCTTTAAATAGGCCAAGATCCACTATAATTAATACTAATTACGAACATTTAATTTTATGTATAAAAAAAATCGAAAATCCAATTATCGTATACCCCATCCCTAGCCAATGCAGACTAACGTAGTGACTTTTGACGAACGTCGCCAAATATTATTTAATTTTAACAAATTCACATATTTTTGCTAATTTGTAACAAGATGTATTAATTTGTCATTATTGTTAGTTTTATGTAATGCATTTACCTAAATAACTTGCTATTTATAAAGTTGATAAAATAATTAAAATTACTGAACGTCGTTACAACGTTGTATTGGGGCAAATTTGTGAAACGTCACAGAGGCCATGCTACATTTTATTTAGTATAATAAGACTAGTCGGTTTTTAGTTTTTTTTTATATCCAAGAACCCGGTTATCCAGAATATATAATATATACATAAAGGATTAAACTTTGCAAACAAGTAAACTACTTGAATTAACCGCCCTTTGTCTATTGCTTTATAATTCGATCGTCGTTCTGCAGGTACACATTGCTTTATTTATTTATTGGTTGAGGCGTTAGCGGTATATCTACTCGTATATGTACTTCAAACACTTGTTAAAGGTAATCAAATATATAATATAATTAAAGAGTATTTGCTAACACAACAAATTTATTCATATTTTTAAAATACCTATATTTTAACTGCTCACAACATGAATAATTGATTTATTATTGTTGTTTGGCATTAGAAAAAGTTGACAATAAATAACCGACCCTCGGCATCAAGATGGTCATGAAAAATAACACGAGGTGTGTGAAGCTATGGACAAACGCTACACCAAAATATTTCAAAAATAATGTGACTAGATAAAATGCTATATTTATTTTACTAACTGGTTAATTGAATTAAAAAACCCGGTTTGCGGTTATTTTGAAACTATTCAAATAACCAATTAACCTATTTAACAGGTTTGGAAGCCCTAATCCCATTCGCCATTGTACCACTGTTCCATAGCAGAAATGTCCAAATGGAACCGCTCTCACTCCGGGCACGGTAATTTTCTTGGTAGAAATTGACAAGTGAGTGGAGAAAGATTTGATACGCTAAAATTTTCCAATCTATTACAAATTGCATATATCATAAAGTACACGATGCAACATTTGTAGCTAATTTCAGTTATATTTCATTCTATAACACGAAAACAAGAAGTCAATAAGTAACAGTTAATGTCATTTTCGAATTCAGCACCCCAAAATTTGTAAAGGAAGGCTTCATTTCTGAAAGAAAATCATCGTTTAGCAGTGTTATTGGAGCCAAAGACAATTTTGTCTCTCGGTCACGCTATTTAACATGTCACGCTATTTAACGCGTCGTCAATTCGGATACATATTAGACAAATGAATGAAGTTACACCACTGTTTCACATTCATACCCACACAAAGATATTTATACACGGATGGATGACTCTGAACGGTTAACTTAATGAAGTCTTCAACTCATCACAGTTCTCCCATTGATAAACCATCCCATTTGTTGTTTTGTCGTCTTCTCGATGCAGGTCTATCGAGCGTTTAACGATCCGCCCCCTCGCAGTGGCCATCGCTCCAAATGCTGGTGCAAATTGTGACCTTTCCCAAAGTTGTCTGCTTCGGAATAGGCTCGCAGCCCACGCAACTCCACGGTGGCTGCGACTCCATCTCCAGACCAGATATCCTTTGCTGCAATCCGTCCTGCCCGAATTAGGCAGCTTGTTGCGGTGTGTTTTTGATATCAAAGACAAATCTTTGTACAATAAACTTGGGACAACAGTCAAAGTCGTCTGGTCAATCTAGGTGCAGTTATATCCAACTACTCGTATTAATGGATCTTGCAATTGTTGAAATGGTTTAATTTTTTTAACTTGGTTACTTCGAATGCGAATGCACATGTTGTCACTATTACATAATATCCTCAACTCTCCCACTACCCCCTCTTACCTTTCCGAAAATATTCAGCGTCTTTCCGATGATCTGCTCGTTCTTGTACTACGCTCAAGCAGATATTATTTATTGACTCCCAATTCAACACTCTTATTTTTTAGAGACTCTGGAATCAGTTTGTTTTTTTTAATCGTCCTTTACTGTCCATGCTGTAAGACTCTAGTCTAGAACCATTGGCACGTTCAAAGCGATTAGAAATAATCTTATTTTCAAGGTATTACTGTTACGTGTTTCGTTCCCGATTTTCCTTTCCTATTCATCATCGCTTCCTTTTTCCATTGATTCATGATATCTCACATTGTCGTAGTTATTTATATTTATCATGAATTTCAATAATAATTATGTACATGTAAAAATTAATCATAATATGAATAGTTTTCGCGACCAAGGAAAAGAAAAAGCACGTGTTATATATATAATTTGGATCCAATTAGAGTTTTCATCTTGTATTTACATTATCTCTGTCTAAATCTGGTATGTTGTCTATCTGCCATTTTATAATTTCAGTTTTACATTTACTGTATATAATAATCTCTAATGGCTTTGGACAATTACTATTATGTATTTTTTAATTTAAGATGTGTCATCTCTGCCTACTTCAAAAGGGCTTAACGGTGGTATGTATATATTTTCCCGTTCGTATCGTTCATTACTGAGCATCGTACCTCCCATATCAACCCTTGACGATTCCTCTTCATTTATTCTATACTTCGGCGCACAACGGTTAAGGGTAGTTATTTTGCATCCTGCACATTCGGTTGATCCTGGGAATATGAATCCTTCCTCTTCTGCGTCATTCATGCCTTCAGCAACCATAAGCCTTTCAAAACTGCCTCCTTCGGCGTGAGTAATGTGTCCAAAGAATTGAAGAACTCACCGAGTATGCTGATTTTTAACAATCTGGAATCAAAACTCATCTTTTCCAGTTTAGTTTTTCTTTTTTGTACGTCTTGCTAAAATTTGTAGCATCCGTCTCTGAAATCACATTTAAAATGCATATTTTTATGTCACTCGCTTGCTCGTCGAGTCCATGTCTCCATCCCGTATTTAAAAAATATAAAGACGACAGGCTTCACCAGACCTACCCTTCATAGGTAGTCATAATTATGGTTTTGTTCTTCAATATATTTAGCTACGACATTGGACAATTACAAAATTATTTTTTTTAAATTATTGTTAAAGGAGTATTAGGTATATATTGTACTATTTTGAAATCCTGACTAAACAGGTCATCTTTTGATGTAACTTGCTAGATTAGCGTAGTACATTATTTTTACAGTATGATGAGTTAAATTTAGCTGATACTCGTAAAAAATATTAATTTTTATGATCGAACAAAATTTTTTTTTTTTTCGAACGTGAAGGTTTTTTTTTGTTTTATATCGGACTCCGACTAATAGCAGGGTTATCTATGTTAGGATTGCGATACAAGCATGAAAATCATAAAATATGGTAATTTGCAGTCACTGCATATAAACATTTGGTGCAGGGTAGCTACTTTCACAATTTTCAAAAAAATGCCTATTACTCGAAAAGTATAAGGTTTTTGCAAGATTTTTTTTTAACTCTGAACCGTCATAAGCTGGCCTTTTTCTCGATACCGGCTTGACATCGAGTTACAGGACACCCTGTATATAAATTTATATTTTAACCCTTTTATGTTAGATTTATTTATTTATTTCACCAGTAAAAAATAAATAATTAAACAAAAATATAAAAGGCTCCTGTGCGGTAATGGCGGCCAGCACCCTCCGACGTAACCTCACGCCCTAGGACTGCAGCACTAAGATATATACTAGATGGTTGATATGGCCCTGAACAGTGTTAGTTTTTAAAATAAACTCAAACTAAAATGGTTACTTTGAACGGTGTCTAGTCCAACCTAGTAAAATAAACGTCGTCTGAGAATCGAGTCTAGTGCACCCCATAACTAAAAAAACTAAATTGTTCTATTAAAAAAATCCTGAAACCTGGAAAATAACAAAAAGATAATTTATACACAATATTTATTAAAAAATATATATAATACAATCAACAATAATATGCATATAAAATATATTTAAAAAAAAGAAAAATTTCATTTATATGTATTACTTTATAAATTTTATCTTTAATATTGAAACCAATTTTTCCTAGCATTTTTCATATTATCCAAGTCCCCTTTCCATACTGACGCAGAAGCACGTTGTACGACTGCGCAGAGCGTTGGTTATGAACAAATATTTTGACAGCCTTGTCACCGCTTCCGATAGCCGTGATCGTCTAGTGGTTAGGACCCTACGTTGTGGCCGTAGTAACCCAGGTTCGAATCCTGGTCACGGCAATGTCACGAGCATTGTCGCGGCGGAAGCTTTTTTTAAATGTTTTTATACAATTTTTATTTTATTTTAAGTATTTTTGACAGCGTTATTAATACTATAACCCTTATGAGCAACAGTACCCAATTAAGTAGATAATATTATTTACTTTGGTCCAATATTGATTATTTCTATATTATTATTTTCAACAGCAAAACGGATGATAGTTCGCATTTTTTTTTTATTCTTTTGTATACGTGGTTATACTGGTACATCTGACGGATTTATTGCTTTATATCAATTTCTTCCAACCAACCTATATAATAAAGTATAATTCAATATATTCAACAAATATATTATATTTTGTATTAAATACTTATAAAAACTAATGCATACATATGATATTACTTTTCATTTTCTTACAGGTTCGATTGCCGTTGGGAACTTAAAAACATTTTAGAGAGCTCGAAATTAATTTCACCTATTCATTCATTCAAAATATAAATGTTAAATTACTCATGTATACTCAATAATATAAGCGTATGAAAGAAAGAAGAAAAAAAAACAAATCAAGCATGAGTGGGAGTCGTGGTAAAGGATGACAGACAAAAGTAGGGTTGGACCAAATTATTGAAATTTTGAAAAAAAGGGGGAAAGGGGTAAATTAAACAGAAGAAACTGTATGAAGAGATTTATGGATGTGGAGCAAACGAAGAAAGTGTTTCGTGCTAGAAAAGGTTGGCGCTCTGTCGTCTCGGCATATACCAAAAAGAAAATGGCGTGATATGTTTGTATGTACTTAAAGCAAAAGCAAAAAATTCTTTTTTTTTTCAAATTACTGTAAAGATGTCTTCTTTTTGCAAAGCTAGGTAATTATTTAACCATTAAAAACTTTGTTATATGTAAGTTTAATCGCTAGTTGAAAATTTTCAAAATATAATTTACTGTTTTAAGTTACTTTTTCATTTCAGAATTCCTGAAAAATATAAGAATAACGAAGTCGTTCTCCGAAAAGTACTACACCCGGACGACAGTCGCACAACGACCGGAATTTGACGGGTCGGTGGGACTTTCGTCCGTTTGTATGGCTTTGTAAATCTACGAGATGGAATCATTACGCCGATATATCTAAGGATGCTACTAGACGCAGCTATAATATTAATTAATTAAAATTTATAATAAATAAATTATCAAATTCTTACTCCATTTTATCATGTGATCAATAAAAATATGCATAACCAAATTACTAATTTATTGTCATCTATTTATGAATAGCTTTACTAAGTATTTTCTATTCGAAATTAAATAACTGTAGTAGAAGATACAAACTAGATGTCTAAATTAAATAAAAATATTCAAACCAACTTAAATAGAATTTCTTGCCCGTATTAATTTTAAATCAAATAATATTGATATATTTAAATTCAACTTGATAAGTAACTTACACTTTATATTAATATTTCTAAGATTTATAAAATCTAGTAATTAATAGAATTACTAATGTATATAGAAGTACTGCCATAAGATGGGATCGATGGCTGTGATCATTTGAAATAATAACTTAAAGAATATTATTTTAAAATAATATGATAATATATAGTATTTTATTAACGTTTAATTAATTTCTACACTAAGTTATACCCCCCCCCCTCGAAGAAAGCTGACATCTTACGTTCAATTTCATAATGACTGAGTTGACACTAAAGATTATGAATTTATCCGCTAGATGGCAAAGTATGAATTCATACACATATTAAGTAGTGACATCTAAGAGTAAATAGAAATAGTTTAACAATACTGTATTTAAGTTGTGATTGCGATACTAAAAATATAATATGTTGAAAATGATAGAAATACTGTTTAATTTTTATTTGAGTTATTTCCGATTTCTTTTTATAATATTTTCAAATTGAAATTATTACTCAAAATTATCTTTTTAAAAAATTTTTACAGACATAAATCTGTTTACACGTCAAATTAATTTTATTAGCTTTTTGACCTCTACTATTATTTTACATTTTATTGAAATTGAAAATATATTAATGACAGCAACGTATTGGAAAACAGGTAATATATTCATTCAAAATTGAAAACAAATTTTAAATATTATTTATAGTTAAGGCATTAACATTGTGAGGTTTAAAGACATTGTAATTTGTTTTATGAAACACTGTTTATTCCACTTTTTATACCATTTAATAAACAGTGTTTGATAAAAACAAATTTACAATAAATTTTAAATCTTGGGATATTTTATAATCATAATATTCTGTTGTAATTTAACAATATTTATTATATAAAAAATACTTCTATTGAACAAATTTTTCATGATTTTTTTTTTGTGGAATCTGTTATTTGATGCTCAAAACAAATAAAATGGCGTTATATAGCATAACGTGAACTATGTAGCTGATATTTTATTTAATTATAAGTACGATTAACATTTTATTGTTTCCTATTTATATAATAGCAATTATAAGACATAGTTTACGAAATTCAATAATGTTACACAAATATGTTCAGTTACTTCGCTTTGAATGTGTATAGGGAGTAAAATTATATGTTTAATTACTGTTTGTGACTCAACAACCTATGTTCGAAGTTTTATAGAAGTACAATATTATTGGTTTACGATTGGTTAAAAGGATTTCAACACACTTATACACTATACTTTTAGCAATGCATATTTTTTTCTTAATACTTAAACGTTTTGATTTGTTTCAGACTATATTTTACATTTTCTCGTATGTTTAAAATGAAGACACATTTTGACAATAAAAGCAAATTCAGATTAATTCATCGTATTTTTTTAAAGTAAATGTTGTTACAAAATAATGTGTTTTGTATTAATACATGCGTTAATGCATTATTTAAAATATAAGTGTGATTTTATGACACAGATTTATGACCAATGTATAAATTATTAAAATATAAAACAAATTATAATAGCAAATATTTTTATTGAAATGACAGTAAATCTAATTTAATAAAAACATTTACAGGAAAATAGTATTAAAGATGAAAATAAGTATTATCATAGTTGATGCAATGTCAGAATGTTTGAACACAAAATTTGTGGATATATATACTCTTTATAATTTACAGAATACAGCTTGATGTTATGTAGGCTGGAATATAATTTAACGTCATGCATTCAACTTTTCATCGCCTCATATAGCGCAGAGAAACGGCGCCTTAACAGCAATCGCTCCTTTGCAATTTAACCAGAGTTTGACATAAGCATTCACGAGGTTTAGTTGTGTTCGTGTAGGCGCATGTGTAGTCGGCAGTAAACAGTGTATCAGCTGTTTGTCAGTTTTGATTGATCATTTATTTAAAATCAACAAATTGAACCGTGCGTTAAATAACGTAACTTTTTGATAAAAGGTAAGAATAACATTCTTGAATTATCGGACATAGTTCAATATTAAGAAATTAGGTTAATAATGATGAAATATTTTTTTCTTATCTTAAACTGATCGTTTTTTGTACACGATATGTTTATTTAATAATACTCATTAATGTTTTACAATTACTAGTTAGTTAACAATACATTAACATAAAAGTAATTATATTTCGAAAACATATGTTAATTGCCCGATTTTGATAACATATCAATTAATTCATAATAAATGATTTTATATTGTATGGATTGCTGCTTAATTTTAGAGATATGTGTTTTACGCTAATTAATAGTAAAAATCATTTTTTAATTTTTTTTTGAAACCTGTAATTATGATAATGTTTATAAATATTAATCATCATCTATAAATCTTTGTTTTTTTTTATAAATTAGCGTTATATTATAAAAAAATACTCATAATGTATTTGTCTGTATGCCTACTTATTATTTTTTTATTGTTGAGAAAGGTCAAATATTTTTAGTTATTTCATGCCACTTCAATTAGAATCAGTTATAGTAATGCCTATTTATATTAGCACACATTTTTCAATGGCATGTCTTGTTGAAACACCAAATACGCATAAACTGGTTTCTAATACTGACCGTTTATTAAATTAATTAGTTAATTTTTATTTTACGAGAATATTATACATAATAACGCAAAAAAATAATCTTGATTTCATGATCGTTTATTAAAATACAAACAAAGATGATAAATATCAAAATATTTTATTTTATTTACATACATACCATTACGTAATTTCCCTGTCAGGATAAGCAGAAAGGACAGAGCGCTATACCTTCTCATACAACTCCTACGATTTCTCTGAGTTTTTTCTTTTTATTCATTCACTTCTTCCGACCATTTAACGATGACATAATGATATTTATAATGATATGCTATTGCAAATCTTGATGTATGGAAGCGAAACCTGGGTTATAAGATCAGACGTAGAAATGCGTGCCTTGCATAGAATATCTAGTATAAAAACTATTAAAATAGTAAAAAAATGGTTGAATAAAGAATGACTGTTCGAGATGGGGTATAAACCCCATAAATGTAGAATTTAAATGTAGAATTTAGAAGGAATCTTGAGATTGTTAGACCACATTGAGAAAATGAATTGCGAAAGACTTACGACACAAATATATACTCGTATCTCTGAAATTAATGGAGAGTTAGGAAGAGGCAGATCGAGGAAAAGGTTGGAGACAGTTAAGAAATTTTAACTGAGGGGAAGATAAGAAGTATGAGCAACGAATATATGAACGTGAACGAGAGGAAAGCTATGTGCATCAATAGAAAGGCGTAGAGATATGTCCTCTCTAAATACCTCAAAAGGGGCATGACGTGATGGTATGCATGGATAACGAATTTAATATTTTCACAACAGACTTGAAAAGTATACATTAATTATAAATTATTAACAATTTTAAATACGTCTATAGCGGTGTATTATTGTATTGTATTACATTTCCGTTGTATACAGTACAACCTGGTGGGTGTATTGCCATGTGACAATATCTTCCAACCAACCAGAAAGATGTTAAAAATACCTTAAGTAAAAACCAGACTGGAATCCTTTTATTAAAAATCTGGGTTCCAGCGGGAACCGAACCCGCAACGCTCGAGTTAGAAGACAGACATCCTACCAACTTGACAACAGATTTCATATATGCAATCATGTCTCAAATTAATAAAAAAATAAACCGCCAAAAGTAAAAACGTATAGAAAAAAGGATGTTCTGCATCAAAAAATCATATATGATATGTGTATAAAATATTGACCAAAGCGAATGATGCAGGTGTTTCAAGAAATAATCAAATAGAACATATATTTTTTAATTATGATGATTAAAATATATTTAGGAAAAATATGACTACAGTTCAACCTAATTAATGATAATTAGGCTGAATTATATATTAATTATATGATTACACAACACTTTTTTTTAATTCAAAGTATATCCCTAACTTTACATCAGCTGAAAAGACCTTGGCAAGACCCTCAAGGGTGAAATCAGATACCTGGAAACAGAAGCAACGTAGCGAAACTGCTAAAGGCCAAATCCTTTTGAATAACATATCCTGGTACTGCTGAGATGCTCGGGCTAGAATCTTATTAATTTTTATTTTATAGTGGCAAATTATAACTTAAACCTTTAATTGTTTAAAATCAAATTATATATTACGTCATCGTAATCACCATCCTTTAAAAACTTGAGGAACCACTTCTCTCCAGACTCCTATATCCCCAAAAGCTCACTCCGTTGAAACAAGCCAAAGGTTTCTTAGCCCCTCATCACGTCACCTTGATGATGGTGAGATTTTTTATAAAACACCTTAAAATATCTAGTGTTATAATATTTTATAGAACAAGAAATAATCAGATAAATTTCTAGACTCAGTATGTTACCAATGCAGCTGCTATGATGTTACCAATGCAGCTGCAAGACTGTTAAATGATGGTCACACATATTGCCATATTAGACGGCTTCTAAAACATGGCTTGAGCGTCGCGGACTGATTAATTTCAAGTTTTATCTCTTTGTATTCAAGTCCCTTAAATGGGATGTCTCCATTGTATATTTCGAATCTGTGTCTTAAAAAATTTCCTTCGGAGAGAAGTAGAACTTTGAGGTCGATTTATTCTTCATCTAATAAATTCATTGTTCCAAATCGATCCAATTAGGCGGGGTATTATGATAGAACATTTATCATTGCTGGTCCTGTGGCATGGAACTGTCTGCCTCTTAGTATTAGAGATATGGGTGGCATCTGCAGCTTTAAGAAGCACTTAAAGACAAACCTTTTTAGGAGGTCTCATCAAAATATATAATGTTATATGAACACTATATATACACTTCACCTAAAGCGGAATGTGTTACAATCACAAATCGGACGATCTACAAAGGTTTCTTTATACTTCGTATTTTAAACTTACAAAGGAAAGTCTTGGTAAGTTTCCTGCGATTTTCTTACCAAATATGTTTTTCTGAGCATATGCAGATGCGGGTAAGTACCTAATCTAATGGCCGTTGCCACTACCTTCGTATTTTCATACATATATCCTTACACTCAACGTATGTGTGTACACATACGGATGTGAAACGTGGACCCTTAACTCAAAAGCAATACAGCTGCTCGTCACTACACAAAGAAGCATTGAAAGAATATATTGGGAATAACAAAAAGTGATAGAAAAACAATAGCATGGATAAGAAGCCGAACAAAGGTCACATAAATAATGGAAATAATATTCAAAAGCCAATGGGAATGGGGAGGACACGTGGCGAGAAGGGAAGATAATAGATGGACAAAAAGAAGCACAAATTGGATACCATGAGAAACAATTAGACCGAAGAGAAGACCCAAAATAGATGGGAGAGACCCTTCGTAAAATTCGCAATCGTGACCTGGCAAAGAGAAGCGAGAGACCGCAAAAATGGAAATCTTTGAAAATCGCCTTTACCCAATAGCGAGTAAATCAAAACACAGACCAATGAGGAAAAAAATCACAACCAAATAAAACGATAAATATGTAAACCAAAACCTGAACCCGACATCTTCGTAAATTCTTAAAACTCTTATGCTATTTCATTCGGACTTAAGTTGCTATTTATTTATACTCTCAACTACTGAAGGCGTTTTCACATGTATCAATCATTCTTTCTTTCCAGCATTTTAATACCACACCAAGTGTACCAATATGGTTAAAATCGAAGCATTTTGTGCTGAGACAAAATCACTAGGTGTCCTCCAAAGCTGTATGGCAGACAGAAAACGGAGGTAGTCAATACCTTTATTTGACAAAACTTACCGGATCTTTACCAATACGCTAGGTGAACAAGTGTGAAAACCGCAAAGTGATAGGGTTTCGCCCTCACTCAGCAGTGAGTAGAAAAAGGGCAGATTAAGATTATGGTGTATACATATATACTCGTATATATTTATTTTGTAATATTTTAAATCTAGCAATAGTAATGGGTTCAAATCCTGAGTTAAAGTACCCTTGAGAAAAGTTTGCCCTCTAAACGGCGATATATAGGTTATTATTTTATTATTATTATACATGATAATTATTTGTTAGACATGGATGTTATAAGTATAGTTAAGAATGGAATCTTGAGATGGTTTTCCACATAGGAAGAAAGGGGAAAAAGAGGTACGAAAAAAATATATGCCTAAAATGAACGAGGTAGAGGTAGGCCAAGGAAAGAATGGAAGGAGATAGGGAAATTTTAACTACGGCAAAAGTAAGATGTATAAAAAACAGGAGAGATATATAAATGTGGACGAAACGAGAGCTATGTGTGAGGATAGAAACTTTGCCTACCCCAAAACAAACATATCGTGATAATACGTGCCTTAAATATGTACCTGTAAAACTTAACCGCAGTATTCTTTTGTAAATCTATTATTGTAAGCTGATGTAAAACTGACTTTGCACGTAATCAATAAATCAAACAATATGTTAATTATGTTCTAATCGACGGTTTACACTTGTTTATATGCCCATGAAGCGTGCTTTATATTCATAGAAATAGCATAACACCGATCAAAGTCAACTTTAGGTCAAATCAAATTATGAATACAGCCTTAGCAATCTACTTGTAGTCTACACACTTTGTAACTTTTTCTAACCTTTTTCCGCCACTGTGTACGACTTCCGTGACCTAGTTAATTGAACACTTGACACCCAACTCGGAGATTTCAGACTCAATTCCTAATGGAACCGAAAAGAAAATTTCTGTTTTTTTTTATTGACAGATTAAAAATATTAAAAAATAAATATATGTTTTTGCGACAGTAGTTTGAATACTTGGCCTTGCAAGAGAAATGACTTGTAGCAAAGGTTTGTGTTATTATAATTCTTGAATGTGGTATTTTTTGTTTTATTTTTAATGAATATATGTGGTATGTTATATTATGGGATGAACATTTTGATCTGTCTGGAGTGATGAAGTGTGAGGGGTTCGATTCGCGTGATATATACTTATATATGTTAATTGAGTGTCACTGTTTGTCAGGTTGATGAGAATATGCAAAGGGGTTTTATATAATAAAAAATCGACTTATTTTTTCATGCTGTATGTCCTCAGTGAGATACAGGCAAAAGCTTAGTTTACTGGGGACAAATTAAAGGCAACAAACCCAGATCCATTAAAACTGTGTGTCCAGATTAAATTACCTGTTGTTTTTTCGTAAATTGTGTATTTATAGATTTCTTGTCATGTGTAAATAAAATAAATAAATAAATGTAAGTTGGGTGTAAGAAAAGGAAGGTAGTGGCAAGGATAATAAGGTAATTGTATCATAATAGCCAAAAATAATTATAGCATTAACACTAAAAACTGACTTTTTTTTTTGATTTAGACCTACCTCGAGACGAACCTGCATATATATAATACAAAAATTGGATAATTAATAAAAACATTTTTTTGACTTGGCTTTTGCAAAATGTTTTATAATTTCGTTTAAGTCTATTAGATTGGTAAGCTCACATTCGACGTAGAGAAGAGCTAGCGATTGTATGGTCTGTTACCCTGACGTCGACTTCAATTACATTTAAATAAGTTTTAATGTACTAAAACTCTTTTGGACTGGGGCTTCTGTTGCTGGTATTGTCAGGAATATTTTCAGAGCTCTTTCAATATTTGGAATTCGGAACATAAACGGTGGCGAGAGCGCCAACTGTGTTCTCGTCTTATTGGCGTCCCTGATGACTGCCCAGATGTCAAAGCCTCGCTACGCTACTGGGAATTTGAGACTCCGCCATGCGATGCTCGTATGTGTATGTTCCCCAGCCATTGGGGTCTTCCAGGGCTTGCCTGAAAAAAAATGCGGGGCTGGGTGCAAAGTTTGGGCTTTCCTATTTATTTATACCTTCATCTACTCTATGTCAGGGTTAAAAGCATACGATCTTGGCAGATTTTGATACTGACCTAGCTAGTGGCCTGTGTCTGTTTTACATCTGTGACATTTTTTTATGTGAATCAGTATATTTCCAAATGGTTGAGTTAGCCCATGACTGTCCACATTATCATGAATACCAATCTGACACAAAGAAACCTTTTCCATCCGCCTGCCGCCCGCTCTACAAATAGTGCAGTTTCCGAGTTAACGCAATTAGCTGCACTCAGACCTAATTACTGCACTTTATTTTAAATAGAACAAACAGTCGATGCAGTTTGTTATTGAGTGGTTACATAAGAAAACACTCACAGCTAATGTTATGTTCATGACATAGTAATAAACTAATCCCTTCATTTATACAATTTTCATATACGCGAATTAATTTTAACACGGTTTCATATATTTGAAATTGTAATTGGATAATTGTGACATCTATTAAGTAACAATTTGGCTTATAAATCAATTTTTTTTTTATATAAAAATGTAAAAGCAATAACAGCAATAGTAAGTGAGATCTGTGGAAGTGTTATAGCTGACATAGAAATAACAAAACAAGCTCAGATATCTCTTATATTGTCACCAACCAGCAATATCAAGAATGAAATCTAGGAAAAGTTTCATAAAGAGAGCGCAAGAACTGACGATTCCTCCGGATAAAGCGTTTTCTGAAATGGAAGTAAAAAACACCTAACGGCTGGATATAAGCTCTCGGAAAAGATTGCACCTAGAGACCATTTGACCTACTTGGAGATCACTAAATATACTCCAAATAAATGTTACTAGACGTAAAGTGAACATGCAAAGATGGGGTTTCTTGAACGAAAGTAGCTCTGAATGTGATTGTGGGGTTATAAAGGGTCTTTCAAATTGAGCGGTTTTTAAAATTATTTGATAAAACACAGATGGCGTCGTGAACTTGCCTGGACCTTGTGACATTTGAGAAGTGTAATGTATGACGTTTATAAAAATGTAGTCTTATACAATACACCAACGCGTTCAAATTGTTGAATTATTTTATGTATTGTAATCATGGCCGCGCGGTAACGTGGTGCATGGCCGCGCGCTAACGCGCTGGACTTCCGTGCGGAAGGTCATCGGTTCGAACCCCGCGCTGTGCTACTCCCCTCGAATGACACAGGCACTTCTTCCGCCTAGTGTTCGAGGGTATAAGGATACCTATGACTTCGGTCATATCTATTCTTTAAAAAATAAAAAAACCCTCCGGAAACGGTGATGTAATTGGCCACTAAGATCATGTGATCTGATACCGTTGGATTATTTTCTCTGGGGTTACGTGAAAAGCTAGGTCTATAAGAATGACTCCCAATCAATTCCTGAGCTGAAGGACGAAATTATTCGCGTTATTGGGGAGTTAGAACCGCAATTATGCCAAAATGTCATCTAAAATTTTGAAAAAAGAGTGGACATCTGTGGAGCTGCAAGAGGTGGACATTTGGCGGATATTGTTTTTTTGTGTTTAAATGGCATACATTATACTTCAATGACCAATAAAAAGTTTTTTTGAAATCAAAGCAAATTGTGTGAATGAGCAACATGAAGATTCATCCACCGAAAATGATTTTGAAACAATAGATTCAGCAAATTGTAAATTCTGTATATTTTTCTGCGTATAAATCGTATAGCTCTCATCGAAATGTCTGTTTTATTAGGGTTTTTTATTTATTTTCTCAATATAGTCTTAGCCCAATTACATTGAAAAATACAAAAAATGCTAACACTAAAAAAAATTACATAAAATACAAAATTATGTATATGAATACATATGTATATACACACAAACATACACATATATTCAGTCACTTAAATAATGCTTTCTAACGCGCTCAAACTTAGAAGAAAATTTTATTTTGGTAATGTGACATGAAATATGTCAATATCCGAAGCAGTCCCGTTCAAAAGGATTAAGGCCCTTCCAACAGGCATAGCGGCTGGAAGACCCGTTCTTGCATATGTTATTAAGAACAGTTCTTGTCGGCGCAGTCTAGTGTAATTGTTAGGAACATTTAACGCTAATCTTTGTAGTAATGCTGGACAGCTCACAACTTCTCGAACGAGTTTGACAACGTATACCAGGAGACGCAGATCTCTTCTTATGCTCAAGGAGTTATACCCGAGCATGCCCAGCAGACACTGAGTAGGTTAAAGCCAAACTCACTCATATAGAGATATCGTAGATTTTTTTTTACCTTCTCCACTATGAGTGAGTTCTGGGCTCCAAATGCAAGCATTGCTTTCTAATTTGCTACGGATCAATTAATTAAACAACGTTTTGAGCACCATTTGATTTTCAAACGACTTATCAGCAACCTCTTATATACTCGTATACTTCTTAAAAAAATTGTCATTTTTAACCATGCAAGAATATAATATTTGGAAATACGAAAAGATCTATTTTACATAGTATTCAATGAATTCATTTACGCTCTATTTTTCCGGAACCAATTACCCGTATAAATGGAGGAATATATGTATGTTACTTCGTGCAAATGTACTACTTTAGTCCAAATCAAAGACAATATTGTCTTCGGCCCCACTAATCGAACTTTCGGATATCACATGTGTGATTAATACTAACGGACTTGAAAAGGCAACAAAACTTGCACGCATCTAGCGCTTGTGAGCATTGCTACCAGACAAACTATTTAACCAGACTAGAACCCTTTGTTATTAGAATATTTAACAATAAATTACTGTTTTATTCCACTAATTACATTAATGCCCGCTACACATGTTTGTACCTTCTATCACGAGGCTCTCTTCAGGCGGAATGATTCCGGTTTGTTACGAAAGCTGTGCTTAGGTCAGACTGATGTCTTGTTGCTATAGACTACCTCGTGATAGGAGGTAGAAACACGTTCAGCGGGGATTAATGTAATTAGTAAAATAACAAAGTTATTTGTTGTTTAATATTCTAATATGAAATTTTGTAATTTTACCTTTGATAAACCTTCATTTTTTTTGATACCACCGGTAATCGATCCGAAATCCGCGGATGTAATTCAAGTGTCTTATGTACCTACTAGGGCACGACGGTCGACAGACATATATCTACACTTTTTTATCCGCGCAAACTACTTATATTAAATTCAAGTGTCTTATGTACCTACTAGGGCACGACGGTCGACAGACATATATCTACACTTTTTTATCCGCGCAAACTACTTATATTAAATTATACTGGTTTTACATTCATATATCTTGTCTTCGGGCGTGTGATCAGTGTTACCAGACTCGAAGCCATTTTTTTATTTCGTGTGCCATCGGAAATCGAACCCAAAACTCTCGAGTGGATGTCAAACGTCTTACCAACTAAATCACAGAGGTTGTCAAAATGTGCCAAAACAATATTCTTTTTTTTTTTAATACTTAATAATATTTATAAAAGGACAATTTATATAGCGCTGTTTAGATAACAATTTCTACTCTAGGGCGCTCTTACTCAAGATTCGAACCAATATTATTGACAAATTTAAAATATTACATAATAAATATATACATAACGTAACATATATGTATATGTACAAGTATATATACATAAGTTGAGTAGAAGGATAGGTAGGTAGTGACTGCGGCCTTTAGGTTAGTTATTTCCCCTTTGATTTATTATTATAGTTGAGGAGCTGTGGTTTTCTTGACTATAACAGAATTTACTGTGACCCAGCGCAGAGTAATCAATGCCCTGCGCTCCGCTATTGCTGGAAGGTCAGCCAAGCCAATGCGGAGGTCACCAGTGATTCTACATTATGACCTTTGAGGTCTTGGGTCTACGGATTACAAAACTAATATCAATTCCTATATAAACATTACTATGTTTACTGTGTATATCGTTTATAGCACCATTAAATATTTATGGTTACAAATATTTATTTACACTTTGTAGGGAAGTATACAAATGGCGAGTTTATTGCTTTCCAACCAACCAAACAAGAGTTACTCAGATTAATTACTGGGCGAAAAGTTACAATGTTATTTCCGAAAAGAAAAAAAAATGATAAACAAATTAAAACATTAAAAAAACAAATGAAAAACAGAGCGTTATGAAATGGTTTGGGCATGCAGAATGAATGAATGAAGAAATACTAAGAAAAAATATGCAGTCAGTGCAAATGAAAGTTGAAGGCGTGCTAGAGCAAGACCAATAAAAGTATAATTGAATCAAATTAATGGTATTTTGAAAAAAGGAAAAGGGAAAAAGTTAAATAAATCGTAGGAGTTGTATGAGAAGGTGTGTGTATGTAGAAAAGGCGAAAAATATGTATATGATTATTAATATCTGGAGCTCTGTCCTCTCGGCCTACCCCGACAGGGAATGGCGTGATGGTATATATGCAAAAAAAACAATGAAACAAAATGTTTGCAAATATCACTAAGGGCTGGAAAAGGAAAATGAAGGTGGAATAGACAAGAAAATAGGAGTTATGGAAATATCGACGACCTATGTAGCTTAGTTGGTTAGACGTTTGACTTTCACTCAGAAAAAAGATGTCTGGCTGAAGCTATCGTCTACGAGGTTATTGTTACCTTTGGGCGAGCGGTATTATTACCAACACGTACGACGACGGATAAAGAGTTAATTGTCTACTCAAGTGGGATTAAACTCGAAGGCTCGATGAACATGTCTGAAGACAATATTAGCTCGCTACTATGAATGCTAATAAGAATGAATGAATCATTACAAAGTTTGGAACTAAGAACCTTGCAATATAAACCAGAAAATGTTTCCTTATACATTGCATAAAGTGGACTTCCGTATGCACAAATGTTCCACCCCACGAAATACATTTCTTGATTTATTTTAAACATCATATGAAAACACGTCATTATATGTTTGTGTTCCACTTTCTTATAAACTAAATATGTTAAGTTAGCATACTTATGATATTGACGCTTGGCAATTTCTTTTTACCAACCAGAAATATGTTATTGGCTAAAGACAAGTTATTTAATAAGTCTCAATTCTCCTCAATGGTCTAGTTGGTAAGACGCATGTCTTCCAGTTGCGGTTTCTATGGCCATCAGTACCCAGATTTATTAAAAAATGTTTTTATTCCGGTTCTCGCTTAAAGCTTGTTAAAACATCTTTCTGGTTGAATATAAAAGATTGCAATAAACCCTTTAGGTTGTATAGTATAGCAATAAACCTTTTAGGGTGTATAGTATACAACAAAAGTGTAATACAATATATATTTACTCGTATATAAATATTTTTCGAATATTAACGTTTATAGGGGTAATGCTTTCATATTTTGTTTGATGTAAAATTATTTGGATAGAACAGTGTTATTAGTAATACCTCGATTTACGTGGTTTCATTTTAGGCGGTTTCGTCTTAACGCGGTTAGGAATTTTTTTTTAAAGACTTTCTTTTTCCTAATAATTTGAAGTTTGTCAAGTTAAATGTTCATCTGGACGACTGTGTACTTGATTCAATCAACGTAATTGTCACTGAAGATAAGGTCAGCGAAGAAGCAGACTAGCAACATAATACAACATAATAAATTAATTTTACTATCTCATTAATAGTACTAGTGTATTGGAAAATAATTCTTTTTACGAATGTGAATAAAATTATTTTATAATACTGACATTAGTTACTTTCATTAGAATAAAGGGTTCATTGCTTTTTATTCTAGAATTTTACTATCACTAAAATGTCTTTGAATTAATTTACTGTGTATCTCTGTAAACGTATCGAAAATGATGAGAACGCTCTACATTTCGGTACTCGTAATGACATCTTAATGTGGATTTCGATCGTTGTTTTAGCTTAACTTGAAGATAAAACCGTTCTGTGCAGTTTCCATAATATTTTAGTTAAACTATTGCTGTTTACCTATACATGTCGAGTGTTTATTTTATTTAACACTTTTATTGCAAATACAATCTGGCGAGCTTATTGTCAGGCGGCAATCTCTTCCAACCAACCAGACAAAAGTAAATGTAGAACTCCGGATGGAATACAGACGTTTTATGATCTAGGTGTGCCAGATGTTTGGCAAGCTCGATAGTTGAGGAACGTGTTATGTGGTTCTGCTGTTTTTAAAAATATTCTGGTTATCTGATAGATATTGCAATGTAATAATAAATCCGTTAGGGTGTGCTCTGTATAATAAAAGTACTGAATTGTATTACTGTTTCGTTATACACAACACAACCTGATGGACTCATTTCAATGTAGATTTTTTTCCAACCGATCAGAAAAATGTTCAAGAGGCCTATGTGAAAACCAGATTACCACATTATTTTTTTTTATTGAACACTTTTATTGCAAATACAATATGGCGGGATTATTGCACGGCGGCAATCTCTTCCAACCAACCAGATAAAAGTACGAGTAAATGAAGCAAGTTACTTGGTCGCATAAATCATTAAAATGACTATCCAACCCCACGAAATCTATAAACACATACGTGAGCATATGTCCACGAACCCCACAAAGACGGACAATCACCCGAACATTATTTTTCATATAAAGTGAGATATCATCAATCAAAAGGAAAGGAAGGGATGGTGGAGAGGAAAGGAAAAGAATAATCAGAAATGAAACACGTTATTTTACCGACTAGAAATTAAGAGTTTTTTCAGTCGCTTCTTAAAGCATGCCAAGGACGGAGCAAGCCTTTATTGGTTTGTAACTGAATATTCCGTATTTTACGTGGATATGCTTGTGCTATTTATTTAATTTAACTTATACTCGTACATGCGAACAAACTTTCTAAATAATGAATTTTAACTTCAATATAATTGAAGTTAATTTTAATAATAACATAGTCCTCTGTTAAATGTTACCTGTTCAAAAACCATCATTTTTACGTCTTCCTATTCCCCTACCCTTATTAGCAACTACTCTCCAGTACCTACTAGAGTTAGAAAAAATATATTTTAACCGTTCGAGAGCTGAGATATAGACGTTTTATAATATTGAAAAAATGTCCAGCAGTAAAACTGTTAAACATACTATAATTTAGTTCATCGTTACCTGAAACTGGCAATAAACTCAATTAAAACAGTGGTGAATACAAAATAAAAAATTGTTAAATTTTATTGAAAAAAATACAGGGTCTTTCAATAAGGACGCTCGATTTTTAAATGTAAATAAAACAAGTTGTGTGTGAGATATCCACTTAATTTTCTTGTTTAAAGTTTCTTGACAATTTTGCTTGTTCACACATCCATTCATCCAAAAAAGATGATTTTTTCGGCGAAATTTGGGTCAACTTCCAACTGCTCCAAAGCCCAATCAGCGAACACACGGCGTTGTCTATGGTCGTTTACCTTAAGTTCCTGGGTCAGTTGGATTTTATACGGGTGTAGACTCAGGTCCCGATGCAAAATTCACCAAGTTGAAGTCGCAGAAAGGCCAAGTTCTTGTGAACGACGAGAAATTGACTGCCTCGGGTTTTCCCGTTCACTCTCACGCACAGCAGCGATGTTTTCAGCAGACCTGGCATTTCGGTGACGTACGGGTGTTGGCTGATTATTTATCGAACCGGTTGACTCGAATTTGGCCACTAAACGTCGAATAGTTGACTCGGCAGGACGGTTGTGGCGAGGATAAAAATCACATAACGCGCGGAACGTTTCTCGAACGGAACACTGATTTTGAAAATAAAATTTTATGATTTGCACACGTTGTTCAACGCTATAACCTTCCATGGTAATTTGTCATACACTACTGAACAATTCACAATAAATTCGACAGATGTTGCTTTAACAACATGGCCGCTATAACCTAACAAATTTCGAGCGTCCCTATTGAAAGACCCTGTATAAACATAGCACCACAAAATGAAACAGGCGTTTTTTTTTTAAGATTAAAAAGAAACGATTGTAATTTATTTAAATAATTATAATTGGAAGTGTAATTATTGATTAATAATAAATATGGTATATAAATTGTTTCATTTAAGTCCTCTGACTAGCGATGGCTTCTGTTAGATAATATAATATATGGCCTCCTAGGTAAAATCGGTTCGGTCATGCCTGGTCTAGACTGACAATCTCCAGTCTAGGAAGATTGATAGCCTAGGATGATTTGAAATCTGGATAAGTCTTTCTAAGAGGAATAAAAATTAAATTCATGGATGACCGAAGATGGTTCATAACAAACCATCCTTAACGTGTGCAATAAATTGAATGTGAGATCTTATAACGCATATAGAAATTCTATTCGTAATTCCTGACCTCACCATGCCACGTGTCTCTAGTGATATAATCTCTGATGCATTTATGACCTTCAGTCACTTATCGTTGATATCCGATCTATTCATTTATATTACTGCGTTCATTTATAACAGGGGTGGCCAACCATTAAGTTAAAACTTGCGGATAGCACCTTAATATATATTTTTTAATTAATCGGTGTATCAAAATTTCAATGCTTGAAAACGAGGTAATGTGCTTTAAAGGTGCTCCAAAGTCCAACAATACAATTTATTTATTGCAATATTTAAATACTATTATTTCTTGAATTAACTGCATAAATATGAAATAAAACATCTATTATTTAAAATAATAATAAAAGGACAATTAATATAGCGCCGTTTAGCGAGCAAACTCTCCTCAAGGGCGTTCTAAGTCAGGATACGTTCTAAGAAAATTCTCGTAAATCGAAATCGCGCAAATTGAGTCACTTACATAATAAAATTGGAAGACCCATCCCGCCATTTCCCTGTCGGGGTAGGCAGATAGGAAAGAGTGCCATAGTTTCCTATCTCGACAAACATCCTAATCATCTTCTACATTCATACACTTTCTCATCTATAACTTCTACGATTTCTTCGACTTTCTACGTTTCCCTCGTTCAGAATATCATTCATTTGATTTAACCAAACTTTCCTTGGTCTTTCTCTTACATGCCGTAAGTACTCTTACCTTACGGCAATTCTGAGTAAATCATCGGTGATGATATTCTATAGTAATAAGCAAATTACTTTAAAAATGGGTTGAAGATTATCTGCGTGATAGAGTTACTAGTGAAGACGAGCGATTTCAAGTCACGGCGTTTTAAGTTAATATCTGGAGTGTCGCAGGGATCACATCTTGGGCCTCTATTGTTCAAAATTTTAAAAATAATATTTCACTTAGGTTGAAAACGTCGAATTAGTTCTTAGTAATTGTAATTTTTATTTTTGATATACTTGTGCCATTTTTTTTTTCTGTTTTGTATATGCACAAATAAAGTTTTGTTGTTGATTTTCATGATGTGTTTCAAGTTTTGCTTGATTGCTGTTTTCATTTGAATTTTGTTTGTACATATTTTTTTTATAATTGAAATTTTATTTTTTGTTAAGACTGAGGTCGTTTAAAAAACAATAAATTAATAAAACAAAACAAAAATATTTTGAACATCCCACATTGACTCCTGAAATGCACGGCTGTGTTCACTCAAGTAAATTTAATTGATTTTGAAAGACTTGGAATAGTTTTTGACAATATATTTATTTTACTATTTCAATTTTAAATATAATAGTTTTGGCTTACTTAAACCCGATTGTTTCTCCAAATATCATAGATCCGTCACAATTACGGATCTGTGATCAACTATTTTGGAATGCTAAATTATAGTGAGATCTTGAAGATTGAATGGACCGCATTGAACATCTCAATGGGCTGCTCATCAGTGATCTAAATTATTAAAAGCCTTAAGAGAAAGAAAATAGTTTTAGAGGTGTTATGAAACAGTTAATACTAAATACTCATCATTCAATAAATCATTAGTTCCAGGATGTCTTCAAGTGAAGTGAAGCGCGTGCTGCGAGTGCTGACGTACATGTGCCCCTCGCACCCAGTACAGCTATATGAATTGGTGCTAGAGCTTCTGGAGAAGGCGCTGGACTGCCACGCCACGCTAATGTATGAGAGCCGTGGTCCTGGACCTCTTGAGGGCAGAGAGGATCCTTTTCAGGTGGACCTAGCAGATATCGGTAATACACTGTACATGTATCATTTTTTGGGGTCTGTGTTTTTCCATTTTTTGGAAGTGCCTTTTATAACCGGATAGTCATGTTGGTTTTGCCTGTTGATGCCAGGCTTCATAAATGAATCGGTCACAGGAGGATTGATGCCTTTGAGATATGGTCTTTCATCTTCTGCGTTTTTCTGTACAGAAAAACATAGATGCTGAGAGAATGGGAGAGACAGAGTTGCACAGCATTCAGATACTAAGTGTCGACATCTGTGATCTAGTTGTGGGTTCGTTTCCCGTTGGTATCCAAATTTAATAAAAAGAATTCCAGTTTGGTTTACAATTAAGTATTGCGCACATATTAATAAATCCGCCAGGTTGTACTGTATACAACAAAAGTATAATATAATACATTTTACGATTCTTTCGAAACATTGAATTGGCATGACATACAGAATGGAATTTGGAATCACCAATAAATCACAAATCTTATTATTGGTTAAACTTATATTTTTATACACTAGTTACTAATTGCCTGCTAGATGACTCGACTCAGCGAGCTCGGCACTATTGCCGCCTTTTATAACCAGATTGCTATGTTGGCTTTGCCAGTTGATGCCAGAATTGTATTGTATTACACTATTTTTGGATACAGTATGACCTGGTGGGCTTATTGCCATGTGACAATATCTTTGAACCAACCAGAAAGATGTTAAAGAGGCCTTATGTGAAAACCAGACTGGTTTCCTTTTTTTTTTAAATCAAGAGTTCCAACAAGAATCGAACTCACAACCTCTGGGTTAAGAGACAAGTGTCTAACCAGCTAGTCCACGGAGGTCGTCGGTTGACAGGCTTTAAAAATGAATTCGTCGCAGATGGATTCGATATATGGTGCTGATAGAAAATCGACTACACATATTTACAACTATGACATGTAGAAGGCAACAGAACAGTCTGGAGAAGTTTATGGTTGTAAATACCATAGATACTACCGAAAATACCAGGTTGTTTGGACAAGCAAAGCCTGAATTAAGTGACAGATGAGATGTATTGATTAAAAAACAATGTCTTCATTTGCTATATAACGTGTGACAAAAGACAAATTTATTTTAACACAACGCAACAATTGTATATTATTTATATATTGTTTAAATACTTCATGAATAAATTAAATTATATTATGTTTCAACAACTTAAATATTCTTACCAATACAAGCCACAAGAGCCTCTCCAGATAAGGGAATGTAGTACCCAATAGGAATCTACATTGCAATATTGTATGGCATGTGATGAATTATAAATTATACTATCATCTCTAAATGAGCGTACCCAAGGGCGACATGATTACTGCATACATCATCGTAGATTTTAATGAAGCTATTTTCTGTATGTATTTATTTAATAAAATATAGCAAAATATGATTACTTCATACAAAGTCATACTCTTGTTGTATTAAATGAAGTACAGTAGAGGGCTCATTATCCGTGATAATTGGAAGACAATCGAACCCAGATAATCGAAAAACAACTGTTAATCCAAATAAATTTTTTATCGAGTTCAACATTGTAAGAGTTGAAATGCTAGATATATTTTGTTACACAAGATGAGTACCTGAACAAGCTTTGTCAATGTTTGACTGATACCACCGCTAAACGCTGGTATCTTACAGCGGTAATTAAGTACATTGGGAAGCCCCGGGTCAACATATTGTATTTTCATGTCGGTGTGGATGCGGAGAAACACCGCCAACTTGCTAGCATTAGTCAATTAGTATTATGTAAACCATAGATTTTGACAGTTTAGGTCCATGCTTTCTAATTTAAAAAAACGTGGAGGTTTGTTAAAAAATTGGATACAAATATTTTCCAAATTTCCAAAAAAAAAATTGTACTTCAGAGGACCACGGTCAATCCAACTCACGAATAAATGAGCCTCTGATAATCAGTGCTCTCCTGTACTTTTCACATATACGATACATACAAACCATCACACCATTTCCCTGCTGGGTATGCAAAAAGAACAGAGTGCCAGACTTTCCTATTTCAACACATATTTCACCTCATTAACATCCATATATCTTCTCATACAGTTCCTACGTTTCTCTTTTTACATTTACTTCTTTCAAAATATTCACTTGATCCAACCTTACTTTCCTTGATCTTCTTTTAACATTCCTTCCACCCACATTTGCACTCTTTATTTGTTTTGTTAGTCTTTCTTCATTCATTCATTTTACACACCCAAACCATCTCCGAGTGTTCTTCTTCATCTTACTCAACACACCAGCTTTAAGTTCACATTGATCCCTAATTACTTCATTCCGTATTCTATCAGACATTGTCCCTCCATGTATTCTCAGTGCATGCATTCTACACATATATGATGCATACTTTTTACTAGATATCAATACGAACAGGTGTGTATGTCTGAGGTCAAATGCAGTAGATAAAAATACATAGCAAAATATACACAAAATTGTTTAGCAAAATGCAATCATCCAAGAGTATATTCTTTTTGTAACAAATATGACCATCCCGGTTTCTAGCTCAGGTAGCACTTGCTGTCTAAAATGAATAATTAATTTTAATTTTCCAGCATTCATGTCTGCAGCATCATACATGAAATTGAAGAACAGTGGCAACACATTCATAGAACTTCTTCCAGTTACTCCTGTCTTCACTCATCCCAAGAACCTCAACAACAAAGCTGGATACTTTGCTGACATTATTGTGCATCGGGACAAAACGTAATTTATCTTATTGTTAAGTAACATGCTACAAGTAGCGCACTTCCTCCAAAGAGTAGATGTAAAGTAGCAGTTGCAATTTTTAACTTAGCTGCTTGAACAGGATGTTACTTCAGATTGAAAATCACAGAATTCCCTGCCACTTATACACTCTACCGCATCTCTTCTCCAATTTCTTAGACCCAGTGCGTGACAATTCTGTGTCACACCATCCAGCCATCTCAACTTTGGTCTCCCCACTCTCCTACGCCCTATCAGATCATTAAACGAAACCTTCCTTGTAGGATCAGGGTCCTTCATGTGATATAAGTGGCCAAGCCAGTGAAGTCAAGCAATTTTTATAACTTTTCCTACAGTAGCTTCATCATACAGAGAATTGTCATAAATTGGACCATAAAATATTTTTCTCAAAGGTATCAAGACGTCTTTCGTCCCATTTTGTAAGTGTCCAAGTCTCTGATGTGTAAATTACATACGAGCGCATCAAGAAATTATATTAGGCAGTTATTAAACGCAAGCATAACAGTAAATTCAGACTAAGATGACCTGCCTGTTTAGGATCCATCGAGAATCAAACCATGGACACCTGGTTACTAAGCAAATATCCTGACCAATATACCATGGTGCTGATGATTTACCAAGATAATTAATATTCCAAAAAATATTTATATCTTTTAAAATATTTTTTTTATGACAGTTATTTAACTTTATAGAAAATCTTAGAAACCCTCTCCTGTGAGTTACCTAAAATGAGTTGGCATTTGTACATGACGGCAATAACAGATTTTTCACAGAAAACTTGAGGTATCAAGTTTTTAATTGTTGTACTTCCTGAAGTCTTAAAATTGATGTGAATTGGGTTTTTTCAAACAGATATCTAAACTGGAAACCTAAGACAGATCATCCTGCATTGAAATCAGAAAATTTAGACTATTTTACTCACAGGAAGTTAGGTCAATAGTAAACACAATATCTCGACGGAACATTCTGGTTTTGATTCCACTTTCTTAATTTTTCGAATTTTTTAAATCAGTATCATAAATAAAAAATCAAAGTCTTGACGTTTTTTGATAATAAAACATTATAATATAAATTATCTCGTTTTTTTAATTTTAAGATTAATTACTGCAAAAATTAAAATCTTTCATCACACGTTATCCTCTGTTCTTCAAGACTAGCTCAGTATCATATTTATATAAATATTCATTATATTATAATGTTATTCAAGCTAGATACTTTTATCTCAATGTTATCTTAAGTTAAAGTAGAGGAAACGATCATTATGGACTGAGGTGAATGAACAAGACTGATAAATATAATAATAAATAAAACGTTTCTGATGGCTAATGTAACAGACCAAGTAAATTATCTGTTATTTATATACACTCTTTTCGTGCATGAGACTTGATTTGTACGTTATCATATAATGCTAACAACATTATTAAGTTCTTTAAATAATTTTTATCTTGTTAAAAATTATTTAAGATGGTAAACGTAAATTAAGAAAGAGCAAGGTTTTGGCATTAACTTTACAGTCTCATTACCTAAATATTATTTTGACAAACTTCATCGAGTGGTAGATTTGTTTTCACCCAGACATGGTAACCTAATGAAATGTCCCGGTTTGTTTTTTTTCTCCATATTCAATCCATTTAACATCCTTCTGGTTACTTTCAATATGATAACAAGGCTACCAAACGGTATTTTATATGGTATAACATAAATTTATTTACAATACAATTCTTTAAGATGACCTCCGTAGCCTAGTTGGTAAGATGCCTGTATTCCAACCCGAGGGTTGCGAGTTTAATCCCCTTTGGTACCCAAATTTATTTAAAAAGGGTTTCAGTCTTGTTTTCACTTAAAGCTTATTTAAAGGTTGATTGGGAGAAATTGTCACATTACAATAAACCCATCAGGTTGTACTGTATACAGCGAAAATGTAATACAATACTTTATTATTCCACACGTAATATTTTGTTTCAACGATGTATGATTTTTCCTGCCAAGGTCTTCATCAAATCTTCAGTATGAGAGATGTTCTTCAGTATGAGAGATATCTTATAGAGATAAAATATTATTAATAGATTAAACAAGTAAAATTTGTAAAAAATTTAAATATTCAAAATCTGTGCAATGTGAACTCTCAATTGATAATACCATAAAAACAAAACAAGATGATCTTTGGAAATAAATCTTTATATCCCGTTTCAGTGGACACAATGTGACAGATCTACAAGATTTGAGAGGATGCAGTTTTGCATACAGCAGCGAAGATTCACTCAGTGGAAGTGCTGTAATATTAAAAGCCTTAAACGATGCTGGGGAAAATGCAACATTTTTCGGAAATACTCTAGGTACTATATATTATATACATAATTTAGATTTATTATTTTTACACAATATAATTTTTTGCTTGGTGACTCATTTTTTTTATACAGACTATGTTGGATATTTCTTAAGACGTTTCTGAAATTAATGTTTTTAATTTTTTTAATTATCATCAAATCAATGAAACTCATTTAATTACTCTAGTCCACAGCAGAGGACTTTTAATATCTAACTTCATAAGCACATTTTTTTTGTAAAAATTCAATTACGTAACTTAAAAAAATTTAAATGTGATATAATTGGGTTTAAGACCAATAAATACACAAATGAGTTTTATTGTCTACATTTCGGCGATTCATTTTTGTAATTATTTATTTTGATAGAGCAAAAATTTGCATTAGAAGTAAATAATGGGCATAGCAGGTTTCAAATTAGCCCTTACTAATGTTGTATTTGTGTCGGGGAGGATTATTTCATTGGATCTTCTTTTACTCTTTGGTATTTTAAATATGTTAATTTTTAGATTAAAATAATAAATTCGAACAAAAACAAATTAATAAAATAAAAGGATTTGTTCTGCAAAATTTGGATTCATTCAAAAGGTCGCACTTAATGGCCTACATGATCGCAGATGCCCCTCCCTTGGTCTAGTCACTATAAAAGTTTGATATTTAATTACAATGGTTTCAAAAAAATTTCATAATTCTCATTTTTGTTTTTCTTTCTAAAATTTATCTATACATTTATTTGCCTCTGCAACAGTTGGAATAATGATTATAAATTTTTAAATATATATCCTCTATTTCTTCTGGCCTATAATAAAGTTTATTAAATGGATATAAACAATTTAGTTTGCTATTTGCTGTGGGAACATTATATGATATGACACTATTATAAATATTATCATTCTATCATGTCTAGTGTTTTTTCTAGTATCCATTAATATTGTAACTATTACGCATAGTGTGTAAGTGTCTTGAAAGGTTTTTTTTTTTTACAAAATTAAGGTTATTTTACAAAGTTATAGAAATGGAAATATATTTTTTAAATTAACTGAATTGTTTAAGATATTGTGAAAATGTTATGATTATAAATCTTTATCCACAATTACATACATAATTTATCTTCAAGTATTATCTACAAATTTGAAATCAAATGACATTTTGAAAAGAAGAAATGTAGAAAGTCAGAAATCTTAGCAGTTGTATAAGGTGTTGAATGTAGAAGAGGTGAAGGATGTGTATCGAGATAGAAAAGCTTTCTGCCTACCCCGAAACAGTAATTTCATAATGTTATGTGTGTATGAAATCAAGTAACTTACATGTGCTGTGACTCAGTCAATATATTCATATTTTTTTACAGAATCTGGATCCCATATGGCTTCGGCCCAGATGGTTCTCACCAAACAGGCCGAGTGGGCTTCAGTAGATGCCACCACACTGCTGTATAGCAAGAAGTACATGCAGGACGGAGGGAAGGACATTGTCATACTCAAATCAATTGGTCCTCTTCCTCCATATCCCATAGTTATCAATTCAAGGCTCCCAGGTAAACACATGTATTTTTACTATAAGAATAGATACAGTAATGATTAAAGCAATATTTTTAAGTAAAAAATAATCTCTCATGAGTGTTTTCTGTAAGTTATTATATAACACTTTCATTTTATACAGTACAACCTGGCAGGTTAATTGCCATGTGGTAATCTCTTCTAAGCAACAAGAAAAGTGTTAAATGAGTCTTATGTGAAAATCAGACTGGAACCTTTGTTAAAAAATTTGTGTACCAACAGAAATCGAACACGCAACACCAAGATTGGAAGACAGACATCTTACCAACTAGGCAACGGAGGTTGTCAAGTTACAATACTTCATATCAACCTGAAATTTTTTACTTAATTTTTCTAATTCTTCACATAGTATTGTTTGTTAACACCACCCATGTTTCCTTCTCTGTGAATTGAGTTGATAAAACCCTTGGAGGTTAAGGACCATTTCCCAATGGTACCAAAACGAAAGTTCAAATTTAATATGAAAAAATGCTGCTTCATAGAGACTTGCTTAAAAAACTGAAAGAAAATATGGTATAATCCTTATACAACTAGGTTTATGTTTATTATTTTTGACTAAATCTACATAAAGTGGTCCAAATTAAATAAAATATTTGATTTGAATTTATAAAGAAAGTTTTATTCCACATTTGACACAATAAAGCAGTGTTTCTCAACTACGAGTTTGTGTACACCTAAGGGTACGTTGGAAGTGCCAAGTACTTAGTTGATGATTTGTGCTCGGATTATCAGTCCGATTTAAGGACACCTTACCTCCATCGAATATTGTGAAATGGACGTGGGTTATTTAGTTTGGATATTTTGGGTGGTGAAGAAAACAACGATATTAGAGAGGAAAGGATAGAATTTTGTACATATATTAATGTTATAAGATACATATATCTTACATATTAATATACTTATATTTTTATGTCACACACGTTAATATATATATATATATATATGTATACAGAGAGAAAGGATAGAGATATATACATAAATATAAATATTTTAAATAATAATATACTATGAAGATGAGGGCAGGGGAATAACGCTGTGACTTATAAGATAAATATTTTAAGGAAGTGCCAAAATATATACCTGGCTTATATATTACTTACACACATACCATCATGCCATTTCCCTGCATACATATTTTAATATTTATGAAATAATAAATGTCAAAAGTTTACTTTAAATTGTATTAATGTATTTTGATATTATTTTAATACTCGGTCATTTTAACTTACTAGATTATACATATTCTCTTACTCTCATGTTTCTTGCCCACCTAACAACCAAGCACTCCTAGGGTTTTTCAAAAACCATATTTCAAAAATTTCCCAATTTGCTTTATGAATACTATTTAGCCTACCAATTTATTGAATATTTACTTGAATTTTAAAGGGTATTGAAGAAATAGCTAATACTCCAGGGCACTCAAAAAGATGTTTGAGAACCACTACAGTATGATGTAATATTATTAGAGAAATTTTCACGCTTGCAAATCAGAAGTTATAAACAGAAAGAAAGGGCCCTAAACATCTTTGGAAAAAAAACCTTCCACAGAATACATGGCTCTAAAATGATAATGCCTGGAGTCAGAGGTAGACTGTGGTTCAGAACTATGTAATATGTATGGAGAGAAACATTTCACAGCAATTGTATACTCTTTTAAGAGTAATTTTAATTGTATGATAATTTAAGTGAATATTATATTTTAAGTGAATATTATATCTTTATAATATTCACTTTAAGTGAATATTATATTTTAAGTGAATATTATATCTTTATAATATTCACTTTAAGTGAATATTATATCTTTATATTTTATATATATTTTTGTTTCAGCTGAAATTAAGAAAGCACTAACTGAAATATTCTTGACATTACCACACAATGGTGAGTGGAAAAAACGATTCCTGAAATATGGGATTGTAAAATATGTTCTCAATGATGAAGAGGTCTATGAACGAGAGGAAATTGATCAAAATGGTACAAAAAGGACCAAAATTAGTGTGCCCTATTATTAGGATTTTATTAACAATAGTACTAATTTACAATCTTTATATCTTGTATCAATATGAACTGTGAATGTTAACTATTCATATTATAAACTTTCATTTTAAGATTAAAGAATAAGTAATCTTTGAAAGTAAAAAAAGAAAAAAAAATCCCCCACTAATTTTGTTATCTATCTAAACAAATAGAGATTGCATTCACAATCCATTCCAAAAAGATCACAAATTATCGAGCTTCTGCATACTTTTTAAGAATTAAAAATATCACTTTTTTGGTGTGCCATATATAGTATAAATGTTTTTATAGATATAAGTATTTGTAAATAATTAAAATATATATTTTAGTACTTTTTGATATTAAGAGCTTTTATTATTTTGAACTTTGTACTGTTTATTTTTGTAATTCAAAATAAAACAATCAATAATGATAATATGGCTGTGATGAAGAACTTTTGATTGACATTCCTTTCTTTAGATATGAGACAGAATAATTATATATTTCTCTCTGAGTTATCACAGGAATGTGTCACAATTATTTATTGTTATAAACTTTTGATAACCTTTCATCATTTTAAAGAGAGTAAAATAAAATATCATCAGTTAAAATTCTATACAAAAATCTCTGATGTTCAAGTAAACTTCCAGTAAATAAATGTACATATTTGTATCTTTGTTAATAAAATAAAATTGCATCGCTGTTCAAAGTATGTCATTTATTTTAAAACCTTACCTTTGTGAAATAATTGATCCATTCTTTTTTTTTAATTGGGAAGTTTTTCAAATCAGATGACAGAGACTATGTGTGTACTGAGTTTATTCTCAACCTAAGTTTTTGATAAATCAGTGGTGAAACACTGCTCATTCATCTGGAAACATTGGCTTCAATTCCCAATGGTGACAAAATAAATAAACCCGTCTCTTTTTTCTACTCGCTAATCATGCAAAATATATTTCTATATGGCAATTAGCCCATCACATTGTAGCGAATACAGTGAAAGAGTAAAAAATATTTTGAAAGAAAATATAAGACATCAAAACTTTTCCAACCATTGTGTAGCACTATTAGAAGTTCTAAAGAAGTAATGAACTTTGTATATTTTTTAATCTGATAAATTTAATAAAACAATATGAATTTTAAAGAAAATTTTATTTACAACTCTTAAATATCTATAATAAATAACAATTTATTAAGTGACATAAAAATGCAAAAATGATAAATGTTTTTTTTATACAATAAATAAGTAGATATTTTAAAGAATGAATAAATTTTTCAGATACTTAACTGCATTGAAAAAGTATTCAGTTTAATTTACAGTTATTGAAATACCATTTGAAATACTTTTCGATAAATCAAATCAAGTAAAATGGTAATGAATACGATAATCTGAATTAATTTTGGAGATACTATAATTTGTGAGCATTAGGTAAATTTGGACCTATGATTGCAATCAGAAATAAATCTAAGATGTCACTCACGACTAAGAAGTTAAAGACTTTCAAGAAAGTTAACTAATTTAAGGTGCTCCGCCAGAATTGATAAAATCACATTCTTCACCACTGATTGTACGTCTTCTGTACCTGGCAGGAAGTTGCCAATCTTCAATGGTTCCAGCAGATACTACAGTTTTGTTGGATTTTCCCTGAAAAATACAATACTTAATTTTCTATTCCTTTGATAAAAAATAAACATGAAAATTTAATATAATCTTGCGAGAAAAATTAAAACCTAAGTATAACACAATAATGAAATATGGGTAAGATAATAATTTCAATAAGGTAAGATAATCAATCAGTCATCTTATCAAATCATAGTGCTCAAAAAAAACATGGAAACTCCACAGTACCGGTTTGTACTTACGAGGGCGGTCCGATAAGTACTTAGCCTCACCGCCCGATGGCACCACTATCGCAAGAGCAATTTTTTATCGCGTAGTACATTCTCGTTGACAGCTACTGTCAAAATTTCAGCCGAATCGGACGCGTAGTTTTGTTTTGACCGCGTGTGGAAGCGAGCGTGTCCGCGGATTTGAGAAAAATGGAAAAAGAGCAATATCGGTCGGTGATTCGATTCTTGTTTTTGAAAGGGAAATCGCGCAGCGAAATCAAAGAGCGCTTGGATGCTGTGTACGGTGACTCTTCTCCTTTGATGGCGACTGTCAAAAATTGGTTTAACGAGTTTCAACGTGGTCGCACGTCGGTTTTTGATGAGCAACGCCCAGGTGCCCCGAAAACGGCTACCACAGAGGATAACGTGACAAAAATCCACGATCTCGTATTGGCAGACCGCCGATTGAAGGTGCACGAGATAGCTAAGACAGTAGGCATCTCAAAAGACCGCGTGGGTCATATCCTGCATGAAGTATTGGGATTGAGAAAGCTGTCGGCGCGATGGGTGCCCCGTTTGCTCACTCCGGAAAACAAGCGCAACCGTGAGACCACTTCAGAGCAGTGTTTGACGATGTTTAAGCGCAATCCGAAGGAGTTTCTGCATCGTTTCGTGAACGTCGACGAAACATGGATACACTGGTACAAACCCGAGACCAAGGAACAGTCGAAACAGTGGACTTCACCCGGCGAACGTGCTCCGAAGAAGGCGAAGACTGTCCTATCAGCCGGAAAGGTGATGGCCACCGTTTTCTGGGATTCAAAAGGTGTGATCTACATCGACTTCCTGGAGAAGGGCAAAACCATCACAGGGCTCTACTATGCCGAATTATTGGGCCGATTCGACGCCGAATTGCAGAAAAAACGACCCCATTCGGCAAAGAAAAAAGTGCTCTTCCATCATGACAACGCACCGGCTCACACCTCCGCCGTCGCCACGGCCAAATTGGTAGAATTAGGCTACGAACTGCTGCCTCATCCACCGTATTCTCCGGATTTGGCCCCGTGCGACTACTTTTTTTTTCCAAATTTGAAAAAGTCACTTGCCGGGCAGAAATTTGAGTTGAATGAGGAGGTTATCGCCGCCACGGAGGCCTACTTTGCAGACCTCCAGAAAACGTATTTTTCAGACGGGTTAAAGAAATTGGAGCATTGTTGGGTCAAGTGTATCGAACTCAAAGGAGATTATGTTGAGAAATAAATCGCCACTTTTCCAAAATTTTTGTTATTATTTTGTAGGTTAAGTACTTATTGGACCACCCTCGTATACTGCAATATTTCTGCCTTAGGGTATTTTCGAGTTAAATATATCGACATGTTTCACATAATTCACTTCCCAGATTTAGGCAAAAATCAAGTATTGTGTTTCATATTGAAGAACAACCCATGAAAAGAAAACAGTATAAGTTTTTGAATCTTTAACATTGAATATCTCTAAAGTAAGTTTTGTGGTCATGATGTAGTATAATTCCAAACAGAAAATTTAAATATAGTTGTTTTTTTACCGGATACTTTCATTTAGTGCCGATGATATTTTCTGTTAACAAATTATTCAATTGGATGAAATTATTACATTGATGGTAACACTTGAGTATAGCAGTATAGCATTAGTCCTGTGGAGTATAGTACTAGGTAAATACTATGTCAGTTGGAGTACAGATAGCTTATTACCATAGACACATATGAATTAAAAGTACTCATTGAATTCGCAGTTGATTCTAAGTTTTATAAAAAAAAATGAAAAGTAAGACTTAAAACCAAAGTTGTTGTAATTTATTTTTAAAGTTGTGATTCGAAAAAAAAATTATTTTTAAAGTTGTGACCAAAGTTGTGATTCGAAAAAAATCTGGGCGACTTTTTATTAAAAGAAAAAAATGAAATCGTAGTTATTAGTTTGAAACAAACTTTATTAAAAACATTTGAAGAATAGTTCTTAGCAAAAGAACAAATTTGGTGGAACAGAAAGACAATATTACTACACTTGAATCGCATCAGAATGATAGCTCTTCATACCGCAATTTAGAGGTTAAAGCTTTCCTTCAATATACCCACAGTCTATTTCTATGAATACTGAAAAGATATCAATACTTTTAAGACGACAAGAATATAAAATGGTCCCCGCAAGTCATTAGTCTTTTGAATGTAAGTTTTTTAATTCCAAGTACTCGAAGAAAACATCAAGTAACTTTGTGGGCAGAGTTATGGAGTGACTAAAAGAATAATTTGGTTTGAGAATGGAGTGTTCAGAATAATTATGGGTCTAAAATCTGATGTAGCAGGAATCTGGAGAAACGGAAGCATTGGTTCACTGCTCATCTTCTCAACTCCCTTATGTGAAATGGAGGCGTGGCCACTGAATCAGGAAAGATCACATAGAATTGAGATGTGGGTATACAGACATATCCTCATGATTCCCTGGACAGATAGTGTCACAAATATGCAAGTACTTGTGCATATGAATAAGGACTGAACTGTTTAAAACTAAAGATACATAAGTTTCAGTAAGAGGCGTGTCACGTAATAAGAGGCGCAAGATACTTAATAACATAACCGATCATCCAGAGAAAAACAAATGGCTTACAAGACAGAGGAAGACATTGCTTCTCTTGACTAAAGAACTTACAGGAATGGTTTGGGCAGTTTCCACTGAGTTGTATACTACAGTAAAAAAGATAAAGATCATCATGGCGATGGGCAATAATCAGCTAAATAGTATAATTTGGTCATGTATGCTAAGCAAACACCTAGCACAACATGTCCAATATACTGGAAAAACTGGGTGAAAAGAATGGAAACAGAAGACAATATAATTTGAAGTGGAGTATTGTATTTCTGGGCTTTAATTGCAGTTAATAATGCAGAAGTTGTAATATCATCAGAAGTAAGCAACGTAGATCAATTCATCATACTTCTAAATTATACATATTCTTGTATGATGAATTGATTGTAGCATTTATGTAATCTGCATGAAGTTCTTAGCAAAAATAACCAAAAAATTTATCTCGTTGATTTGAAGATTGTTCTAATAAATTTAAATACTCTTATAGATCATTAAATAATATGTATAAAACGTGAAAGATATACCTGTCCTCCGGAACTTGCAGCAGGTTGATTCATAGTTTGAGCAGCAGCGTGTGGTAATCCTCCCTGGCGGAACTTAATTAGAGGCACCCTAGATGACATAAGTCGCACGGATCTCGAATACATTATAAATTCTTATTTTAAAAATGTTAATACTATAAAACTATTAATTAAAAATTAAATTGTCCGATGACAGCTGGAAGGGATGTTTTGTAATATTTGGTGTTGCCATATACATTTAAATATATCTCATTTTAGAACACCTACTTGGAGTGCGCTAACCAAACTCGACGCAGAGTGCAGAAAAATATATATTTTTCTTGATTTTCTCAGTGCTGAACGTTTTTTATATTATTCCAAACAGTATAATTTGCTCTGTTAACTTTATTTTACATTCATGAACAATTTTCGTATTATTTTAAACTGGATTCTTGGTCACATTGATTCGAAGGTACCAAAAAGGCTAATTCTCTTGCTAAATTGGTAACAATTTCAAGTGATCAGAAACAACTTTGACATACCAATTTCGATTTCGATTTTTTCGTATGTCAAATCGAATAATATAATAGGAATATCATTTGACTCTTGAGAACGAAGTTAAAGAATCGTACTACGCTGAAATTCAACAGATCATTTCATCTAAACCTTAATTCCACCAACAAAAATCTCCAGAATGCGAATTAGTCGTTCGATCGCTCTCCATTTGGCGACAATCGAAGGCCTTGATAACCTGATATACGGGTGTAGTCTGGAAAAGGACACACTCGATCACGTATTTTTAACTGTTCAACTCACTTTTCTTCGAGTAACAAGTTCAATCTCCTTGTTAAAATTACTTACTGTCCTCAATATTGCATATATGTCCTTAATAGTCCAAATGTTTTAGCCTTTTATTTTTCAATATAAAGGGCACGAAACACTCAGCAGGGTGAATGCTTAAATAAAAAAACAAAAGACTTTGTGGATATATTGTATTTACTTTTGGAGTTTCATCTACAATGTAGATGTAGATTTTACATCATAACCTTAAAAACAAAATGTATCAAAATAAATTAATCAACATATAGAATTGTTGTTGCCTAGGAGAGATTTTATTTTCCTCACAACATATTTTTATTACACATTAAATTCACAAATATTCAATGCAAAAGGAAACCCTAGTAAAAAAAGTTTTATATATTAAAAATCAAGTGTAATTGCAAAATAAAAATTATACAATACATACTAGCTCGATTGAAAAATATTGCTTAATAAATTAATTATATCTGAGGCCGGTTATTGAAGCGAGTTTATTTTTCTTCTTGAATGGAGGGGTGGTAGTAAGGTCTTGGTTTTTTTGCAATGCTTTCAAAACATTGGAATCATTTAGGTTACTCAACGTGGTAACAACTCTGAAAAACATTTTAAATTAATGGAAAACAACAACGAAAATCTATAAACATATCTGTTTAAACATAATTGGTAAAGATTTGATTTATACAAGGAAACAAAAATCTAATAATTAACTGTGAGAGGAATCATCAAAAACAAGATTTATGACTGCTAAAAACGATCCAAGCGATTGCAATTTCTAAAATACTTCAACATTTTTGTAGAGCATATATATTTATTTCATCCAAGGTTGATTGAGTCCTCGAAATAATGTCCTAAATTTTTTTATGCAATTAACTAATGAAATTGTAGTTGTTAAAAATATGAATATTGTAGTAGGGAAATAGCTTTAGAATATATTATATAGCGCCCACAAGGTGATATTATTTATGACGAGTGAAATCAACCTGGAATTAAGTCTGTCCCTGAATAACAAACCTCTTTCTAACAATTGATGTAGTGTACGAGTACTATGGGAGTTAAATTATTTCCATACTTAATTTGCACTCAGTGCACATTAAAAACAAAAATATATAAAGATTGGAAAAAAATAATAAACACTAATATTTTTTCCATACTTTTTATTTCATTCAAAAGTTCCACAATTGTACACTGCAATAAACATACATTTACATAATATTAACAAGGTTTCAATATCATTACACTAAGAGTGAAACAATATTGTCAATAATACATAAGGAACCAAATTAATGATAAAAAATAATGTGCATAAATGCTCGAAAAGAGAACCACATTCTTATAAGTATCACAAAATAAATATTTTGAAAATGACCAGATTTTTTTCAACATAAATTTAAGATCCTACAATTCATTACCAGCAATACATAGTGCTTGCTCATTATGTAGCTACATTTAAAATGTCTTTTTATTTCATACATTCAATATTGTATGTAGATTTAATTTTTAATAAGATCAAGATTAAAGGAGATAGCTTTTACTGCTTACAATTAAAAACAAAAATTTCAAAATGTTAGATGCTGTTTTTGCGCTTTATAAATGCGAGAGCGACCTTATCAAAAGCTATTTATGCGGGATGGCGGAAGTTCTTTCCGGCATATTTGGCATTGGCTCCCAATTCCTCCTCAATGCGGAGGATCTGGTTGTATTTAGCCAGACGCTCTGAGCGGCAGGGAGCACCAGTCTTGATTTGACCGGTAGAAAGACCAACTACCAAGTCAGCGATGAAGGAATCCTCAGTTTCACCAGACCTGCGTGAAAAAAAAAATTATAGATTTAGACAAAGGTATAAAAACAAAAATAAAATCATTATTTTCTAAACCAGAATTTATAATTTAGGCATGAAACTGAAGGCTTTCTTATATAAGTTACTTAATAAAAAAATTAACAAAGCTATTAATATGGTATAAAATTAATCCAACATTTGGTTCTCATAAGAAAACAGTGAATTTATTCAATATCATGTTAGATTTCTTATAGACTGTCTTAGCTATAGAATTTCAGGACATGGTTTAACTAGAGAGAAAATTAAATCTTTCTATAGTATGTACATTCAGTTAACACAAAATATTATTATTATTAGACAGGTGTCATGAATTCTGCTAATATTTATATATAAAAAAAGGCAAAATAAAAACAAAAAATCACAAAGAAGAAACAAAAGAGCCCTTCTGGGTTTGTGTATAGGAAGTTTTTCAGTTTTTAAACTGGTTCAATGTCACAGAACTCAAATCACAATTTTAAACCCATTCTACTGGTTATAATTGACAAATCTTAGAGTATACACTTGTAAAATAATATTTCTTCCTTATTACATATTAATATAAAACAATAATGGGCGGAATATAAAGATAGTAAAACAATTTCAATATCTAGGCAACATAATGAAGACTCTTGATCCTAAAATTGAAGTTAAATGCAGAATTGAAAAAGCGCAAATATCATTTTAAAACACGTAGAGATTCATCTGCAATTCACTTTCTGTCCAATGCAAAAGGTGACTGACTGAGAATACGGTGGGGTGATTGATACTTTTTTGGCGATCGATACAACTGAAAAGAAAATTTTATGTTGGTACGTTGCTCCATTGTTCCTTTTCCGACCATGACTCAGAAGGTACTGTCAATTGTTATGTCATTACGAATGAACCAGCGATGCCAGCACTTTGAGAATTTTACGGAAGATAGTTGAAATGTGTCACACATTTATTTGTCCACAGATGGTGCTGGTAGTTACGCGAAAATAAAATCAGTCCTCTTTCCCATTGGACAGACCGTATATAGATAATATCAATATAAAACTTCAACAAATAATGATCAAGTGCTATGTATGGTCTGAAATGTTATATGGAATGGAGAAATGGACCCTCAAGGTGATCACCATGAATCGATTGGAAGCATAAGATATGTGGATCAACACAATTGTCCTTCAGAGAACTGCAATGAAAAGAGAACTGTTGACCAATGTCAAAAGTAAGGTGTCATACTAAGGGGACATATTCTACACAATTCCAAGCACCAAATAATACAAATCATTCTTAAAGGAAAAAATTTGGGTCAGCATGGTGCTGGAAGAAGACAGATGTCCTGGCTCCACAACATTTTAGAGTGCAAGTGATAATCAATATTGGGGAAACCTGACATGGCACGATAATATATAACAAAAGGATTATTACCTGTGGGAAACCATGGTACCCCAGCCGTTGCTCTTAGCGAGAAGGTGAGCCTTGATGGACTCTGTGACGGAGCCAATCTGGTTGACCTTAAGCAGCAAACAGTTGCAAGCCTTCTTATCAATGCCGGTCTGAATACGCTTGGGGTTGGTCACCTAAAGAACAAAATGTTAACTTGAAAATAATACTCAATGTAATTCTTTTAGTATCAATCAATTATCAGGGATACAATCCAGTGAGCATTGGCTGCCTTAAGAATCTGTCACCACTTCTGTCTGTCCGTGGCATTTTTTCTCAATCTTCTCTCCATGGGAAACTAATTTATCAAAGGTTTCAGCTGTAATAACAAAGTAATTTATTACTGTTTTGGCCCATTTCCAAGCATATTTTTTTACATATCGAACTGAAGCGATCAACATAACACATCGATCAATATGTCCTGGGACTAACCAACAGATGGCGCCTCTAATAACAAATCCATACCATTCTCAGTTTGTACCAACCTTTAGAAGTTACGTGTCAAACTTTCATGACATTGCAACATTGTGTCATTGAGTTACAGTGGTTTTAGTAACGCTACTTTTGCTATTTTCAAAACAATGCAAAATACCGAATTTCATGTGTTGATAAAACATTGCTTTTTAATGGGAAAAAATACCATTCAAACTCAGCGATGGCTTGAAAAGTGTTATCCGGGCTCTACTCCGTCGAAAACAACCATTTGTCGGCAGTATGCTGATTTCAAACGCAGTCGTACAGACACAAATGATGCTGAACGCTCTGGTCATCCAAATGAGGCTGTTACACCAGAAAACAAAAAAAACCCTCAAAATCGTGATGGAAAATCGCAAAGTAAAATTGCGTGAGATAGCTGACATCCTGAAGATATCATTTGGTAGTGTTTACACTATTTTGCATGAACATTTGGTCATGAAAAAGCTTTTTTCGAAATGGGTGCCGCGTTTGCTCATAATGAAACAGAAACAACAACGCATCGATGATTCAGAGCGCTGTTTGGCACTGTTTACGCGAAATAAACAGGAGTTTTTGCATTGGTATGTGACAATAGATGAAACTTGGATCCACCACTATACTCCAGAATCAAATCGGTAGTCAGTTGAGTGAAGAGCAGCCAGTGAAAGTCGTCCGAAGCGACCAAAAACTCAACAGTCGGCCGGAAAGGTTATGGACTCCGTATTTTGGAATGCGCGTGGTATAATATTCATTGATCACCTTGAAAAGGGAAAAACCATCAATAGCGAATATTAAATAGCGTTATTGGAGCGTTTGAAGGCAGAAATTACAAAAAAAACGGCCCCATGTGAAGAAAAAAGTTCTCTTTTATCAGGACAATGCACTGTGTCACAAGTCGATGGTAACGATGGCCAAATTGCATGATTTAAACTTCGAATTGCTTCAGCACCCACCGTATTCTCCAGATTTGGCCCCCAGCGACTATTGGCTGGTCGCAGACCTCAAAAAGATGCTCCAGGGAAAGAGATTTGGCTCCAATGAAGAAGTGATTGCCAAAACTAACGTCTATTTTGAAACCAAAGATAAATCGTTCTACACAGCTGGCATAGAAAAGTTAGGAAAGCGTTGGATGTATCGCTCTTGAAGGAAACTATGTTGATGAATAAAGAAGAATTTTGGCAAACAAATGTTGTTTTAGTAGTTAGTCTTGGGACTTATTGATCGATGTGTTATATTAAAAAAATAAGCTTTGAAATAAATAAAGACTCTTAATGCAACATTTATTTTAATAGATATTCACATTCTCTTATATAATACTTAAAAGAGGAATTCCTAGTTAGTCGGCCAGCAGGTCTACAGTATCTAAGCATAGAAATTAAGCATGATGGGGGAAGGGAACATGTAATTTTTATATGGTTATTGAAATGCATGTCTAAATTATTGCTTATTGTATATTTCCTTGACATGTAAAAGAAAATAAAAAATATACAATTATTCTTGGTTTATAGGATTATAAAAAATACTCATTTGTCCGGAAGCATAGACTAGACTTCAATGGACTTGAGATAATTACTTCGATGGACTTAAGATAAATAATTTAAAAAAGGAAAGAATAAAAAACAAACATACGGTCAAGTCATCACCAACGATCTGGATGTCTGTCTTGGCAGTGATGTTGGTCCACGCGTCCCAATGGTCCTGGTCGAAGGGATCCTCGATGGAGACCATGGGGAAGTCTTTGATGAACTCCATGTACAGGTCCTGCAGTTTGTCAGCGGACAGCCAGTCAGCCTTGTTAGAGTTGGGGTTCTTGAAGTCCAGGTCATACATGCCATCCTTGAAGAACTCGGAAGCAGCTACGTCCATTCCGATTTCAATCTGTCAAATAATTTCAAAATTAAAACTTTATTCGGAATTTTTACGATTTTTTTGACTTATGGCGCAAGGGTTATGAAATGATTTTAAATTACGAATCTAAAATATACAAAGTTTAAAATAATGTAAATTATACAAAGAGTAAAAAAAAGGTTTATAATATGATAAGCGTGAGTAACCACCACAATCTGGTTCGAGAACTTCTAGTATCGATCTATTTGACAATAACCAGAAGGAGATTATGACGATAAACAAGAGAAATATTCCCATGATCAGGTCGCTTTGAACACGTAATGTACATTTTCTAAAAAAACTATGAGGCGGCGGAGACCGAGACATTTAAAGGAGGTTCCACACGAGTTAGCACAGGTGCGCAGCATGTCGGCAGGTACCACGGTATACAACAAGATACATGCACGGACAGGCACGGGCAAAAAGATACGTGGAATGCAAATATTTTAAAACTTTGTTATTCCAATTTCTAAATTATGTGACAAAAAAATTGTTGGTTTATGGAATGAGGGTCTAAAAATTTATTGAAATTACGAACTATCGGGGGTCAATCAACTATTAAATTGACAATTTGGATATCGAAATGTTCAAAATAAATTTTGAATTAATGGGTTTGTACTGTAATTCTAAATTGATATTCTATGTACCACTATAAGAGCAACTACAGTAACAATGAAAATTAAAATGATTGTAACAATTTCTGCCCGTAAAATTGAATCTCATAGGTCAGATGTGGATGATCTCACTTCTAATTCAACAGATGAGTAATTAAAAAATACATTCAAGAGGTATAAAAGACAAATGAATGCATAATGACTTTCACAGAAAAATTAATAAACAATTTTATTAAAATGTTACACAATTATATGTTTGTTTTGAAGACTTTCACTAATTATTACTTTAATACCATTCAATAAACAAAATAAGTTAAATTATTTGATGATTAAACATTACCTTTCCTGTGTATCCAGCCTTTGCAATGGCATCTATGATGAGGAAGAGGGCATCCTTGTTATTGAGGATGTTGGGGGCGAAGCCACCCTCATCTCCCACGGCGGTGGCGTCCAGTCCGAACTTCTGGTTGATGACCTTCTTCAGGTGGTGGTATACCTCAGAGCCCATCTTCATGGCTTCCTTGAAGGATGTGGCTCCTAAAATTGTAAATATATATTGTTACTATAGTAAGTAGTGTTGTGACCGCATGCTTTTCATCTTTTGGCACCACATCACCAAGACACTATTCCGAATACTCAGATTTAAATAACAAGAAGATAAAAAAAGTTAAACCTGGAGCTAATGGATAAGAGAATAAACCTCAAATGAAATGTAAATAGAAAAAAGTAAAAAGTGGTAATTTTGTACTCAAATGAAGTATTTTGGGCTTATAAAGATACTCACCTGCAAGCTTCCAAATTTTAATTGTTATATGAATGTTGTAAAATAAATCAAGGAAGGTTCTTTTTGATTATTTTTCACTTCATAATTTATCACATTAATAATAATTTATTCTTCCTTCATTGAAGTAATTTATATCGCAACTTGAAAACATTACATTTTCTATATCGCATTTTTTCTCATTTCCTTTTCTTTCTCGGCTTCCAGTTTCCATTATTATACACGAACTCATTTTGTTAATTAATTATCAATTAAGTCTGATTGACAGTAAAACATTGCCTTACGATAAGTAATTTGCGATAGGGTTAGAGTGATCGCAACTAATGTTAGCAAACATTGAATTGAAAAATTATAATCACCTGTTGGCAGGATCATGAACTCCTGCATAGCCAGCTTGTTGCCAGCGTGAGACCCACCATTGATTACATTGAAGGCGGGAGTGGGCAGAATAATGTTGTTGTTGCCGGCCAGATCGGCAATGTGTTTGTACAGGGGAACTCCCTTCTTGGCAGCACCGGCTTTGCACACAGCCAGGGACACACCCAGGATGGCATTAGCTCCAAACTTAGATTTGTTCTCAGTTGCATCAAGGTTGATCATGAACTGATCAATCTGGGAAAAGAATAATTTTCGGTGAACATTTTAACACACATAATAAAACTAATAACACGTTAAATAAGGTATTTTGAGAGAAGGTTACTATAGTAGCACCATATTAAATATAAATCTTTCAGAAAAAAAGAAAAGAATGATAATCGAAATCAGTAGAATGCACTTCACTAAACTGGACTGCAGCCATAGATTTTTCTTTCATTTCCTGATATCTGATAAGTAACACAGAGATCTATAAGTCCCAGGACTAACTTCTAAAACAACATTTGTTTGCCAAAATCCTTCTTTATTTATCAACATAGTCTCCTTCAAGAGCGATACATTCATTCCAGCTCTTTCAGGCAGCGTTTGAAGGCAGAAATTGCAAAAAATCGCAGACCTCAAAAAGATGCTCCAGGGAAAAAATTTGGCTCCAATGAAGAAGTGATTGCCGAAACTAACGCCTATTTTGAAACCAAAGATAAATCGTTCTACACGACTGGCGTAGAAAAGTTAGGAAAGCATTGTAATGAATGTATCGCTCTTGAAGGAGACTATGTTGATGAATAAAGAAGAATTTTGGCAAACAAATGTTGTTTTAGTAGTTAGTCCCGGGACTTATTGATCGATGTGTTATACAGCACGATTTAATTGAACAGCAAATTATTAAACAATGATTTTAGGAAATGTCCAACTTACCTCAGTTTGCTGGGTGACCTCAAAGGGCTGCTTGAGCAGCTCCGGGGCAATGATAGAGTTGACATTGTCAATAGCCTTGAGAACGCCCTTGCCGTGGTAGTTGGCCTTGTCGTTATCTCTCAGCTCCAAGGCCTCATGGACTCCGGTGGAGGCGCCTGATGGAACGGCAGCACGGAAGAGACCTAATTCTGTTACCTGTAAAATAAAAAACATTTTGTTGATGAATGCTGCCATTTGACAATTTAATTTATTTTTATGTTTGATTAGGGATAACTAAGTTAATATTATGTAGAATTAAGAATGTAAACAATATGGTTTTTGTAATTCAACAAGCAAGTTTTGCGAATCCAAAATATATAAAAAAATATAATGTTTATAGTTAAGGCATTAACGTTGCGGAGGTTTAAAGACATTGTAATTTGTTTTATCAAACACTGTTTATTCCACTTTTTGCACTTACAAGAAGTGTGATAAAACAAATTACAATATATTAAAAAAAAATCAGATTACAATTTTTAGACTATGAATAAAATAGAGGTCGAGTATTTATCTTCTTTTCAGACATGATTCTAAATGATAAAACAAGTTAATACAGACTTTTTTAAGGCTCCATTAGAAAGTAAAAGTAAATGCAACACATGGGTGAATAATGAAAGATTGAAGCAGATTGACAAGTTCTGCTATTTGGGTAGTATTTTCTCAGATGACGGAAGAGAAGAGGGATATTGAAAGGTGTGTAGCAATAGGACACTAAAACATATATATATGTACTTGAACCGGACAGTATGAAAATCTGCTAAGATGATAGTCCATAATAGTATTTTGGTGCTAACTTTGATGTAGGAAGTGAAACACGGACGTGGGAAAAGGCTAATAGGAGCCGGATAAATGCTATAGAAATTTAAAGAATACATAGAGTGACAATGTATGACGGGACGCGGAATGAAGTGATAATGGATAATAAATGTGAAATTAAGGCTGATTTGTTAAGTAAGATAAAGAGCATATTGAGATGGTTAGGATGGCATGTGGAACGAATGAATGAAGAAAGACTAACAGAACAGATAATTAGTGCAAATGTGAGTGGAAGGTGTGTGAGAGGAAGACGAAGGAAAGTAAAGTAGGATCAAGTGAATAATATTCTGAAAGGAGGAAACGTAAAAAGTCAGAGAAATCGTAGAAATTATATGAGGTGTATGGATGTAGAAGACACTAAGGATGTGTGTTGAGATAGGAAAATCTGACGCTATGTCCTCTCTGCCTTTGAAAATATAACGAAATAAAATAATATATTTAACATTAAAAAAAATAGATCTAAGAAACATCCAAAATAAAACATCCGTTGAGTAAAAAAACTTCAAAACAAATTTATCTCATGACATTCAGGTCAATCAGAGGTCAAAATGAATCAATAAAAAAATATCCTTCTAAAAATATTTAGCATATTGGACACTCAATGGAAGTTTTAGATGTTGAGCAGTTATTATCCAATGGAACACCCACTCCAATAAAATTCCCATAGCAATAGCGCCTGACTGAAGAGAAGAGTAATAAATGAGATAATGAAAAGTGTTAGCAATGGTATAATACAATTGCCTATAGAATTGCACAGCATAGGTGCAAATCACACTATTAATAGACTGTGATAAGAAAATTACAGTTTATATTTTCTACAATATATTTCTAGTTTAATTATCCTTGTAATTGAAATTGAAACAATTATAATGTTCGCTATTATACACATTCGCTATTATATCTTTCGATTGTTTTTTTCAAATGAAAACCACATCCAACTTTTGAACACATTTTTTTTAATTTGAAAATAAAACTTAAAATACTTTTGGGTGAAACTGTAGCTAAGAGCAAATACGGACGAATGATCAATGATGGACTAGAATGAGCTCAATACACTGATGCATTGTACGTACTATAGAAACAATTTTGAATGTATGTGTAAAGGTCTTTATATTTTGCTAGATCTCACTAGTATCAATACACTGATTTTAGCTTAATAAAAATAAATACTTCAACGAGTTTTTCCCCAAAAGTGTCCAAATAAATGTAAAACAACTATTTAACATCAGTATAACATATTTTTTAATGAAATAATATTTGAAAGCAAAACTAGCTTTGAATCTCGTAGGATAAAAACTCGAAGTGCCAGAATACTAAAAATAAATATTTTACTACTAATGCTGATTCAGCAGGCTAAAAAACAGTCAAAAATGATTTCAATAGATAAGATTTGATTTTTAAATCAATGTACACAATCCTACCTAAAGGTGATGAATAAATTAATGTGATATATTAATGAAATAAAAATCTAAGTAGACATTACGGCTATTTTTCTTTACTTAATGAGGCTGGTATTTTGTTTGTTTCTTTGTAAGTCTATCATCAGCCCTACAGCCCAGGATGGGTAATGGCTACCTGTAGGCTTTTCTTTCACTTATCTCTCTCAGCAGCATCACTTCTCCAATTGGTTACACCCAGTGTACAAATGCATATTCAATATTATTGAAATAAACTAAATAAGCGTGCTAGTAAAAAAAATGTTACAGAAAAGATCTATTAAATCTACAGCAAAAATATTTAGCGTGACTTGACTTGAGAGAAAATCCTTTTTGACCTTTGCAAGGTCACGGAACTTAATAATATTATTAATATGAAATTATAATTATTGAATTTGCGGGTATACACCAAGTACTTACTAGGTCAACCTCAACAGTGGGATTGCCACGGGAATCGTAGATCTGGCGGGCTACAATACTCTTGATTGGCATTTTGAAAATATTACTCAGTAATCTGAAAAAAATAACATAAATTCATCACAATACTAAAATATTTATTTTACTAAAATATTTATTAAATATAACATTAATAAATGAGATGTGTGAATCAATCATAATAATTAAAAACTGTCAAAAATGACATGATTTTTTGGCAAGAAAATTGGAAGTTATAAAAATTTGGTAAAAATTAAAATCAATATTTTGTATCGAATTAATGTTTTTTTTGGACATTTGTAATATTTAATATATTTTTCAATTCCTTCAAGTGCTCAGATTTTAAGTGGCACGTACACCTTTGGGAAAGGTCAAATATTAATATTTCAAGAATCACCTAAAAACAGATTTTTTTGCGGAAATGATTAATTTGGAATTTCCACAATATAAGGAAGCTTGTTAAGTATTCAAATTTGCGCCAAGGGCAAAATTATTATACAAGTGTTATCAGCGCCTCAACTGATAATATACCTCAACTGCATAGCTGATGCTGGTTTAATAGGTTAAATTAATACTGGATGTTTCGAATTATACATTTAATAACACATTCTAATGAAATAATCGAATCATTTAAGCATTTTTCAATATTAAGAGGTAACTAGTTGGATTCCAGTGGGTTAATCATTTTTAATATATCAAACTATTCTCTGAATAAAAATCTTGTTGAGGTATTATTTAAAAGTTTATCTATTGAAAAAAGCAAAAATGATTTAAAGGAAAAACTCACATTTACGTGTTAAATAACCGGCTGCCGAACGTTCCTGAAAACGAAGTTGTGGGGGGCAAAGTGAATTTGACCTTCCCAAGGTGACACTGGAATTGGGGATGCCTATAAGTTAAAATAAATTTCCCAATTTTTAAAGGTGACGTTAGTTATGTAGATCGTTAGAATATGAACAATTCAATGACTTTTTACGTTAGTTATCACATTCCAATATTTCATATACTCGTATAACCATAATTCGATGTAAATTGTTGAAATTTACCAATAATAAAAAAATTCAACTAAAAAAAACATGATTATACTTTTTTTTTGAAAAAGGTTTAAAATTTTGAAACTCCATAATACTATGTAATTGTTTTTCTCACTTGTTTATGTATGTAATTTTTTTATGTTTTTCTTACTTGTTTTTGTATAACACTTATATGTAATTGTTTTTCTCACTTGTTTTTGTTGCTGTTATTACTTGAGTAAATAAGGTATTAAAAAATATTGAAAATAAACCAAGCAAAGCTTATATTATACGATGCCGTTTAGTGAACAAAGCTATTTTAAGGTAATTTTTGTTTCGTTAATACTATTTTTTTTTGGAATATATCATAAGCTAGTCTAACACTTTACTCCTCACATAATATAAAATTTTAGATATAAAATAACTTTAAACATTTTTTTGATTACGTTAATCAAAATGTATGAAACAATATGATATATTTCTATTTTTAATACTGAAAAAGTGTGAGAAAGGATTGACATATTAATATCATTGTTGCATTTTTAAACTTGAATAAAATAAATCTAAGTTGGATGAAATTCAATACCACGCTATCGATCTATTGAGTTTGATAGGAAAACTGTATTCTTTTTTTATGTGTCAGTTGATCATTTGTCGTGTAAGTGAAGTGGATTTCGATAACTGTAAAATAAATGTTAAAACTAATAATGCACCCTTGATCATGCATTTTAAAACACATTATTCTTGTTACTTTGTCGCTATGAGCCATGAATGTTACTTGATACTGGCATATACTCCATATTTGAGAAATCGTTTCCGTTATTAGAAAAGAAAGAAGATAAGCTATGAATTACATCACTTAACACTTCATATATTCCTTCATATATATAAATTCATGTCATTATTTAAGAAGAAGATAATTAAGCATTTTCCAAAGTCATCACTTGATACTGGCTTATAATCCTTTGTATATTACGGAGCTCATGGCCATTGTTCAAGAAATTTTTAAAAAGAATATTGTCTATTCATTTATTTGAGACTTGACATTTGCCGGACTGTTGTCTTTGACAATAATAATCGTTTGCTATAAGTAATGTACACAATGTTTTTAAACTTCAGCATTTGCGAATTTGTGTAATTTAAAATTATTTAAATAATATTCCTATGAAAGTAAAGTATTAAAATTATAATAAACAAAGTTTTGAAATCTAATTAACTATTTTACTTTTGTAAAAATCAATAAAGATGGAAACCAACCGAGAAAAGAAATCACGCGGCGATTCAGATGAAAAACCGAGGGTTGTAAAAGGGCCGGCTGATTTACAAAGACTTCGACTAGAGAAATTAATGAAAAATCCGGTATGTGATCCAATAGTTATTCTAAATAATCTCGTATGACTTTCTGCCAGACTATTTAATCTTCCTTATCAAGTGTAACTCGATTTTATTGAAAGATCGTATATTTTAATTTCCCCATATCCTTTAACATATAAACGTTGAATTAATTTAAACACTAGTATTTGAATACATATTTATTTTTTCAATTCATCCTGTGATAATTTTTTTTATTGTAAATGAATATATTTTGTGAAATGGAGAAAAATTCCAATTTTCAAAGACCATATTTCATTACACTCGTCATTCGTCGTTGCTGGGGCTCATAGTCGAGGATCCCCTCGCCATTCCAACACCAATTAAATCGGAAAGCGAAGCTATGCTGTGGAGTTTGTTTTATATTAGGTCCTTACATATGAAATTGGCGTTTTGCCGTACTGGCAACTTTGATCTCAAATATCTTCTCTTTGGTTAGGAATTCCAAATTCAAATTTATACAGCTATTTACTCAAGTATTTGTGTTTCGAAAATTATAATTCATTTGTTTTTTCCTCAATTGTTTTTTTTCTTTGCGTCACTCAGTTTACAAAATGGAAAACTTGAAATATCGCGTTATTTACGAGTACGAGTTCCACCGTGGCACCAGTGCTGAAGAAACGGCTCGAAGGATTAATGATGTGTAAGGCGACGGTGCCGCAAAAGAAAACACAGTGCGTTTTTGGTTCCAACGTTTTCGTTCTGGAAATTTCGACCTGCAGAACAAGCCTTGTGGACGGCCGGAGACCAAAGTTGATAATGAAGAATTGAAGGCTATTGTGGAAGCGGATCCATCGCAAACCACGTCCGAGTTAGCTGCAGGCTGCGGTGTTAGTGATAAAACTGTTTTAATCCACTTGAAGCAAATTGGGAAGGTGAAAAAGCTTGAAAGGTGGGTACCTCACGAATTGAGTGAAGCAAATCAACAAACGCGCGTTGACTGCTGCATTGCATTACTCAACCGGCACAATAATGAAGGGATTTTGAATCGAATCATTACCTGTGATGAAAAGTGGATCCTGTATGATAATCGGAAGCGCTCATCGCAATGGCTGAACCCTGCCGAACCAGCCAAACCATGCCCCAAGCGAAAATTGACTCCAAAAAAGTTACTTGTGAGCGTTTGGTGGACTAGTGCTGGTGTCGTTCACTACAGCTTTCTTAAATCTGGCCAGACGATTACGGCAGATGTCTATTGTCAGCAACTGCAAACCATGATGGAAAAGCTAGCTGCTAAACAACCGAGGCTGGTTAATCGCTCTAGGCCACTGCTGCTTCATGATAACGCTAGACCACACACTGCACAACAGACGGCTACCAAATTAGAAGAGCTTCAATTGGAATGTCTAAGACATCCACCGTACTCTCCGGACCTTGCCCCAACAGATTACTATTTTTTTCGAAATTTGGATAACTTCTTGCAAGGGAAAAAATTCAACTCCGATGGGGCAGTCCAAACCGACTTCAAAGATTTTATTGATTCCCGTCCGAATGGTTTTTTTAGTAAAGGGATCGATGAACTACCTATGAGATGGCAAAAGTGCATAGATAGCAATGGTACATACTTTGATTAAATAAATATATTATATTAAAAAAAAATCAACTTTATGTTCCTCCCAAACAAAACGCCAATTTCATATGTAAGGACCTAATATTTAAGTGAGTGAGCCATTGCACACCAGCAAACTCACCGGCCATACCGCTGTACTGGATCCGATGGCACACCGAAGTGAGATGATCGGAGCACACTGGCATGTTTTTCCCCCTTTGAAAGAATAGATGTGACCGAAGTCATAGGTATCCTTATACCTCCGAATATTAGGCGGAAAAAATACCTGCGTCATTCGAGGGGAGTAGCACAGCGCGGGGTTCGAACTGCGATCTTCCACACGGAAGACCAGCGCGTTACTGCGCGGCCATGCACCTCTGATAACATTACACTATTATCATTGGTAGTGTTTACAGTTTGTTCTAATTCTTCTGAGTTTATTAATGCTGAAACTTAATGTATGCTGAAACTGAATTTGACTGAAAAACATGACCCACACTGGAACACATTTATTTCAAGTCCTCTAGGCATTCCAGTATCCACACAGCTTGTGGCGAAGGCAGGCCCGTAGCACTCTTCATCTGGTTTCTCCAGCGTATAAGTGATCTACCCCTGCTCCTGAAACCCTCCATATTAACAGGGCCGCTGTAGTATGGGTATGAATTATAAGGACTGAAAATCTTGAATTATGTATAAATTATATGAATTGCCACCTATCCTACTCGGAAATTTGCAGAAAATTTTATAAACTCCATTTCGGATTTGACAATAAAAATACAAAGATTGTTTCTGAATTAAGTAATTTTATTGATATTTAGGCCAAACCCCTAGGATGGAAAAGTAAGTGTTTTATGAACATAATATTATATTTTTCAGGAAAAGCCAGTGATAATTCCAGAACGGCCAAAAGGAAAAAATATCCCTACCGCTCCAGACTTTGTTAGAAATGTGATGGGATCTAGTGCAGGAGCTGGTTCTGGAGAATTTCACGTGTACAGACATCTCAGGCGAAAGGAATATGCGAGACAGAAGTTCATACAGGAAAAAAGTGAAAAGGTATCTTTTTCGTAACAGTATTTTAGAAAAATTGTTTGTTGAGGGAAAAATTGGGTAACACATTTCAATTATTTATTGAATGTGATTTTACACAGTATTAAATTCAATGTGTGTACAAACATTGATGACCTCGGTGGCCTAGTTGGTAAGATGCCTGTCTTTTAACCCAGGGGTTGCGGGTTTGATTCCCATTGATATACAATCTGTTATAAAGGGTTCCAGTCTGGTTTTTACTTAAAGCCTCTTAAACATCTTTGTATTTTATTATTATATTACACTTTCTTTGGATACAGTACAACCTGGCGGGTTTATCACCATGTGGTGATTTCTTCCAACCAACCTGAAAGATATTCAAGAGACCTTAAGTGAAAACCAGACTGAAATCCTTTTTTAAAACAAATTGTGTTCCAACAGGAATTGAACCCATAACCCCCTAGTTAAAAGACAGGTTTCTTACCAACTAGGTCACGAAGTATCGTTCATATTGGTTGGAATAGATTGCCATATGACAATGAAAGCACCAGGTTGTACTATATATAACCACTTTCCTCCAAAATTGTCTTTGATTCATCAACAAATATTGTTTGTTTGAAATGCAATATTTTATATTTTTAGGAACTTCAAGATGAGGACTACCATAGAAAACTGGAAGAAAACAGATTAGCGTCTGAAGCTAAAACAGCAAAGAAAAGAATGAAAAGGTTAAAGAAAAAGCAAAAATCTAAGGCAAAAGGTAAAATACCTAAGATTGAAAAAACACCAAGTGATGTTAGCAGCGAAGAGGAATCGGATGATGAATCAGATGAAGCAGAAACTACTGACAAGATTGAGAATTCTACTAAAGAAAAAGAATGCAAGGATGAAAGTGAATGTGATGAATCGGTGATAAAAGAAGAAAAGTGTTTAAAACAAGGAAGTAAAAATAGACATAATTCTGAAAAAAATGAAGGCCATAAATCAAAAGCTGATATCATAAGTAAAAACGATGAAAGTACAATTAATATAGATGATAAGAAAATTGACATTGAATCAGTAGAAAATGTAAGTTAATTTTATATTGTTTTTTATGAAAAATAAAATAAAACATTTTGAAATGTTTCAAAATTTTTTTATTATATTTCATCTACTTATGTAAAAACAGATCTTCTATTTTAGAAAATATCCTATAGATCTTTTTGTCAGCTCCTATGGATAAATCATTAACATTCTTACTTAGTTCTGCTAAGCTGATTTTCAGAGCTAGATTCTGATTCCGGGCTGGTTTTTTAACTTTCAAATTTGATTTTATCTGAATTTATATCTGTTATAGATTACATGAATTATAAAAACTCAATATATTAAAAAAATAGCACTATATAAATGATAAAATACTGCAGCAGATATAATTTACTAATCATCTCAGAACATAGTAGATTTTGTCATCAGAATATAAAGTTTGATTTATTAAAACTGTGTGCTTGCTGAAGTGAAACAGTTTGCATATAATAAACTAATACACACACAGGAGTGATTTATCTACAGGATGTGTTGCTAATCTTCCTTGATCGTATAAGATTGCCTTTAATAAGTGAGAGGTCCAAAAGTTTTCAAAAACATCTTTTTTTTTATAAAACCTTTAGCAATACTCTTTTAGTCCCCTTCACAGTAGTTGTTTTGAAACGTAACACACTTGTTCTAGAATATTTTGAATTAATTTTACGTTAACAAATAATTTCCTATTCAGTGCCAATTTTAATTTCCGGTATAAAAATATATTATGGGTGCAATCAATAACAACCTGTATACTTCAGATTTTCCTCCCTTCAATAACTTTTATTCTCAAAATTAAAATCGGAACAGAAGGGGAAAATTTTTATGCAGTAAATAGTGTCTATTAAAAAACAATGAAGCTCTAAACATGGTTTCAAATGACAATTGAAAGTGTTTCCAGGAATGAAAGAAATGCAGGGTTTAGTGTATCACATCTCAAGGAAGATACTTTGAAGAGAACTTAGGGGAAATCACTAATAAAAGTTTTTTTACCTTCTTCTTCTTCCTGGCACTGTCCCAACTCATTGCCTAGGTAGGCTGTTGGGGTCGGTTTGTTTGACTGTATATGTTTTATCCACCGATGGTCGTCAGACGTGGAACCAGAGTGACCCAACTAACTAGGGTTGTATCCGCTATCATTGGCCGTTAATGGCCAACTATCGGATTAAACTAATGAGCCTGGATACCCATTTAGAGATGGTGTATGCGACTATTACCCGAATACGTTGAGTTACCAACATTTGTGAGCCGCCGCTAACATGCGGGACAGACGCTCACTGCTTCTCACTTTAGCCGTACTTTTGGGATCCCTCGACGGATTGGTTACCATCAACTTCCCCCTCAAGTCCGTTGCCCGTCGGTCACTACGTGGAAGTATGAGAAGCATGGTGGGGTGGGAGAAGCTATATCGGTCCAGGCCCTAGGACCAATATATTGCGCTATAACCACCTGACCGACCATATTTTTACCATTCTAGGAATTTTTAAATATTGTTCGTATTATTCTACTTCAGTAATGATAGAAAATCTTGACCACAGGCATATCTATTTTATGAGAAAATTGCTCTGAGAGTATCATATTTGTATATAAAATAAAACTAATTGAATTTTTCTATCATGATATTTGAAAATAAATAAATATATACATTTTACATTATTTGAATATACTTAATGAATTGAAAGGTTCTGTCATACATTATTAAAAATATTTTTGTGTTATTTGAAGTTTTATTTCACATGTTTTAACTTAATTATATTTTATACTTTTAAAGACATAATTTATTATCATGAGAAAAATAATATATACCCACTTAGTGTTAAGTTTAAACATGAACTTTTCAATTGTAGAAACACTTAGATTTAAAATGACCTGTTTAGTAATTGATAATTTTCCATTTACATTATGGATGCAAATGCAATGAAAAAGTATTTTATAATTTTTATGTAGAGATTGCAATTATTAAGTAATTTATTATGAATAATCTGATTCATTTACAAGAAATGTTATTTTGATTATCAAATTTATATGGAATATTGGAAATATATATTTATTTACATGTCTCATATATACATTCGATTATGAATTATTCATTTGGCAACAGACTTTTTGATATTCCCCGTCGTCCAAGATTGTTTGTGTTGCACTTTTGGGTTTAGAAAATAATTCACTCAAATTTAGATCGAGATCGCCCAAAAACGATGAATATCTTCCAAGAGTACTTTTTCCATCTTGGTTAGATTCCTGTGTCCCATCATCCATCAAGATAGTCGGACCTTCACAGTAGTTGATATCGTACTCACCTGAACTGATGCTCAGTATAGATTTGTTGAAACTAAAAAGTACATTGTTAAGTATTAGGAAATATTTTATAGATTTACTATTTAAATTGATATTCTTTAATATTTTAATGTTTTTCTTAGATATGGCAACTGGTCATTAAAATTTTGTGAAAACGAATTATGTTTAAAAATATATTGGGTGTACAAATTAGTTGGGTCCATTTTTTTGTGTTCAAAAATGCATTTATTTCTAAACAAAATGAATGAACAGATCAATTAAAGTATTGTCCATCGCTGGCTACTACTCTTTCCCATCTCTCAGGCAATTTTCGAATTCCGTCTCGAAAAAATTACTCGTCAATAAATTTTACATTTACAAAATTAATTTGTATGAATGAATAACACAATCATTCAATCGGTAATAGTACAGTGGAACTTTGATTCTCAAACGTCTCATAAAAAAAATTGGTTCTCGAATATATTGTTTTGATTTACTTCTTGAACATACATTTTCAATAACAATGCCATACAGAATTTTTTTGAACGCTGGCAAAAACAAACCTCATTGGGTAGATTTTTAATGAGACAGAAAAGAGAAAAAAATCCAGAAAGACAGTCACCTGATGTTTTAATGCAAGGTGACTGACCTCCCTTTCCAAACAATAACATATCGCCTCTCCACTTTTCACTTACGCCATCAGCTCTCTTCAGCACAGGTAAAGTGCAGTTAAATTTTCATTTATTTAATCAATTTATTGTGCTGCCGCGCTGTGTATTTTTGGGGGGTCTGGAACGCACAAATGCAATCTACATTACGTCTTATGTAAAAAATTTATTCAGTTTTTCAACAGCCTTCTGGAACAGATTAAGTTCGAATACTGAAGTTCCACTGTGATTGAAGAGTGTGGAAGGAAAAATAAATGTAATATTTGGGTAAACAATGAAAGATTAGCATGATTGACAGTATTCTGCTAATAGAGCGCCAATTATCCGGAATTCAATTATCCGTGAGTTGGATCCGGGGCTCAATTATCCGTGAAATACATTAATATTAATTGAAATAACGGTCATTCTCTATGTGGAAATTCATTCAGAGGTTTTAGGTAAAATTTTAAGCAGGCTATTTTATTTTCTATTTGCTATTTTTTTTTCTCAAATGATGGAAGAGTTATGAGGAATGTCGAACGGCATGTAGCGATAGGAAAGAATGTCAATGGGGCACTCAAATATATATATTGAACCGAACAGTATCAAAATCTGCTATGATGATAGCCCACAATAGTTTTTTAGTATCAACTTTGATGCGAGTGAAATGTAGACGTGGAAAAAGACAAAGGAGCCAAATAAATGCTGTATAACTACTTGCACTGAGAAAAATACATGGGATGACAAATGTATGATAGAATACGGAAGAAAGTGATCTGGAATGAATGTGAACTTGAGGCTGATGTGTAGAAGATGAAGAAAAGCCCTCAAAGATGGTTTGGGCATGTAGAATGAATAAATGAAGAAATATTAACCGGTCAAATACATAGTGCAAATATAAGTGGAAGATGTTGTAAAGGAAAACCAAAAAAGTATAGTTGGATCAAGTTAGTGATATTTTGAAAGAAGGAAATGTAAAAATTTAGAGAAACCGTAGGAGTTGTATATATGTAGAAGAGGCAAAGGATGTGTATCGAGATAAGAAAGTCGGGCACTCTGTCCTCTCTGCCTATCCTGATAAGGAAACACCATGATGGTATGTATTTAAAGTGCTACTTTTTCAAAATAGCTTTAACAACACTGAATAAATCTGTGTAGTAATATATATTATACGATAATAAAAAACAATTTTAATGTGAATAAAATTAATCAACATACCTATTGACTAAACAATTAACAGAATTTTGATCATCTTCAATGACATATTTCATTTCTGATAACACTTGTGAGCCTCTACTCTCTGTCGAGGTGCGCCGATCATCTGAACTGTATCCAGGAACCGCTTTGCATGAACAAAATGGATTTAGATTTGATAGGACTGTAGGTTGGTCAAACAGAATGCTGTCACTGAAGAATAAAACAAAAATATGTATCTAATGATAATTATTTGTAAAGATTTAACAAATTTTCTCATTTTGGCTAAAGAACCTTGAAGACAATGCTGACCTGCATTAGTCTGGACATGTAGCTCGCATAATAGAAATAACCTTTTTTTATGAACTGACGGAGAGCAGAAGAAAACACAGTAGGAAGTCCAAGAGATATAAGAACGTACTGCATGACATACTCAAAAACATAAATGCTCAGCACTGGGAACAAACAGCGGCAGATCGAGCCAAATGAGGTAAATCTGTTGCTAATTATCAGGGACCTAATGAAGAAAGAAAACACAGACAAGCTGCAAGTACTGAAGCTTCATGCCCTATATGCAACAGGATATGCCTATCACTGGCTTACATAGTCATCTCTGGTGATACCAACAAGTACCCTAATTCCCCCACTTCTTATTTGATTAGTGAAAAGATGAAGAAATAGAAGTGAAAAATATATATAGCGAGATAGGATGAATCCGAGGTCTGTTCTCTTACTAATCCCATTAGAAATATAACATGATGATCATAAATTATGATGAATAATTCATTTCTTCAAAAATTGATAAAAACATATGTTTTATCAAATGCTTTTGACTTAATACTATAACTTAACTCAAATAAATCACTTTCATAATAATGATTGAATCCTGTATGAATAGGTTTATGGATATTGAAGATACGAAATGTATCTGCTGTAATAGGAAAAGTCTGGTATTCTATCCTCTTTTCTTACTCCAACACCGGAATAGCATAATATATGTAAAGAAAAATGAAGTTTTAAAATTAGTCATTTTATTTATTTGTCTTGTGCATCAATTATTGGACTATATTTTTAGATTTTGCGCCGCCGTAGGAACTCTTTTAAAATATGTTAAAAAGGTTCAGGAATAAATAATAAGATAATTTAAAATTAAATCATAATTTAGAATCAAATCCAATACCTCTGAATGGTGAACATTTTATTTTATCTTGTTGCCATAAAAAAGTTCATTATCTCTAATAATCTAAATGTTTTGGGATGTCATATGCCTCACTGCCCTTGGATTTTTTTTGCTTCATTTTATCCTTTATACATAAAAAAAAGAGATTAATCTTTTTTCTTTCAAATTTAAATAAAATAGCACAAAAGTTTTATTTATTCAAATGAGATATATGACACCCCATGGTTCTACTAAATAGACATATTACAGTTCTATAAAAGACACTAGGGTAACAATGTATGACAGAATACGGAATGAAGTGATAATTAATGAATGTGAACTTAAGGCTGATGTGTTGAGTGAGATGAATAAGAGCACACTGAAATGATTTGAGATGAACATAAAATTAAAAAAGAAATACTAACAAAACAAATATATAGTGCAAATGTGAGTGGGAGGAAGATCAAGAAAAGTATGGTTGGATCAAGGGAAATATTTTGAAAAAAAAAGGAAACAGAAAGTCAGATAAATCGTAGAAGTTATATGAGAAGGTGTATGGATGTGTGTTGAGATAGGAAAGTCTGGTGTTTTGTCCTCTCTGCCTACCTCGACAGGGAAATGGCTTGATGGTATGTATGTATATCTATCAAGGAGTTTAAGGGAAATTAAGACATTCAAAAATATATGGTCTTACTTAAAGTCTGAGAGACCATCAGAAACCCCCTCAGGTATGAAGATGTTGGGTTTGGGAGATTGAATGTATGTGAAGCTGCTGCTGACACTGGAGGGCAGCATTACTTCCACAGGCTGAGGTGGATTGCGTCCAAATCGAAAGCGAAAAAATTTCCAGCTAAAAAATTAAGCAAAACATAGTATGGATCTAAACAAGAGATCATTCATGTTCTTTCTTACGATAAAAACATTTGGATTCACTGACTAACCTTATTTCAACTTAGTTCATTATCAATTTATTTTTAAATACAAATTCTAAGTGCTCTATTTAGCGACAAATATAAAAGCTATATAATATCTGATGACGCTCTGCAATGGCTATACTGTATACAGTGAAAGTGTAATATGCTGTATTGTATTACACTTTCATTGTACGCAGAATAATCTAGCAGACTTATAATTTTTCCAATCAACCAGAAAGATCTTAAACAAAACTGAAGTGAAAACTGGTCTCACTTTAGGTGTGCCATCAAATCCATTACACCGATGTGCCCGGTAAGTTTGCTGGTGTGCAATGGATCATTCACTTAAAGAGGAGGAAAAAAAAAGAATGAAATGAAAATTCCACGACTATGAGGCCTAGCATCAACAGCCGTGTACACAAAAGAGTAAATAAATAAATGACAGAAATCAACATTTTTACTCATTTAGAAATTCAATTAGGTACTAAAGTCAGATTTTTAGTTACAAAAAATATCTCTGAACAAATTTGCTGAACACCCTTTTGCCATATTACATGTATCAGACTATTAATTGTGAATATTTTTAATTATTTTTCTAAAATCTCACTATTTTTTTATTAATTATATCAAAAAGGATTATAGTATAAATAATAAATATATTTATTATTTTTTTTAGCACTTTGCTCGTATAACAATCTGGCAGGCTTTCTGTTAGGTGTACAAACAAAAGTAAATAAAAGAAGTAACATGATGTTAAAAATTTGTTCAAATTTATTTGTTTCAATGGAAGTGGAACTCCATAATTAATATGAAATTAATACACCGTCACAAAGTGGAATAATAAAAACAAAGTGACTTTAATTGTATATTATTAATAATTTGTGCTAAATTCATGAACAATATAAATAACAATAAAAGTGAGTCTTTATACTCAATATGTTAATTGTAAACTTGTTTGTAAAACAAGGACACATTTAATGCTTGTATTATTTTGCTACTGAAAAAAAATTTAACATAAACAAATAATTATATAAATGAATTTGATTCGTAAATTAATTATTCAAAAATTTATATAGTTAATATATTTTAGTTGAAAATTTTGAATAATAATATTTGATTTACCATTTTTTCACAATCATATATGAGATAATAAGTCCCAGAATCACATATCCAATCCATACAAAAATTGAGTCAATATCCATGAAAAAATTTTGATAACAAATTTTGTACGATTTGGTCACTTGCTTCAATGTGTCAAAGGAATATTTCATTGTGACAATTAAGTAATTATTTACCAAAAATATTGTTACACTTTCAAGCTATATTTAATTTTTATATTAATTTAAAACTTTTATAAATATAGTGTAGAGTAAAAATATAACAAAAAAATTACATATTCTTTTGAATCGATTTCAGTAATTTATTACAGAAGTACCCTTAGATCAGTGTTTCTTAACGTTTTGGTTTCATGCCCTAATAAATAAAAAAGTATATAGATAACGATTAAATAAATTTCTGCAAATTCTAAATACCGAGAAGCTGTTACTTTTGACGTACAGTGGCTGGGAAGGTTTTATTTTTTTGCATTTGTAATGTGTTGTATTATTATTCAAAAATACTAAAATATTGTTATTGTTGAAAATATTTCGTGACCTATTCAAAATGCCAACTGGCTAATTTTGAGTCAAGATCTATAGGTTAAGGTGATAAACTGTACCCTAGAGCAGTATTTCTCAATATTTTTACTCTTGCAGAACCCTCGAAATAATATTTGCATCTCGGGGGAACCCTTGCATAAAAATGATTATATAACATTATATGTAAAAAACCCTTCTACCTGAAGATATAAAGATCATAAGACAACTTCCAACACTCACTGAGAAGAGTGCTATAGCGATGGAAAAACTGAAATAAAACCTCATACCAATACGTTTGGGCAGCGCGGTATAAGGGGAGACCAAAGCACTCCTTATCGAAAAAAACCCCCATGATGATAAAACAAAATATAAAAACACCCTCCGGAAGACGTCCCAGACAGGGCTACAGCAGCGGTCCTAGAAGGGAGGCTTTGATACGAACACGGAGGATCGGTAACGGCTGCTTCCAGATGAACATTGCTACGTTTAATACTCGTACCCTCTCAAGTGAGGCCCATATCACTGAACTTCAAGAGGAACTTAAGCACATCAATTGGGATATCGTAGGGCTAAGCAAAGTCAGAAGAAAGGGAGAAGATCTCATAGAACTGAAAGATGGACATCATCGGTATTTCAGAGGTAGAGAAGATTGAAAAACCAGCAGAGCGGGATTTATTATCCACAAGAAATGGATGAATAACATCATCATGACTGAGAGCTCTTCTGACAAAGTGGCGTCCCTAACTTTCGAAATAAACAAGCGATATCGAATGCAAATAATACAGACATATGTCCCTACACAAAGTTACTCTGATGATTGTATCAAAGAGTACTACCAAGAAGTTCAAAATATGTATGATGCAAACACATCCCACTTCAAATTTGTAATCGTAGATTTCAACGCAAGAATCGGTAGTCTCCACAAAGATGACGAATCAGTGGGAAAATTTGGGATAGGCACCCGAGATGACAGAGGAAACAGACCTGTAGAGTTTGCTCAATGCAATTCACTTTGTGTTATGAATTCATTTTTCAAAAAAAAAAACTAGAAAATGGACATGGAAAAGCCCAACAGGTAACACAAGTGAAATCGACTACATCCTGTCAAATAAAAAATTTACTGTCCAAGACTGCACTGTTCTCAACAGCTTTAAAACAGGCAGTGATCATCGCCTAGTAAGAGCCAAAATAAGGATCAACACCAAAACTGAACATCTCAAAGTGGTTAAGAAAAAGGAGAAAAGAATAATAAACAACGATCTACTTGCTAAAAACAAAAATGGATTCCAACTAGACCTCAAAAATCGATTTGAAATCCTCAGCGAACCAGAGCTTCCGATTACAATAGAATCAATAGCAGAACAGAAAGTACAGAGTGCAACAAACTACGGCGGCTCATATTCCCAAAAATAATCAAAATTGTCGCAAGGAACGTTAGATCTTATGAAACAAAGAATAAAAATGATATCTACACAACCCGCTTCTACATCACCATCTTTCTCAGAGATCAATAGAATGCTACGCAAAAATATTCGTAAAGATATCCGCTAATATAATACAAAAATGGTTCAAAGGACGATTGAGAATAGAAGTCTGAAAAAGCTAAAGCAAAATATGTCTTTAGGCAAATGCCACATTATTGCACTTAAACTGTCTGATAATACTGTAAGTAAGCAACGAGACCTTATCCTGAAGAGACCGGAAGAATTTTATAGAGGATTATATGCTGATACAGATACTGTAACTGTACCAGATACAAATCTGAATCTGGAAACATCTGAGGATGAAAATATCCCAATGATCTTAAGCAGGAGAAATCAGATACGCAATCAACGGAATGAAATCCGGTAAGGCCACTGGTACCGACGGTTTGTCCATTGATGTGCTTAAATAAACAGGTCGAGAAGTGGATACCATCTTATCAACACTTCAACAAGTGCCTTCAAGAAAAAGACATTCCAGAAGATTGGAAATCTGCAATACTTCTCCATAAGAAAGGCGATCAAGAGGATCTTAAGAACTACTGTCCAATTAGCATGCTACCTACCCTATACTAAATTTTTACCAAGATCTTAACTAACCGACTCTCGAGTACTTTTGACACGAACCAACCACGAGAACAAGCTGGATTCAGGAAGGGTTTCAGTACCATGGATCATATTCAGGTGATGCGGAAAATAATAGAACGATGTGAGAAATACGAACTCCCTCTGTACCTAGCCTTTGTGGACTACGAAAAGGCATTTGACTTAGTCAAAAAAGCTGCCATACTAGAAGCTCTAAAGACACAAGGTATTGATAGAGCATACATTCAGTTGTTCAATAACATCTATAAGGATGCAACAGCAAAAATACATCTACACAAATCCTCGGAAACCTTCCGAATCGGTAAGGGAGTTCGTCAAGGAGACACTATTTCCCCAAAATTATTCACAGCTACACTTGAATACATATTTAAAAAACTAGAATGGGAAAATAAAGGCCTGGTGATTGATGGAAAATACCTGAGCCATTTGAGATTTGCAGACGATATCGTTATATTCTCACAAAACCCGAATGATCTTCAGCACCAATTTCAAGAATTGGCAGAGGTCAGCAAAGGAGTTGGTTTAAAAATGAATATTTCAAAAACCAAATATATGATGAACCCCAAAACCAATAAACGTAGATGGAAAGCCGCTAGAACTTGTCCAGGAATATGTGTATCTAGGCCAACTTATTTCCTTTGTAGGTGGCATATCGGAGGAAATAGCATGAAGGACAAAACTAGCGTGGAGCTCATTTGGACGTTTGAACAACATCTTCAAAAGTAATCTTCAAATATCCTTGAAGCGATTGGTTTACAACCAGTGAATTCTTCCAGTACTTACGTATGGCTGCGAGACATGGACACTCACAGTAAAGAACACACAAAAGCTCCAGACCGCACAAAGGGGCATGGAGAGATGCATGTTGGAATATACTAAAAGAGACCGTAAACGAACCACCTGGATTCGCAATATAACAAAGGTAGAAGACGTTACAAAGGTGTGCAAAAGAATGAAGTGGCAATGGGCCGGACACGTAGCCAGAATGTCAGACTCCCGAAATATGGATAGTACCCAAGAGGCATAAAGAGGCCCAGAAGAAGATCAAAGGTACGCTGGATAGATGAAATCAGGAAGCATGGCAGCATCACATGGCATCAACGAGCAAAAAACCGAACTATTTGGAGTCAACTTGGGGAGACCTTCATCCAGCAGTGGATCGACTCTGGTTGGCAATGATGATATCATTATTAACATCTTTCTTTCTTTTTTATAAACTTAGTTTCACAAGGAAAACATAATATTTTTTTATCTGATCTGGTTTAAGCAAAAAATTACCAAAATAATAAGCAGATTTTTTTTGGATATTTTTTACAATACCCAAGAATTTTCCAAGAATACGAGTATGTCGTACATGCATATGAAATTGTGTCTAAATTGTAAAAAATAAATATGAAATTAAATGACTCAAAAACTATATTTACGTATGATTAGCCTATTCATCATTATTTCTCATGGAATACCTAGCAATTTCTCGCGGAAACCTAGGGTTCCGGAGAACCCTGGTTGAAAAATGCTGCCCTAGAGTGACTTCAACACTAAACAGCATTAGAGAAATATTTTAGATTTTTCTCGTGGTTTTTATAATACTGACTTTGAAGCAAGTTTATTTAAGATTTTGAATTCATCTACTGGTATTTTATATTTGAAAAAACTAGTGGTTTGGGTAAGGACTCTTTTTTATTGTATTTTATTATATCAGTGAAATTAGAACTCCGAGTTTCTTTTCCTCCGCATACTGATATGCTTAAATTTGGCGGGTGATCTCTCCTGATTTAAAGTCGACGTAATATCATGTTCGTGCAAGGGTCGCGTGTACGGAGCGGGCAAGCGCACCTCCGCCCCTGTCCACAGCGCTACGACCGCCCGGAAAGCCGACCGCCAGTTGGGCGGCCGGCCTCCAGTGTTCAGCATTCTACTATATCTCTAAAATCACTAATACTTTTAATTTTTGGATCTATGTAATCATACAAAAAGCTCTTCAGAGTTACACTTTCATAGTATTTGTAATATTTATTTATATGTATCGATCATCAAGATAAAGCTCTTAGTTATTAGGTAACTAAAAAAGTTCGTATGGTTTTTCGGTTGTGACTTGCAGAGCCCAAGTTTTTGTATATCATTTAGCACACATATGCATCAATCGGTATGCTTTGACATGGTATATACTTTTGTATTGTGATTTTAAACCCCTTTAAAATGTCAGTTAAATTGTATGCAGTACAAATGATAAACTGCGAGTTTCTTGCCTACATCAGTTGTTCTAACACCTGAAGGCTTGATGAGTCGAAAGAAAATACTATTTCTTTGCTATGTACTTCGACTTGTCCACATCACCATGCTGATAAGTATCACCAAATAAACAAAATTTATTGACACTTGTAGCATTTTACTCAAGTTGTATTGATATACTATTTGTTTTTTATCAATAATTAAGGTGTCTAGTTCCAAAATGCTTCTTGTCAATAAATATTAAACATTAAGTTATTGGTATCATTAGATTCTTCAGCTCGAATTTATCTGCCAAACTATCCAGGTTTTAGAGTTCAATGACACCTCTAAAATTTAGATAAAAACAAACTGGCCTTCATCCATAAACCCACATCCAAGATGTAACCCAGGAGAGCCTCTTTACAGGAGTAAACATTCTTGTGTCAAATAGCTTTGGTTTTAGGTGTCTGATGTTTCCAAAACACCCTTAGTCCATCCCATAGTTATTTTCATACTTTGTTTTAAAGCACATTTTTATTTTAAAATATATACTTCTTTTACATTGTATTTTATTTATAGGTAATTGGTAAATATTTTATTTAAAAGTAGTTTTTTTAGTTTAATTTGATTATGATGGGATTTAATTTCTTTTGTTGAAGTGTCATCTTTATTCTTATGACCACTCTGTTTCTTTCTATTTTATTTTATGAAACCTACCTGCTTTAGAACGGGCATACTCGTATGTCAAGATAGGCAGAGGAGTGCTTTATATATTTCATTTTAAACATTATAAATTTTTTTTTTAAACTTTGATTTATACAAGATCAATAAATCTTACAATTAGCTCTATAAGGAATCACAAAAAAATCAATCAATACATACTTGCAAAACACTGAGGAGGAATCTATTGTTATCGGTTAACAGCAGGTAAACTTAATAAGTATTGAATATTCTTCTTTTCCCCTTGTCTCTTATCCTACTATTTGAGGCCGGCTGCTTGAAACTTTTTCCTCCATATCTCTCGATTTCACCAATCACTCAATGATAGTTAGTCTCATGTCCTCCTCCACCTTCTTATATAGGCTTTTCTTGGGCCCCTTCTGCGTCTATTTGGGAGCTCCCAATTCGTGGTCATCTTTAGCGTAAGCCCTTCACCCCGCCGTTATACGTGCCCATACGTGTAATTGTGCTTCCCAGAATTTATCTCATATTAGCGCCACTTAATTGTTCCATGAATTCATTATCTTATCCAATCTGGTGAAACCCAGTTACCACCATAGCATATGTTATGCATGTCCGTTACAAAGCAATTGTTCCTCTTTTTTCTTTTGAGGCCAATACTCGGCTACATATAGTATAGCGGGCCTTATCACTGTCTTGTAGATCTCGCTCTTAAGCTTTATTGGTAGGCTTGTTATACATAACCCACATTGTTTCTCTCCGTTCTTCACCTTCCCATCTGTTGTAATGATCGAGCCAAGTATTTGAATAAATGGTATTGATATTGTATTTTCAAATTATGTTTTTGAGTTGGAAAATAGGGCTTTTCTTGAGTATTTTAATGTTAGTGAAATTATGGATTGACCCCAATTTCTCATAAGAATCTAAAGGGCCTATACAACAATTGGTTATAAAAATGAAAACAAATTGTGATAAAAAATTTATTATGAAATGACGGCGAACAAAAATGAGGTATGGGAATACAAGACTCAATAGTTTATTTTCTTTTTTTCATTTTAATTTACAAAATAATTAGCACAACTTAAATGTAAATACATTAATAAAATATTCCTATTCTCATGCCCTTGACGTTGAAGCTTGATCCTCGTTTTTCTTCAGTATGACGAAGCCCTCCATGACTGGGGAGAGAGGAATGTACTCATCCGTGGCCAGTTCGGCTCTCTCGCCCACTGATAGAAGGACTGGGGTGGAGTGCGTGTGAGTTCCGGCTATTGTTTTTGGGGTTCCAGCCTTACCGATGACATCAACAGCCTATAAGAATAAGAGAATGATTAGTTGATTATCATAACACTATTGAATCACTTAAGACTATAAATAAATCCTATTAACCTACATCAAAGGACCTATCTATCACAAACTGTCACCCGAAACATGTCACATTGTTTTGTACTTCAACCACACAACATAATTTGGGCTGTTTTTGGTGATCTCATTCTATTTCATGAGGTAACGAATCCAAAAAGTGTAAGGAATTCAAGATTGACCAAGTAGCTTGCTTGGTTGGTCTAGGCAAACAATTATGGAAAATTTGCTGATGGACCTTTAGTCTTGAAGTTCAAAGTTAAAGCACAAGGTCCTCAAGGATGGAACAGAAAATTGTTTTTTCAACAAGTTTATTGCCATTAGAGGTTAAGTTATGTACTTCGATATAAATCTGCTCATTTTTTTTATTATTCTTATTTACAGCATTGCCACTACATAATGAATTTTCTAACTTCTATATTTTAGATCAACATTATATTATATATATATTGGGTAGGTTATATCTAATAACATACATATATATCATACTGCGTCCTTTGTGGAGTAGGCAGACAGATCTCCAGACTTTTCAACGCAGGCACACAATTTTCGCCTCCTCCACATTCATACATCTCGTCATGTACAATCTTCTATTATTAATACTTCATTAAAAATCTGGTTCACTTGATCCAACCACGTTTTCCTCAATCTGCCTCTTCCATGCACACTTTGCACTTCTGACTTGTATACTCATTCAACTTAATAAATAACAGTTTTTAGACCTAAGTTCATCCATCAGTATTTTTCAACTTAATACAGTCACAATTTTTTGAAGAAAAAAAATTTGATCAGTTACATTTTTTTTTAAGCATTACTAAGTATAATATACTAAATATAAATAAATAAAATGTATTATTACCTGTCCAACTCTGACAGTGACATTAAGTGCCTCCAGGTTCTCATCCAGTGTCACCAACCAGCGGGGATGCATTGCTGCCGCCAGGGTATACAGAAGATAGTGAGATTTGCCAAGAATTACTGAAAATAAAATTACTCATACAATGAATAAAATTTACAATTGTTAATTATGTTTTTTCCACATGAAAAAATCTAAGATAAACAGGCTTAAAGCTCTTAGAGTTATATGGCCATCAAAGATTGGGTATAAAAAACGGATCATCTTCAAATGTAGCAGCAGCTTTTAAGGCGCCAGAATAACATTGAGGTGCTGGACATGATTAGGTCATGCTTTGAGGATCCCACCTGATGCTGGTGAACCCTCATTCTACACTATACACAGATGTTACAAGATAGATTTGCAGTTTCGGCCTAACATGGAGTGTCAGGCTATGGACTGGCCTAAATGAAGGCATTTTGAGACATACATAACATATGTTCCTGATAAAAATGACATGGTGATGAGGACAAAAAAACATTTTACATGAATACACATAAATATTTAAAAATTAAGTTCCATAAGTTGAAACCTTTATGGTTTGGTGAAAGACCATGTATTTTCAATTTGAAATTATTTAAGATTGTATTAAAATTAAATCTTTAGCTAGTTTTTTCCTTATGATCTTTCTCTTATTACTATATAATATTATAAGATTGGTTTTCTTTTCATGAGCACCAACACCTTTTCTTTCAATATTTTGAACCAATATTCTTTTAATGATAGCAGTAACATCTGTGTTTGCTATCACCATTTACAACAAAGGTTTTGTTAAAAAAAGTAACTTAAATTTATTTGCATTAAAAGGTTCTCATACCATTAATTAAATAAATAATGGTCAAGGATATATCTGGGACTGAGAAGTAAAAGATGATAAGTAAAGTGAAATTGTTCAAGAGAGTAGTTTAAAATATTGGAATAGCCTTTCAAATATACGGGGCCCTACTATCTTTAGTTACAATTTATTTTAGAAAGTAATGATTTTTTGAACTTTTTATTTCTGTAGTGAACTGTTTCACTTGGAAAATTAACTAAAACATTTTCAAAAAGAAGTGGTCTTCCTCTATTTGTTACTCGGCTTTTATTAAAAATAAGGTGCCAAAATTGACATAATCATAAAATATGAACTTACTGTTCTTGCAATCCAAGAAAGCGGTGAGTGTAACCAATAGCCCAGCTAACGCAGTGGGGCTGAGCACCTGTCTATCAGCGTGCAGGGGACACAGTGAAAGTGTGCCCTTACCAAGATGGCAGAGACCCTGGGCTAGCCGCACCATGAACAGGTGTATGGGGGATTTGGCATGGAATAATGCGAGGGATCTCAGCATTGTTGCAAGTCTGAAACAATATTCAAGGAATATTTGTTATTTTCTACACATATGAAAAAAACTTGGGCAGAAAATGTTTTGATACCTAGAACTCAATTTTTTGTAAAAAAAAAAACTTTCCTGTACCCCTTATAATTAATTTGCTTGGTTTTCAGGCATTAATTTTCCCATAGGTGCCTAAGCTTGTTATACTTCTTTAATTCGAAATTTATTATAATACTGAAACTAATATGTTATATTTCTTGAATCTTCGAAAATACTATAGTTTCACTTTGTGGTGCCATGTTTTATGTATAAGGAAAAATAAGTAAATAAAAAAACTTATTTTATATGTTTGTGTTCACCACAGGTTTATTTTTGGATTTACTACCGGTTTCGAAGACCACCGCCTTCATCGTCAGGTGAACATAAACTAAATTGCTAAAAATATATTTCCTGTACAAGTGTAAATAATATAAGAGGAATGAGGTAGAGGGAGAGATGTGATTCAATGGTAAATGGGGCGGGAAAAAAGTGAAAATCAATCTTTCGGGCAGGCCAGGGTCTGGATATCCAGGGTGGTGGATTTTAAATAGGAAACATACTAAGCAATGCTTATATGTTTCCTATTTAAAATCCACCCCCTGGATATCCAGATCCTGGCCTGCCCGAAAGATTCATTTTCACTTTTTCCCCGCCCCATTTCCCATTGAATCACATCTCTCCCCCTACTTCATTCCTCTTATATCATTTACACTTGTACAGAAAATGTATTTTTAGCAATTTAGTTTATCTTCACCTGACGATGAAGACTTTGGACTTAGAAACCGGTTGTAAACCCAAAAATAAACCTGTGGTGAACACAAACATATAAAATAAGTTTTTTATTTACTTATTTTTCCTTTTACATAATATGTTATAATTTAAGTAGAACTTCAAGAGTGATATTTTAGGATCGAGGATCATGGTCAAAAGAAAGTAGTAGCTCACGACTTATGGTGGAAACACTTGTTCAGAGTACAAAAAAAATTCTTGAACTTTATACTTTTCAAGTTTATATGTAATTTACATACTTTTTTATAGAAAATTTTAGTACGCTATTTATATCTACTTAGACATGCGAGCCACATGACAGAATAAAGCATGGTGGGCAATGTTGAGTTATAAGGACGTACTGCATGAGTCAAAAAAATAAATGCTCGGCACAACTGGGAGCAAATAGCACCATATCGAGCCAAATGGAATAGAACTGTTGCTAGTTATTAGGGACCCAATGGAGAAAGAAGACGCAGACAAGCTATAAGTACTAAAGCTCCTTGCCCTATACTCAACAGGATATACATCACAGACTGGCTTACATAGTCATCTCTGGTGGCACCAACAAGTACCTCAATCCCACACTTTGTAGTGTGTCTTCTATTCTACTTGTCATGGATAATGGGCATTAATTCAATATCTACTTAATCTACACTTAATATTTCTAATATAAATAAACGTGATATAATAGAAAGTATTGACTAAAAACTACCTGGCATTATTTGTTCCAGCTCCTACAAGACCCATAGCGAAAATAGCATTATACGCTACATCTATATCTGCATCGTGAGAATATTTATTAAGGACGTCTATCACTGGGAGTTGTGGATTTGAAATTGAACATAAGGCTATTGCAAGTGGTACAGCCCTTTTTATTGCTGGCTCTCCATAGCGACCCTGTAACAAATGAAAAAAGTTGTTTAAAAAATGTTGTATTCTCAAAATACCTAAGCCGCTTTCTCCCATTAAACCTAGTTAGTCTCCTCCCACAATAGAGTAATGAACTTGAACTTTCTGTTATTGGGGTATAGAGATTATTAGAAAAACAGATTATTTAAAAAAATGTGACTCACTAATTGGCCAAATATTCTTGTGGACATCTCGGCACCGGTCTCCTCTCCGAGGGCAATAACAGCCACACCTAGAGCTGCCACGGCCTGCATGGAGCTCAGGTCCTTGGGATCTTTGCCTTCACGCCACTCTTTGCCCTTGGAGTCCTTGCTTTTGCCTAGTGAAATATCAATATTATTAAAAATATTAAACCAATTGATTCAAGAAACATTCTAAAAAAATTCGAGGAAGTTAAACCCTATTAATTAATTTCAAACATACTTCTCATCCCAGTGACTCTTTGGGCTAGGCAGAGAGAATAGATCTCCACCTTTTCTCTCCAGATATGCTCTTTTCCCTTCCTTTACATTTATACAGTCATTCACAATTTTCCAATATTCTCACATCTTACTTTCTTTACCTTCTTTTAAAGTCTGGTCCACTTAATCCAGTCACGTTTTCGTCGGTCTACATCTTCCATGCATACTTCCATTTACTACATTTATCAGCAAAATCCTACACTTTTAATTCAATGTAATGTTTAGCATTGAAACCAAAATAGTGTGCATATTGAATTTTAAATTTTGAATCAATAAACAAATTTTGTAGTAAGTACTGATCTAAAATACTCACTTTTTGATGGTTTCTCCGAGCTAGACGACTCTCCACTGCTGCTCCCAGCATCTTTATCTTTGTCCTTGTCTTTTTTATCTGATTTCTTGCTAAATGCTGTATCCTCTGTTGATGATTGTTCATTCTAAATAAAATAGCAAGTGTGAATTTTATATAATCTATTATATTATATAATAGAAATAAACATTTTTATAAAAAACATAAATTGTATTTTATAACATCAAACGAAAATATATCGGTGCTAGATTTTTTGATAGTCAGAGACATTTGCTAGTCCTACTACAAGAGAAGCTTTGAATGATACTCAATAGATAATCCTTCACAACCAAGGAAAATTGTAAGTTCGTCCTGTTGATGTATATGCCCAGTGCATGTATTCATATTTATGTGTAAACTATTGTATTTCACCGTACAGTCTTGATAGATCAAATCTAAATTCGCGAAGGTAATGAGAACTCAGATGATCTGCAAGTTCATTCGGCTAGTCTTTCTTCAGATAAATTTTTATCACTGTAGAACATTCTTAGAATTTGTAAAACAGCTTTAAGACCTTATTTCTTATAAATTTAATCATGTTAAACTTATAAGAAATAAGGTCTTAAAGTAAACCCAGAACCCTAATTTGCTTAGCAACAAACATGCTACCCATTAGTCTATTGACATGGAAGAACTTTTAATAAAAAATATTATCTTTTTCAAATTAAACTGATTCAAATTAAATTGACAGCAATAACATTTGCTTACATCTGTGTCGTAGTGTTCAGAGCAGATATGCAACATCTGCTGTATGACAAGCACGTCCCCAGTACCAGCATAAGCGCACATTGACAGCACTGTGAGGGAGAGAGACTTCAGAGGGTCACTCAACACTTCCAGGGCAGCACTAGTAGCTTCAATAGCTTCTTTGCGACCTAAAATATGTAAAAAAAAAAAGGTTAAATCAGTATGAAACATAGATATTAAAACATAAACATATAGATACACTTCATAATCATCATGTTTGATTTTACAACCCAGAATGTGTATTGGTTTCAAGAGAGTTCTCAGTAGCCATTTGTCAGTTGTGGGTGCCCATGCTTTGAGCATCCCTACTTTAAGTCTTCTGAATTACACTCTTCTTGATACATGTGGTGTACATATGAATCTCACCCAAATTTGAACCAACAGCTTTTGTTGGTATTATTGCCGTGTTTGATTAGCTTAGATTTTCATTTAAAAAAGATGTTTCAATGGTGTTGCAGGCTTCATCCTCAAGGTGCAATCTTAAAATCACCTATGGGTTGAAAGCTGTAAGGCCTTTGAAACCTATTTCTAAAACAGTCACAATAGTAACACTTTCAATATTTCTTTAGAATTATATTTTTATTTTTACAATATATTTTATTTATATGTTGTGGCCCTGCGTGGTCTAGTTTGTAGAATGCTTGTTTTCGATCGAGGTTCGTGGTTTGATTCACTATGGTACTTAAAAAACATTATACCATCCTGAGACATCTGACGTCCCACACAATAGACAGTATATAGATGCTGAATAAGTGGAATAAAAAGCATGAAGACTTGCGTGATGAAAAAGAGAGATGTATGATTCAAACACTATAATTTTGTAATTAAAAAAATATTTCACTCATACCTAAATAACATAATCCCAAGCCAAGAGGTAAGAATCTTGAATAGGTTGATGATTGCAAATCTTTACCACCATTGTCGATAAGTCTTTGCAGAATGGCTGAAGTTACCTAAAACAAAAAATATAATCAACATTAATTTTAATAAAAAAAATTAATCCCATATAAAAAAAAAACCCCTGGAAAATTTTCATCCACATTGGTATATAAGAGGGTGGGATCAAATATAAACAAGACTTTTTTGTTTTAATTATTTTATTTGCAGAAAGACAGACCAAGAACACATAATTTTTCTACATAATCTACTGCTTTAGAAATACATTTTTCCCAGCGGATCGGTAATTTTTTTATCCCGTCATCGTAAAAAGGGGGTTGTGTCAACAGCCAATTGCACACAAACCCCTCTACTCCATCGTCGTCGTTAAATTGTAAGCATCCCAGAGTTTCTTTCAGTGCCCCAAAGAGATGAGTCACAGAGCGATAGATCAGGGCTATAGGGAGGTTGTTCCAGTCGTGTCCCAACTCATTTTCCCCAATTGTTCGCATGTTACAGCTGCAGTATGGGGCCTCCCGTTGTCATGGAAAAGAATCACTTCTCGTATCGGTTGGTCACATCTTTTGCATCGATAAGCAAGTTTAACTTCTCTCAAAAGCTCACAGTAGTACGCCGCATTGATGGTGCGATGATCATGCAAAAAATCAATGTACAAAATGCCGCGCCGGTCCCAAAAAACGGTCGCAAGCACCTTACCAACTGACAGCCGAGTCTTGACTTTCACAGGGACTGCGTGTAGTGGTGTACCCAAGTTTCATCGCAGGTAACGATGTGACTCAAAAATGCATTCCTTTCTTGTGCAAACCGCGCCAAGAGCTACTCAAAGATGTCTAAATGTGCCAACTTTTGTTCTGCAGTCAAAAGACGTGGGACCCATCGAGCAGACACTTTACGAAATCCTAGGTCCTTTGTGATTATGGATTGAGTGCTCCCATAACTTATTCCTATCTTAGAACAAATTTTGGAAACCGTCAAATGTCAGTCGCCTTCCAGAAGATCACGAATGGCGTTAATGTTCTGTTCGGTAATGCTCATCCGTGAGCCACGATCATGGCTCTCGTTTTCGACCCCTTCGAACACTCCTCGAGGCGGCCGCGTGCTCCGTTTAAGTCTCGTTTATATTCGATCCAACCTCGTAATATATTTTGGTAAATTGAGAAAAAATCACTTTGGCCAAATTTTGTTGCTGTAAAACACAATTAATCCTAATTGAATTTTTATTGAGTTAAACATTTTACGAGTTGAAATGCTAGATAAATTTTGCTATGCAAGATGAGTACACGAACAAGTTTTTTCAATGTTATAACCGTTAAACGCCGATATCATACCACAGCAATTACATGGGAAAGCACATATTTTTGTGTCAGTGTAAATGCGGGGAAATACAGACAACTTACTAGCATTAGTCAATTATAGATTTTATATCTTGCTTTGTAATTTTAAAAAGGTGGACGGACGTATGTTAAAAAATTTATTATTCAAGATTACTAAAAAAAATATTTATTACAGAGGATTATGGTTAATTCAACTTACGAATAATTGAGCCTTGGATAATCGGTGCTCTACTGTATTTTTCTTTGAAAATTAAAAAAAAATTATAAATAAGAGAACGTAGGTGTAGATACAAGAAAAACAATAATGGATTTATAAAAATAAATACCTCAGCATCACAAGAGCCAACAGCAATGAGTCCACAAGAGATTGCAGCTAAAGCCACTATCTCAGCTGTACTCTTTGGGTCACTCAATACTGGTAGAAGCAAACTAATGACATCATCCCTTTTTGTGCCAGCATATGCCAATCCCAAGCCTGGAAATAAATATATTTATTCAATTTCTAATATATGTAAATAGCAAAAGAAAACAAAACACCAGTAAAATGTAATGGTACATTTGAATTAATGATTTTTTCTTTGGTAGGAATCTGATCCAAAAGTACACGCAATATTTTTATTTTTTTAAGGTAATTCACCTGAATTAGAGCACTTTGTTCATGTATAATTAATTATACAGATACAGAAACATTACCGTTGGAAGATTGTATGAGAACAAGTTAGATTAACACATTCACTGCGATATGTATTTATAGAATAGTGTAGAGGTACTGAAAAAAATCATATTTTCGAAACCTTAAAATCTTATGGTATTTTCGAAACCTTAAAATCTTACGGAAACCTTAAAATCTTAAAATATTCGGTACCATACAAACAAAGAGAATCGAATGACGCGCAACGGGCGTCATCAGCGTCTCTACAAAAAATGTGTTGACGCCCATGGGCGTCTTTAGCAGCGAACGTGTTAAAATATTTTTAACATATACTGTGGGAAAATGTAAAATACGAGACTAATACAAAAAAGTACACTACATGATTATTATATCACCCAAAATTATGCTGAAAAAACAGAATCTAATTGACGACAATAAGTGGTAGAAATCTTTTTCTAGAAAATAGTCTTAGAGGAGTGTTATGAAGCTTCACGACTGTGAATACAAATCAATTATGATATAAATTAAATTTATACATGTTTGATAGTTAACACGTTGATCGCCGTGTCAGCCACCGGTGGCCGACACCGAGGTATTCCAATTGGGCCGTGTCGGCCACCGGTGGCTGACACGGCATACCTAACTTCAGAGTGTCATTCTGTCCGTCGGCTACGCGCTCTGTATTAAACTACTATTAAACTTGGCCGACATGGCCCTTTTCTATCTTACTACGATATGGCCTTAGGATATCTTCATGGTTCTAAAAGATATACTCATGAATGGGATAGGTAGGTTATATTAAATTAAAAACCTAAAAATGTAAAAACATTTTTTGGACATTTTACGAAAATCCTATTGGCGATCAATGTGTTAAGGTTTAAAGAAAATCATAATTCAGCTTTTATTCATTCATATGCCATTTTTATAGAACGGTTTGTGCAACTCTTCAAAAATGCCTTTCACAGCATCAATAATTTCACTTCTCCATCTCATTTTTGGGAATGAATGAAGTAATATGGAATTAAATCTGAGGAATAGGGGGGATACTTAAAATTAAATTTAAAACATGTTATTTCATCATAAACATTGTCATGATGAAACAGCACTTTTTTGTAGCCAAATGCGATTGTATTTTCTCGATTTAATTACTCAGATGACGCAATGAATTGGCAAACGACTTGCAGGTTATTGTTTTTCCTTTCCCAAGAAATCTAATGAAAATTATCCCCAGCATATGAAAAGAACGTCAGTCACAACCTTTCCAGCAGATGACGCTAGCTTGGCTGTTGGTTCACCTCTCCATGTTCATTGTTTTAACTGTCCTTTTGTTTCAAGTGTGTTGTGGTGAACCAAAGTCTCACCAACAGAAAAAAATTGTTTGGGTTTCACTTGAAACGCTCCAGAATATTTGATGAAAAATCGATTCCAACGTATTTTTGGTCCAATGTGAACAAACACAGCACCTATTGTGCACAAATCTTCTTAATACCTAAATGTTCAAGTAAGAAGTTGTGCACACGCTCAGTTCAGATGCACATCACCTCTGCTATATTTCTAGCCTTCAATTTCAAGCAGTCAGTTAAAATGATTTAGTGGATTTTTCAATAATTTAGGGTTTAACTGCGATGCTCATCTTCACAGCTCATTTCATCACGTTTTAATAAGGCAATCCGTGTGTGAACAAATTTAATGAGGGTACACTCTCGCTGAAAGTCATGTCTAACTAGGCTTTGATTTGGGTAGTCATAGTCGCTCTCAAAAGATATGATTTTATGACAGCAAGGAACTCTTCATATTAATTTTTCGAAAAATTCTCTGAGAACATCTTAACGAAATGTTTAGCACAAACTAAGTGACATACTGAACAGAAATTTAATATTTACTTACTTTAACTTGTATTATACAAAATAGAGGCCAGAAAATTTTGTTAATAATACTGCCCATGTATTATATGTTAACCTGAATTATCGAACAACACTCATATAAATCCAATTAATAAAAATGTTTCACCTAAAACACTACCAATCCTCAATGTAGGACTAGAATGCAGTACATAATCTGAAAGCAAAGCCAATGCAGGGTCGCACTCATTTCTCACTCCACAATTGACAATCCCCAGGGCCAGCAGCGCTCCAGATTTGATATGTTCGTCGGCAGTGTACAGGTACTTGTCAATTGGGGTCAAGCCTCCATCTACATCCCATAAGTGGATCATGCCCAGAGAGGCAGCCGCAGAAAGCATTCCTGGTGGGAAAAAAAGACCCAATCAATCAACTGGTTTTACAGAAAACTTAAACGTATGCAAAATTATATTATAATTTCATAAATAATATTTTTACTTGTTAAATTATATGCTATCTTTATGCAAGATTATATGCTATCTTTATGCATGATTATATGCTATCTTTATGCAAGATTTTTTTTCTATTAATGAATTGTCATGAATATAACTTACAGAAAATCAGATATACAATAGTTACAGTGGTTCCTTATGCGTACATCCTATTCAGCATTTTCAGTTTAATTTTTTATCCAATTCCAGGTTAATCAACTTTCAGATATTTTTCTAAATAGAATTGATATTTAGCAGCATCTAAATATCAATTTCAATTAAAAATAAAAGTTATTCAGCAACTTTTATCACAAAAAGTGATATGTAAGCCAAGTTGCATTAACTGATTGATTTACATATTAATCCTGCGGGGTTACGAGGCAAGGAGAATAAATCGGTTTCGGGTAGTCTTTTTTGATAGTCTATAAGGGGCAGAATTCACATATAAAACCACAGGATGAGTGGTCCTTAGGGTTTCCTCCAAGCCTTGAGATCATTGAGTTACCCCCGAAGGTCCATAAAATAAACTGTGACAGTAACCATAGATCGTCTCGGAGTTAGCTTTGAAAGACGTTACGTGCCAAAATGTGGACCGGCTGATATGGAGACATTTTATGGCATCCCTGTATTGCTGATGGAATGTACAGAGTGATAATAAATAAATACTTAATACTTAACAGACTAAATAACTTGTTTATATTAAAATTTTCTCCAAGACAAAATAAGTTTTGTCATACATTTGCAGACACTTAATTAGAAAAACATTTTTCCATTAACTTATCTTCAAATTAGGCTTATTTTAAATAGACAATAAAAAAATGGGAAATATTGGGTCATTTTCGAAAAAAAAAAAAAGATTATTGAACATGCAAAAAAAGACAAATAAAAACATTGAATATTAGAGGTAATTCAGTTGTAAAAGAACTTACCATGATCTTTATTTTTATACATCCATTTGTTTCCATCTTCTGTGGTGACAAGTTTATCTTTACTGAAACCGGCATTAACGAAAGCATTGACAAAGGTGGCCGAGAGATTCTGACGAGCGGAGTCAACTGGGTGATCTGAGAGCAACGATGGGCGCAAGGCTGAGCCAGCACTTTCCAACCAAGATTTGTACACTTCTTCAGGTGTTTTGGGCTCCATAATGTCCAACTGTAATATATAAAGATGTTTTAAAAATATATACACACATTTCAAATGATTAAAAATTCAGTATTAATTAACTCTTTCCCCGCGGCCAGTACAAACGCCTGTGATTTCATTTGACAACATTAGCCCGCTAAGCGCACAGACGTCTGTGATCTGACGACAACCCAAATTTGAAACGACAAATACTTATAAAGAATGACACAAAACCGGAATAAAAATTAAACTAAAATTTAAAATAATCTTTATTCTAGCGACATATCTCGAAACCTTGTAAAATAATGTATTAGTTTATTTAATATTTTTGAATAAACAGAGCGCAGATTGTTTCTCAAATATTTATTTCCTACTATCACGTCGTATGTGTGACGCATGACAATATGCGTGAACAGTATGTGACACACGCCGTACTGGCGCGGTTCAGTGACGCGGCGCGTCTCTCGCTTACGTAAACATTACTAAATATTTTATATACGAGCAGCATTCAATCTGATTTTTTTTATTTCTTTTCAAATATTTTTAATTAGTGACTATATAATTGTGTATGGTTCGTTTAGTTATTGTCAGTTTTTAGTGTTTTGATTTCAAATTTGATATTTGTATTTGAAATCAATAAATTTTAAATTTTCTGTTTTATTATTTTTAACACGTTATATTCATTATGACTAAACGTGGTCTAAGTGAAGAAGAAATTGGCGATTACGTATGTGAACTTGGGTCAAATTACGGATCAAGTGTTAGTGAAGACGATAATATTTCGAACCTTAGTGATGTTATTGATTCTGATAATGATGAAAATGTTGGATTTGGCGGTGAATCGTCTACAGAAACGTATTCATCTTCGTGGCTTTCGGGTTCACATATTCCGGTTATTCATAATTTCAACGCATTTTCAGGAGTGAATCCAGACATTACGTTTTCTGAAAACTCCACCGAACTTGACTATTTTGAACATTTTCTCAATGAAGATATAACTAGCAAAATTGTTGACGAAACGAATAGTTTTTATCAACATGAAATTAATAATAAAAGTTTTGGAGATAAATCAAGGATAAGAAGATGGTATGATACATTTATTTACGAAATGTACATATTTGTAGCAGTTACAATGTTAATAACGAAGAATCGTCATCTTACTATCGAGAAGCACTGGTCAACAGATCCTCTTCTGCTTAGTCCTATTTTCGGGCAAACAATGTCTAGGGACCGATTTTACAGATGCTACATTTTAGTGACAACGCATCAAAATCATCAGATAGACTGCATAAAATAAAAATTTTGATTGATTTTACCAGAAAAATATTTAAAGAAACCTTCGCACCTTTTCAGAATCTCTGCATAGATGAAAGCATAATTGCTTTCAAAGGGCGCTTGGTTTTCAAACAATATATCCCGTCAAAACGGCATAGATTTGGAATAAAAATGTTTGTACTCTGTGACGTGATGACTGGATATATATTAGATTTCATAATTTATACAGGATCTCAAACTGAAATTGACAATGAAATGGGACTCAGTATATCTGGTTCAGTGGTCACAACTCTGTTAAATAATTATATCGGAAAAGGACACAGTTTGTTTTGTGATAAATAGAAAATTGCTGGCGCTGAAATGGTGTGATCGGCGCGACGTGCACATGCTTACCACTCTTCATGACGATTCAAAAGATTGTACTGGAAAAGTAAACAGGTCAACCGGTGAAGCCATACAAAAACCCAAGTGCGTAATCGATTACAACAAAGGTATGGGTTTGGTAGACAAAGCGGACATGATGCTAAGTGGATTAAATTGCATGAGAAAGTCCGTCAAATGGTACAAGAAGGTGTTTTTCCATGTAATAGATTTGTATTTGCTCAACGCCCATATTTTGTACAAACTTGTTACATCTAAATCGGTTAGTCTGGCTGAATTTCAGCTAGCTGTTATTCGGCAATTGATTGAGAAAAATTCGAAAAAAGTAATGCTCAACAAAGTTCAATGCCCCACTACTTCTGCTGACAACCCTACAAGATTTATACCAAAAAAATATTTAAATCATGAAAAGATAAACATTCCATCTACGCCAAAGTGCAAAAATCCACGTCGAAGGTGTCATGTCTGTGCTAAAACTAAAATAAATGTTAAAGTGCGTAAAATGACTAAATTTATGTGTTCTGAATGCAATGTTCCGTTGTGTTTCCAACCATGCTTCAGGGCATACCATGAGAAAAAGCAATATTGAAAAATAAACAATCTTAATTTTTATTTCATAATAATAAATAATTCTGAGTTAAGTATTTCAATATAGACCAATAAATATGGTGTGAACAGAGTGAGATTTATAGTGTTTGTGAAGTAAAAAACACTTCATAATTCATATCCTTGTGCCCATACAATACGCACTGAATCCCGTCCCGTCCCAGTGCAGACTCGTCACACACACACAGATAGGCACTTGAGTGGGGGAGTGTGGAAAGAATAATTTCTATGATCGTATCATTCGTTTGTTTATTTTACGTAATATTTAATTTATCTTCTTTATTTCAAGAGTAATGACTTTTATTTATTATCAGAAAATTACTTGTGTGTTATGTTTACCTGATGTAATTAAATATCAGTGGTTCTAAACTAAATACGCATTTAAACTTAGGAATTAAAAAACGCCGAAATTGTGCCGCGCACAGGGTTTGTCGAATTTGATTTTTAACGCGGTTAAAAGGTTAAGCTATATCTAATATTAAAACTTCAAATTAAAGAAGATAAACGTTTTTGTTTTTTCATTTGTCGCAAATGCTCTAATTATGGATTTTCTGGCATGCACTGCTGATAATGTGGAATCACAAACTTCATGAAACATTCTTTTTATTTGGCTGCATTCTATTTCAATGGTTGCTCTCAATTCATTAACTGTTGTAGGTTTTGTGCCATTTAAGGAACTGGGTTAGGGCAGCACGGTGGGTATTTAATGCTATCTCTACACCCAATCCATCTGTTTAGCAAATTTTCATAAAGATAGGCTTTCACATCACAACGGTAGTGGGGAGGTACATCATCTTACCAAAAATAAGAGTCCTCCTCATCCCTAAATTCTTCACGAATGCGCAGTATGACAAATTTCTGCATGGAGTTCAAGTAAACGGCACAACATGAAAGTGTGTATACATTGTTTTGAGACACCCTATATTATTTCTTGAATCTTCGAAAAGACTTTAGTTTCACTTTGTGGTGCCATGTTTTATGTAAAAAGAAATAAAATAAATAAATAAAACACTTATTTTATATTTTTGTGTTTACCACTGGTTTATTTGAGTTCACTTCCGGTCTAGTTTATCTTCACCTGACGATGAAGACGGAGGTCTTCGAAACCGGTAGTGAACTCAAATAAACCAGTGGTGAACACAAAAATATAAAATAAGTGTTTTATTTGTTTATTTTATTTATTTTTACCATATATTATGTTTATAATCTAAACTAATATTATAAAGAGATAGAGTTTGTGCATTTGTTTGTAGTTCACTGGTGTCTTTTTTATAATCTCAGAAGTGTCATAGGCTATGTTACATCAGAAATTTGAGTAAGTAAGAAAAATGTGAAGCAAATGAAGAAAAAGCACACCCACAGCACTTGAAATTTGACACACTGGATGGAACGAATTAATTAGTTATAAAAAAGTCATAGGTAGTTTATACCTTTTAAGTTTTATAAGTTTTATATGTAATGGGCATCATCCAATATCTGAGTATCTACATCAGTCAGAACTGATTTTAACAAGGAAATGTAAGCTCGCAAATTTGCTTCACACACTGTACTTCAAAGTGCTAATTGTAACACAGACCACATACTTGTAGCATCTAAAGTATTAGCCAGACCGGAAACAATACATTCTTCCAAAAATTCAAGAATGTTGAGACCCGTAACAGATTGGCTAAACAATAAAGGAAAACAAAATTAAAAAAAAAAGGTAACCTGAAGTAACTACATAAAAGGTAAGAATGTTCTGGAATGGGCTTAAGGTCATTCTTAATGCATTGGAGAATGCTTTTGGAAGGGAGACATCATGTTTTCCAAAAACATATATGTACTTGCACAAACTCTGGAAGCCAAAATGACTGCAAAAATTGCTTATAATTTGGCTCCCAATCTTCAGGCATCGACTATTCTATACCACAAAACCCAAAATTCTAAGAGAGACACACAAATACTGGATACTCATATGATAAAATTCCGAGTACTCCTGACACTGGAAACCTAGAGTTTATGTACAAAGGATTAATTTGCACTAGGTTCGAGTTCTATGAAGATCATCCCACTGAAGTCTACAAATGGAGACATCATTTTGGATAAAGCCAGATAAGAAAGACCGTTGGGTTGAAAATTAATCTAGTCTATGGTGAAGATGAGATTATCTTATAAAATTTTCTTGAGACCTACACTCATCTACCTATAATGGGTGAGCTGTATAGATTGCCAACAGAGGTGGAGCTCAGGACAATAATTTCTAGTCATAAGTATACAATATGATTAGAAGGGAATCAAGTTCACAAAACAGTAGAATAAAACTTAACTATAACAAAAATGTACAAACCTCTCGAGCCAAACTTAGAAAATGTTCATTAACATGTGCATTTGTCATGATGGCTCTCAAGTCCTCATCCTCTACATCCAAAACAATCTGTTGTCTGCCAAGCATATAACAAAGCTGTTTGCGGAGAAGTCTAAAAGCAAAATATAAAACATTATAACAGGCATTCATTCTTCAGTGTAAGAAGAAAGAATTTACACTTTTAATAGATGAATATTATGCCAATAATAAATTATCAAGGTATAGACCTAATGTGACAATCTATCGGCATGCCTACGCTATAGTAAAATACCTGCGACATATTTAAATACCCCCTTTAACTTCAACAGTTTTAATTCTATTTCAAATTTTGTTTTTACATGACTTTTTTATTTAATGTAATATGAAAAATGTATAGGTGAAATATTGTGGTAATAGACCATCGTTGTATATTTATTACCTGTGATTGTTTTAGTTAATGTAAGTTTATAAATTCATAATTTTTTTAAACATTTAAACACACATTATTTTTATATAACACAACGATCAATAAGCCCCGGGACTAACTACTAACACATTTGTTTGCCAAAATTCTTCTTTATTCATTAACATAGTCTTCTTCAAGAGCGATACATTCATTCCAACGCTTTCCTTACTTTTCTATGCCAGTCGTGTAGAACAATTTATCTTTGGTTTCAAAATAGGCATTAATTTCGGCAATCACTTCTTCATTGGAGCCAAATCTCTTTCCCTTGAGCATCTTTTGAGGTCTGCGAACAGCCAAGCCGCTGGGGCCCAAATCTGGAGAATACGGTGGGTGTGGAAGCAATTCGAAGTTCAACTCATGCAATTTGGGCATCGTTACCATCGACTTGTGATACGGTGCATTGTCCTGATGAAAGAGAACTTTTTTCTTCTTCATATGGGGCTGTTTTTTTGCAAGTTCTGCCTTCAAACGCTCCAATAACGCTATGTAATATTCGCTATTGATGATTTTTCCCTTTTCAAGGTGATCAATGAATATTATACCATGCGCATCCCAAAATACGGAGGCCATAACCTTCCCGGCCGACTGTTCAGTTTTTGACTTTCACCGGTTGCTCTCCACTCAGCTGACTGCCGATTTGATTCCGGAGTATAGTGGTGGATCCAAGTTTCATGCCAATGCCAAACAGCGCTCTGAATCATCGATGCGTTGTTGTTTCTGTTCCATTGTGAGCAAACGCGGCACCCATTTCGAAATGGGCATTTTTATGACTCATGTGTTTCTTATGACTCATGTCACTTTTTTATGACTCATGTGACTTTTATGTTCATGCAAAATAGTGTCAACACTACCAAATGATATCTTCAGGATGTCAGCTATCTCACGCAACTTTACTTTGCGATTTTCCATCACGATTTTGAGTTTTTTTTTTAATGTTTTCTGGTGTAACAGCGTCATTTGGACGACCAGAGCGTTCAGCATCATTTGTATCTGTACGACCGCGTTTGAAATCAGCATACCACTGACAAATAGTTATTTTCGACGGAGCAGAGCCTGGATAACACTTTTCAAGCCATCGCTGAGTTTGAATGGTATTTTTTCCCATTAAACAGCAATGTTTTATCAACACACGAAATTAGGTTTTTTCCATTGTTTTGAAAATAGCAAAAGTAGCGTCACTAAAACCACTGTAACTCAATGACACAATGTCGGAATGTCATGAAAGTTTGACACGTAACTTCTAAAGGTTAGTACTAACTGAGAATGGTATGGATTTGTTATTAGAGGCGCCATCTGTTGGTTAGTCCCGGTACTTATTGATCGATGTGTTATATGAAACTTCTAGTTGATTTTATCTTAACTTCCAATTGATTTTATCCTCTGCAAAAACTAAGTCCTTCTCCCACGTAATTTCAATTCACATAACAAGTTCCCTCATCTGGTCTATCTGTATCTTGGCCACCCTCTTAATCTAATTCTAGTTAGATAAGCTTCGACATTTTTTTCAGTTTCATACAAAGTGTGATGTTAAAAAATCTTACCAAGGAATTCCGAAAAGCATTCTTAAGATCTGAGATCTCTTGATTCAAAAAACAAAACAACCTAAGGAATTCACAAAGCCTGGATCCGAACCTGGAATGTCTGGTTGCTAAGTAAGCATGCTAACCAATGAGTCACGGCGCTGCCAAATTCAAACAATTTTTAGATAAATAAAAAATATACCAGAGCCAAATTATAACGGAATTTTATACTGACCATTTTAATATTCCATGAACATAAGGTCACAGTGAACTAAATGAATATGAACATAACAATTAAAAAAGACAATTTAAAATTTTTTGAAACTGAGCATCCCAGATAAATCAATGATTTGGTTTTCAAATCCTTTTTTTTCATCTATAAAACATAAAATGTATCTGCAAAAACTTACGGATCTTCGCATTCCTTGAAAATTTCTTCACATTTGTCTTTGTCATTTAATTGTAATGCGATTGTCATTGCTCGTGCATATTCCTTAAATCTCAAATAGTGCTTTAAAACACCTTGAAGGATATATGTGGCTTCAGGTTCCTCTACGTAACTTGCACAGCTGTAAAAAATCGAAAATATTAATACTCACAGATAATTACGGTTATTTTAAAGTAGTATAAGTATATATAATTGACTTTGAAAATAGTGTTCTCAGTTTAATTCTATAGTGTCCTCCCTGCCTACCTCGCAAAGGAAACGGCTTGATGATATATATCTATGCTTACTTCAACATACTTTTTTTAAAGGTTAGGTATATAATTGGTACGAAACTTTTATTACGCAATACAGAGAAAACAGAGTATCTGTACCTACCATTCGAGAACACAAATGCTGTCACTCCCGTAATGCAAATGGATGCAGAAACATTACCAAATTGTGACTCCTTTAAGTATCTTGGGTCACTCATCCATAGTGATGGAGGATGTGCAGCAGATGTAACACATAGAATTAGTGTGGGATGGATGAAGTTTAGATCAATGACAGGAGTTCTATGTGATCCGAAAATGCCAGTAAAATTAAAAGGAAAAGTATACCAAACGATTGTCAGACCCGCACTCCTCTATGGCTCCGAATGCTGGACGATGTATAACTCTTACTCTAGGAAACTAGAAACTACTGAAATGCGCATGCTAAGATGGTCAGCTGGTGTGTCCCTAAGAGACAAAATAAAAAGTTCACGCATTCGTGGAAGCCTAGGTGTTACAGACATCAACAGTAAGATGAAGGAGAGGCGATTAAGATGGCGTGGGCACGTTGGACCCAGAGCACCCTATCACATTGTGAACCAGGCAATCTCCGTGGATCTTCCTCGAATAACAACCAGAGGAAGACCAAAGAATTCGTGGGTGGTGCAAAAAGATAACCTGATGCAGAGGCACAGCCTGGGGGACGTAGTCCGGGACAGAAGAGCATACAACCTGAGGACGAGGAGAGCTGACCCCAAAAGTCTTCGCAGACAGTGAGTTGGGATAGAGCCAGGGACAAGAAGAAGACTTATATTGCGCAATACAATGTTTCCATCAGAAGAAAAATATTCTTAAACTTTCAAGGCCCAATATGCCGATTTTTTGTGTCCAATCTTTTACTTAACACATTGCAAGCGGTTACGTAACACAGTCCCCCAAGGCTGGAAGTGGGCCTTTTTTCACTATATCGTCGATTACTCTAAGTACTCACTAAAATTTACATAACTTTTAGTTTGTATCGGATTTATAAGTTTTTTCTTTATTTGTACTCGCCAGTATCCGTAAATTCTTTTCTTGTACAACAAAATACAAAAAAAAAATTTGCCTTAAATAAAAATATTATTATCATTATAGTTTTACTTATAGGAAAAAAATCATATAATGTAAATATCAGTTAAAAAAAACTCATCATTGCTAACTAATAGTTTATAAGTGTAAGGTATCGTTCATAACAGGAACCTTTATGTAGCGGAACGTTACAATGGTAACAAAAGTATTAAGTTTCACTGCCGAGCGTATCAAATTTCAAATTCGAGAAAGATGACGCGGTTCCTTGAGAAAAAAATATATGACAGCATCCTGTTTTACGGATTATATATGTAGTTTGTATTTCGTTCAAGAGATCACTAGCAAAATATTTTTTTTTGAATACGAATTTTTGTCGTGACCCGCAATTTAAGCAAAGACTACGTAAACAGGAGAATTCTCATGTTCCGCTTTTTACCGTTGGGTACCCGAAAATGAGAATTGTCGTGAGCCGCTTACAATGTGCTAAGAAAACGTATCGTCTAATTGACTTAAAAAGTTAATCAGATATCGTTTATTTTTCATAACTATTTTAATATTATTATCAAACAGGTTTTGTTATTTTCAAAATTTCTAAAAATCCCTGTAATGGAGAAATTCATGAAGGTAATCACTTCCTCTCTTCCACTGTGTCAGTTCAAATATAAATTGAAACTACATTACTATTTTGTATACATGGTTATACATGATACATCTGGCAGACTTATTACCAGCTTATTTTGAATATGTAAAGTTGTTTAAATCCAAGACAGATTCTTGATTTAGTGCAAAATCATTTTTGATACTTCAGAAACAAATATTAAAATAGTTGAAAAAAACATACATTTATTTGTAAAGCCAACATGCATTCCCTTTTTAATGCCGAAAAAAAGAATTCACATTTAGTAGTCAATCGTTTAAAATTAACCTAAGATGCATGAAACAGCAAATTTGTGTCTTTAAGAAGCAATACTAATTGGTTATCATCTTCAGCCTCTCTTGGTCCAATAGTGCACATAGGTCTGTCTCGGGGCTTTCACCTTGCACTATACATCGTCTCACATGCCCATCTTTTTCCTGCCACTGTCATAATATTGTTATTTATCTGCTCATAGTTATTCCTCAATTTCATTCTCCTACTGTATTTAACCATACACCTATACCTCGCTATACGGTATTTCGCGATAACGGTCTTTTTTAATTATGGCACCTTTGCGATTTACGTTATACGGCCAAAAAACTTGTCGAACGCGCTTTCTTATTTCGAGCAGGGTATGAACATCCTTCTTCAAAATGACCCCGACGAAGAACGCAGCGCTAGTGTCTCGAGGAGTAAACTCAGCCATTTTGTATCAAAATGATTCGTTATACGGCTTTTCGCTTTACGGCCAACTTTTCTGGAACGTATCTAGGCCGTAAAGTGGTGTATGGGTGTATAAGGAAAATATTTGATACTTACCCAACAAGATAGAGGCAAACACGAGGGTAATTACTCTGCTCCATGTGTTGTGTAAGTAAATCCAACCTGTCGATTTCCATGAGCAGATCACATGCTTGGATCTCGGCAGAGTGCCTCATATCAAACCTCACCACATCCTCTACAAGAGGCAGCAACTTATCCTTGGTCTCAGTATCACCGTTAACAGCCCACTCTTCGGCAATCTCACCTTCCAACTGTCTTACATATTCGTGTCCCCAGTCCCCAACATCGTTCATTGTGCCTTGAATAAAATAAAATTGTCATATCATTTTATATTTTAATGTTTTATTAATATTACACGATTTTTTTTTAATGGCTGTTTACTCAAATTTGGGTGTACCCAGCCATAAGTTGAAAACATTAGTTGAGTATACAGAATATGTTCTAGAAGCGTAAACACAAAAGTTCTTCTTTTCAAAATTACGAGTAATACCATGTTTATGAAATAAAGAATACTAATTCAATATTTTTAATTTGTTAGAAACTATAAACTTTCATAACAATCTGCAAATGGAGGGAATCAAGTTTGTAACGAGTGTTCTCATATTGGTTGGCATAGGGTTATTCGTCAAAAATAGAAAATGTTATTTAAAATTATTCACTATATGAAATTAAATATCAATGTTTATTCAATTAAAATCAAATCAGAGAAAAATTCGTATGAAGTACCATGTCTGTAAATATGAAACCGGAATTTGCTCATAGATGGCTCTAGTTGTCAATGTAGTGACTGTCAAACCGCGTCATTGGTGCCTTTTTCTTGTGTTTACATTTATCAAAGACTTTTAACTAACAACGATACAAGTTTAATACAACTACATATGTTTTCATAGCGTTGAACATGTCTGTTTTTGTGCCTGAAAACTACGATTTGCGGACAGCATTGATTTTCTGTTACCATTTGAAGAAAACTGCTGCAGAATCGCATCGAATGCTTGTCGAGCGTGAGCTACGGTGAGCATGCTCTTGGTAAATCAGTGCTTTGAGTGGTTTAAAAATTTCAAAAGTGGCGATTTTGACGTGAGAAGCGAAGAACGTGGAAGACCACCGAGAAAGTTTGAAGACGCCGAATTGCAAGCATTGTTGGATGAGGATGACGCTCAAACGCAACAACAACTCGCGGATCAATTAAATGTGACACGAGAAGCCGTCTCCATACGTTTGAAAGCCATTGGAAAGATCCAGAAGGTGGAAAAATGGGTTCCACATGAACCGAATGAAAGACAGCAGGAAATCCAAAAAACCACTTGCAGTTTCATATTTACAAATTTTCATATTTACAAAATTCTGGTTTCATATTTACAGACCTGATAAATAGGTTTAAATAATAATAAAATTATTATAAGGGAAAAAATGGCACAGGCATTTCTTTAAAAACAAATATGAAAACACTCTTTAGGATAAAGAAGTTAAATGAATTTTTAAAAAAACTTAACAGATGATCATTTTATAAGATATAAAAATTCACAATCTTTAGTAGCCATCCACATTGTTCGTTCGCCGGGTGAAGTCCACTGTTTCGACTGTTCCTTGGTCTCGGGTGTGTACCAGTGTATCCATGTTTCGTTGACGGTCACGAAACGACGCAGAAACTCCTTCGGATTGCACTTAAACATCGTCAAACACTGCTCTAAAGTGGTCTCACGGTTGCGCTTGTTGTTCGGAGTGAGCAAACGCAGCACCCATCGCGCCGACAGCTTTCTCATGCCCAATACTTCATGCAGGATATGACCCACGCGGTCTTTTGAGATGCCTACTGTCTCAGCTACCTCGCGCACCTTCAATCGGCGGTCTGCCAATACGAGATCGTGGATTTTTGTCACGTTATCCTCCGTGGTAGCCGTTTTCGGGGCACCTGGGCGTGGCTCATCAAAAACCGATGTGCGACCACGTTGAAACTCAAAACAATTTTTGACGGTCGCCATCGAAGGAGAACAGTCACCGTACACAGCATCCAAGCGCTCTCTTTGATTTCACTGCGCGATTTCCCTTTCAAAAACAAGAATCGAATCGCCGACCGATATTGCTCTTTTTCCATTTTTCTCAAATCCGCGGACACGCTCGCTTCCACACGCGGTCAAAACAAAACTACGCGTCCGATTCGGCTGAAATTTTGACAGTAGCTGTCAACGAGAATGTACTACACGATAAAAAATTGCTCTTGCGATAGTGGTGCCATCGGGCGGTGAGGCTAAGTACTTATCGGACCGCCCTCGTAGATCATAATCTTTCTGTTACTTTTTTTAAATGTGAAGTCATATGATGATGCTGAAGGTTACACAATGAAAAATAAATCAAAAGATTAATAAAAAGAACTTCGTTAAACTCACCTAAAAGACAGTACTTTAAGCATTCTCTTTTGGCAGCTGCTTCAGGTGTTCCGCTAACCCCCATCGCCAGCACTGATATCACATCGGCACAAAACTTCTTTGTGTCCACATCCGTTATTTTCTCATAAGCCTCTTTGATGGCAGGGTAATGTTGTCTTAAAAACTTTAAAGGTTTAGGTACGGATGTCATAGATGTTGTAGATGTCCTTATTAAACTGCTAAGCATTTGTAAAGATGGAGTGTAAAGGGATTCATCTGAGCCCTGAAAAGAAATTATATACAAATCACAATTATCAATCTGACTAATTCCAATAGGTATAACATCGCTCAATGTTTAGAGGTTAATTTTGATAAGCCACATTGATATTCTGACATACATAATTGTAATTATCATCACGTTATACATTACATCAGTAACCAAAGGATACCGTATAATAGTGACAATTATAAAGTTAACTAATCTTTCATTGAACATAGTTATTTCTCTTTGTTTTGGGACAAGGATTTATTTATAAATATTGTACAACTTTTTCACAATACCAAGGATGTTTATTAGTTTAATTTGATTTTTCTGGTTCGATTAGTCTCATCAGACTCTGACACTTGATAACATTCATCAAATTACCCTTCTTCACTCATTATGAATGGCAAACCCAAAACTTACTGAAATAAATGTCACAAATATAATCACTTCTAGTTATGGGTAGATATTGGACAAAATTATGAGTACAAGTTTCTAAAAAAATAACCTGATTCTTATAAAACTAGTCAGGTTACACTAAGAATATACACTAAAAATCTGCAAGTAAACATAATCATTGTCACTGATGCTCAATGAGTTTGCATAAATTACTAAGATATTAAAACTTCAAAACGCAAATTTACCGACATATATTCTTACCGTGAGCTTTTCTACGAGCATCGTAAGCTCTTCCTGAAGTTTTTTATCTTCTTCCGACTGAAAAACAAAAGAGAAATTCCGGATTAGGTTAACTGTAACATTTGTGCAATATATAACTTATTTCTGATTTAGTTAAATTGATACATACCAAGTCATCGCTGGGCGAGGCCTCTACCTTTTTCACTTCCTCCGGTTTCTTAGCGTCTTTCATTTTTGTCTACAATTGTTTCAATTCTTGAAGATAATACTATGACAAGCACGTCAAGACGGGCTTCAAAATTTATACAAGTCACCGCATTGACAATTTAACCAACTTAATAATTATTTATTGTCTATGTTTTCTCATCTGATTGAACCTACCCTGTTTTTTTTTTGCTAAAGCAGATTTGTAAAATCTTTTTTTTTAATATCAGTAATATTATTAAAAAGCAAAGCAGACATCGCAATAATGAAACTTATGATTGGATCAAGTGTATGGAATTTCGAAAGAAGATACGGTTAGGTGTCAGAGAAACTAAAATAGTTGGATGAAATAATGCTGAAATATCAAAAAGTGTAATTTATTATATAAAAATCTGGCGCTTTGTCCTTTCTACCTATTTTGACATATAAATATCGTGATAGTGTGTATGTGTTATATTAAAGCAAACTCTTCACTCATATTTATAAGCGATGACATAAAGGAATGTAACCAAAAAGTTTATCCCATTCGGTTTCTTTACCTCACTCAATAGATTAACAAAATATTTATTACTTCATTGAATCTCATTTTTTTTTGCAAAATCATTAAATCGGTCAACCGTAAATGATGTACCTATTAATCAATAGTTAAATATTTGTTTTTATCAAGTGAGTCGCATGCATGAAGCTGAACATTTTGATAGCTGGTTATTATTATTTTGTTCTTATGTCACGAGTTACTAAATAAGCTAATTTAAGTATCTTCCTTTTACGAATATATCTTTCTAAGTCTCGAAATCTATATCACGAATAATAAAACCAAATCAGTAATAAATATCAATGTTTTTCAAAAAATCTATAAAAGTTCTCTTTGAATTTATGAAAACCAAGATGATTTTAACAAAAAATAAGCTTAATCAGCGATTTTGCCACCACAAAACATGCATTCCACAAATGTTGCAGATTGGAAAAAATGTAGACCAAAGTGTATTTTATTACTTTGAAAAGGACAAAAATAATATTAATTAAATGCTTTTTTATTAAGCCTCGTATATTGATGATTTCATGCATTGCATGTGTTGTGCATTGTGTTGATTTGTTCAATTGTTGAAATTTCCTCTTTTGTCTAGAGAATGTTGTTATGGTTTATCAAGGACACTTAAGTGTCATATTTCTTAAATAATTCGACCTTTTATAGAAATCTATCTTTGGAAATTAACCCTATGCTGTTATGAGATCCTTCCTTACAAACTTGTCTCCCTCTGTTTAGACTGTTAAGAAAGTTTATGGTTTCTTATGAATTAAAGATATAAAACGATGCACAATGTCTTCGATAAACATGGTAGTATTGCAAATGTTGATAACAAGAGCTTACAGTGATTGGGCTTATAGAACATATTCTGTGTTCTTCAATGAACATCATGAACTTATCATTGCCCACTGACTGAGAACATCAAAAATAGTCACTATAAAAAAAGAATATTAGATAACCCAGTTACAGGAATATCTAAAACAGCATTCGTATTTATTCGTCTGTAAGGGGTTGTAAGGGTGGCGCAACAAGAACTGCAATTAAAAAAATTGCCGCCATTTTTCAGTTGTCAAACGTATAAGTACCCGGCGGTAAGTAATACAAATCGGGCTTAAGAAAGACTGTCGGCCATAATCGGCTTTGTAGAGCGTTGTCTCTGTCGCACGATGAGGTAACGACTGACGAATCGCGATGGAACACGTGTATGAATGACAGAGACAACGCTCTACAAAGCCGAAGTTAGCCGACAGTCTCTTTCTTAAGCCCGATGTGTATTACTTACCGCTGGGTACTTGTATTTATAATGGAAATACGTCATCTACATAACCTATAAATTAATCATGCAGAACGTAATACATTTAAAATTGCTGTTCTTGTTGCGCTACCCCATATAAAAAAGCTTGGTCATTGTAACTATTATTATTAAGCTTACTTGTTGGTCGACAGCGAGCATGACTTATTAATATATTTTTGTCAACCATTTTAACTACCTGATGCATTCTGTCCCTCCTGCTTTAATTCTTACCACTTTGGTTGTAAACTTATTTCATGTTGTGTTCATAAAGAACATGGTAAAGTAAACCATAAACAACTCTGATAACTTGAATGTATCCTTTATTTCATATTTAATGTGTAAGGGATGCTAATGATATTTACTTGATAACTAATGGAGTCAATGAATTTGCACACATGCCATTTAATTTGACATATGAATTTACAAAGTGGAAATTTAATCATATAGTGGAAATATAGTACAGGTCTTGGAGTCAATATACTCACATCACTAGTGATTATAAAGAGAAGTTGTATATGTAGAGGAATTATTAAATAAAAAAATTAAGTACCTATAAAATTCCATTCTCAATCATATCTGAGCAACATTTCTAAATCTATCGAGCACCTGTTTCAGCCTTTCAGGATCACAAAGATACCACAAAACGCTTCCATGTAGGTTGATCCCCAGTAATGGTGGACTGGTAATGAAAATAGGCCTATTGGTCCCTCCTTGATGTCAAATATTTTGCACTAATCCATAGCCTAGCGTTCCACATTCTCTCATTTAAGGCCAATACAACATATAGCCTTATAACACTGGTAGATGGTGTTAGATGAGCATCCAATTGAAGAACACTGCTCTTAGCCTGCTACCAAGCAGCATTTCTAATATGTAATCCAACCACCTCCAGCACACCAGTATTGTGGTGGTTAAAGACTGTTGCAGTATTCAAAGACGGACTGTCTCACTTGTCACACAGCCAATTGATTAAAACTCATCATTCTCCAAAGGTATCTGTTTTCGAAATTGGGGTTTTTCTCTTGGGCCTTGGTAAAAACACACAAAGCTTCAGAGAAATATAGGTAAGATATAGGGTATATTGTGCAAGGGTGTGGGCTGAAAAACATCTGGTGTCCCCGTGGCTGGGCTCGCCCTATATTGGTGGGGTGTATCTTGGCCAAGGGGATGTTATTAGATGAGCCCAGACCTTTTGATAGCTTCTGTCTTTAATGTATTCTCTGCAATTTATGTGTTTTTGAAATGTTATTTAAATATATTATGTACATACTATGTTGCTATCAATAAACCTATATTTATTTATTATTACAGGTGCCAAATTTCCTCTTCAGATTAAAAGGTGAGGAGTCCTAAAAAGCATTATTTTTTTAAAGGCACTGTTGACAACAAAATAATCATATTAAGTAAAATTGAGTGTTTTAAACATGTTTCGTGAATTAAGAGAACGGGAACATGCATTTTAATTAAATTTATTCTTTGTGTACGTGGTTATAAATGGCACATCTAGTAGGCTTATAATTATACAGAAATATCTTTCATCCAACCTGCATATCTTAGATGTTTTAATCCATGACAGATTTTACAAATAATTAAAAATAAATACTAATTTCTAAATTCAAAGATAAAGAAGGGGAACAAAGGAAAATTAGGATGAAAGAATATTCTAAGTAATGTACTATTTTCTCTGTTGTAAAGGAATATTTTTTAATATGTAGTGATATAACAAAGGAAAACACTTAAATATTGTACATATATAAATATTGAAATAAAACAAAAAGAAATATTTCAGACATCTTTATTTACAGAAAAAATAAAATACCATATAGTCACAAAGTGAACATAGATTTGTCGTTAAGTAGCATAGTAATATAATATATATGTATAAATATTTATAATAATTTTGAAAGGCAGGCAAAAGCACATTTTTCGAGTGTTGAATCTCTTGATGTATATTGCTTTACCATTAAGTGACAACGTACTTTACATCTTTCTTTTATTATACAAAACCTATTTGGCGATGCAAATGGCGCTGCTAAATTTGATTACACACTAAAATATAAATAGCTTTCAATAATTGGAATTTAGCAGGCAGTTTTGCTATAGCTGCAATATTGTCTAAGAATAATAGGTGAAGGGACAAGCGCCTAAGATAAATATAATCAATTATTTTAGCCAGAACTTGGTTAATATAATGTGACCCAATTTACATTGGCCTTTTAAGACCTCACGTAAACTATACAATTCAACTTTATTAGTTGCAGTGGAATTATGCAATCATACATGACACAATTTGGGTGTGCAAAGATTTCAATTTATAGTTGTATCATTTAACATTTTCTTTCAAGAATTAGTAACTTCTCTACTATTAAGCATTTTCAGTATTCTTTCATTATATACAATTCAATCTAAAGGGCTTTTATTGCCATTTTGGTAATTTCTTCCAAACAACCAGAAAGAAAAATGTAAAAAACACAGTTTTGTTTGATCACCAATGGGAATTAAACTAAAATTCCTGGATAGATTATCTTCCTATTTCAAGGCCATAGAAATTTCTTAGTTTAAAATTGTAAATTCACTGAATTATCTAAAACTTTCGACTTGTTTAATTCAGACATTAAGGTGCCTTCCTGTCTGAATGTATAAGAAAGCCGACTTGAAAAATATGCTTCTCATAAACATCATAAAATATTTTGAATGAAAGGTAACAAAAAACAAAAGTTATAATAGATAATTTGCTAAATTGAGTTGCCTCAGTCCATACTTTTCCTCTATTGTCTCCTCTAATCTTTTAATTTTACTTCTCAATACTGATAATTTGCTATGCTGGATACTAAAGATGAGTCAATAGATATTAAAAAGGCAGTGTAAATTGGGATTAAGGCATTTCAAAATTATGCAGTCCAATTTATTTGATATTTCAACTTTCATAAAATATTGTTGATGTGATGTAATGTGACATTTTATTAAACACAATAAAACAAATATATTCAAAAGTTGTGACATTAAACAAAACTTTGATTTATGAAAGTAATTTTACAATGTTTCGATAATAAAATAAATCACTGCCCTCTAAATATAACGAAAATAACAATTTATCAAATATTTTTTTACAAAGGAAAAATTGTAAGTTTTTTCAGTGTGTTTGCAAAAGGACTGCAAAATTTTACCATTCTGATAAAATCGTTATAAAACTATGGAACAATAAAAGCATTTGATAGAATATGTGGTAAAAAAGATTACTGATATTAGTGAACAGTGACAAGATACAATTTTAAGCTTACAGTATCATTAATGACTAAAACTAACCTAATATTTTATCCCTGTCTGTATACAGAATACAGACTTCACTTCAGGGCTGATTTTTGTGAAATGCATTTTTGAATACAAAATGAACCGTTTTTTATTGAGGCAATTGAAAAAAAAAGCATACAAATATTAATTAATAAATATTATCACCGAAATAATAGACAATGAACCAACTTAATTTAGTAAATCAGTATTTAAATCAATAAAACTGAATGTTTAAAATGCGTAACAAGCACAAAACTGTCTTAATTAATTCCGTATGAGTACTGTACAAGATAAAATATGAGAATTTTCTTATTTTATCCGCTATTCGAATGTAATTTAACTTTACTACAAGGGTACAAAATGATTACGAGATGTGTGTTTATTTGAACTACCACAGTTGCATCTACCATAAATAAGATACATCACAAACATATTAAAACTTAATTTTAAATTTTATTTTCAAAAAGTATTGGAAATCAGAAACCTATTCTGTAAACGCAATAATCGACATTGACGTCACTTATTCATATTATTAAGTGACTGCTAAAGTCTAGTGAATTTACCCATTGAGCCAGCAACTCGTACTCGTCATCATTATAATAAATAATTGATTTTATTGTTAATACTTAATGTATCGAATATATTTAATGAGCATTCCATTGCAGTTTAGATCAATATTGTATCATATTAATTAAAAACCGGAAATCCAAAAAAGTTTTTTTTGCTCATATTCTATTCTCGAAATAAAAAAAACATTAAGACAACTGAGTGTTACAATGTTTTACAAAATATTAAATCAAAGAAAGTGATATTTTAAGATGTCGGAGTATAATCAACATAATTGAAAGAATAATTACAATAAATGATTAATATGTTTTTTGAGAGACATTAAAAGTTCATGAAATGTAGTTAGCATTGAAACTAACTGTCATAATGAACAAAAATAAAAAAACAGATTGTTAAATTTATGGAGAGAAAAAGAAATAAAGAAACAAATTGTTAAACCAAAAATCTATTTATTCTATATGACTTAAAATAACAATATATTTATAATCAAATTAATATTTTCTAAAATGTATAACACAGCTAGGACAAAGGGCATGTTAAATATTATGTTTAAATAAACTTTAAATATTTATAATGCAGATGGAAAAAACTCCTTAGCATAAAGATTACAAGCCTCGAACAGAAACATGTTGGAAAATATAAAAGTCATTCAAACAGTGAGAAAATAACCATATATTGGCACTTGTAGTTGTACCACCTTATCGGTTGTTATTTTTCTCCTATTGTCCATCTAAAACATATCACACCAATGCCCTCGAATATCTATACGCATCTCACCATAAAGAATAAATATATTTGAACTGAGCACACTTTTATCGTGTACTCAATTTTGAACTAAATCAATGGACACATCAACACCAATAATAAACTCATTCCCCAAAAACAGGATCTTTATTGGTTTTTCAAGAAATAATAATTATCGATAACATAATATTTAATAAGATATTATGAATATGTATTATTTCAGTGGTGGTGTGTTTTATTGATGAATTTTTAGATTGAATTCAACATAATCAAAGAGGGATTCCGATGGCTTTGTAAAAATAAATACAATCATTAATTTAACGACACTCCCAAACTTTGACAGACTGATCTACACTTCCAGAGATTACATACGGCAAAACTTTGTGGAAATCTGAAAAAAGAGAGATAGACCAATTAATTCTACATTCATATCAATTAAAGAATTTATTGCAATGACAATACAATGAAAAATTGGAGGTTTTAGAATACGCATTAGAATACGAACATGAACACAAATGTTTTAGAACTGATACACACAAACTGAAGAATAGACTAATAAATATGATCAACAGTTTGATAGTGAAAAAGATCCTATATAATTTTATCTAAATTTTTAATTATTAATCCGGAGTGGATAAACATATCTTTTATAAAATTAACGATCCTGTTCTTCGCCTCAGAAAAAAAAAAGTATTTTGTAAAGTAAAAGTACTCTTTAGTTGATCGAGATATCCAATTCGAGTTCCAATGGTCTTGAAAGCTATTCCATTAAGAGGCTCATACTCCCAGAAAACACCCTGTAGAAAAAATTTAATGTTGAGGATAAAGAAATATCAGACCATATGGGAATAAAGCAGAAGTTATTGTTAATTCCATGAGTAAAGCATGGAGAGCTTTATATGTGGTTTAGTATTGGAAACCCTGGGACGAAAGTATAATATGTTCTACCAGGCAGGACAATATATAAACCACTGTACCTGCCTTTTATTGAGAATTTTAGATGACACATAAATTTCTACTCTGGTTGTTTTTATTCTAATAAAATTCAAGTCTCCTTCCTTTGTTTAGAACTCCACATTCTAGCTTCTGCAATTACATCACAACAATGTAGCTCAACAGGTGGACAAAGGTATCAAGGTCTTCAAAGAATGAATATAGAATAAATCTGTTTATTACATGGTCTGTTATCTAGTCCTCTTCAAAAGCAAGCACAGTAATGCTGGCTATTGCTTCCTTCAAAATGGAATTTAACTGAGGTATTAATCAAATTGTTAACATTTAGCATTGTTCAAATAAAAAGAAAATAAAGTGTTTATGGTTTAACGTGTTCCTCGCGGGAAGCACAAATGCCTGTGATCTGACGACAATCCAAGTTTCAAATCACAAATACTTAAAAAGAATGACACAAAACCGGGATGAAAATGGAACTAAAATTTAAAATAATCTTTATTTTAGCGACATCTCTGAAAACCTTGTCAAATAATATATTAGTTTATGAGATATTGTTGAATAAACAGAGCGCCGAATTTTTTTGGTTTCTCAATATTTCCAGCTAACGCGTCAGTATGCGTGACGCATACTGATGTTCGTAATGACCGCTCGTCTCTCTTACGTAAATAAACATTACTAAATATTTTATTACATGTAACGACCTGTCGCCTTTCGAGTCCTGCGATGAGTCTCTCTTACGTAAATAAACATTACTAAATATTTTATATACGAGCAGCATTCAATCTGATTTTTTTATAAATATTTTTAATTAGTGACTATATAATTGTGTATGGTTCGTTTAGTTATTGTCAGTTTTTAGTGTTTTGATTTCAAATTTGATATTTGTATTTGAAATCAATAAATTTTAAATTTTCTGTTTTATTATTTTTAACACATTATATTCATTCTGGCTAAACGTGGTCTAAGTGAAGAAGAAATTGGCGATTACGTATGTGAACTTGGGTCAAATTACGGGTCAAGTGTTAGTGAAGACGATAATATTTCGAACTTTAGTGATGTTATTGATTACGATAATGATGAAAATGTTGGATTTGGCGGCGAATCGTCTACAGAAACGTTTTCATCTTCGTGGCTTTCGGGTCCACATATTCCGGTTATTCATAAATTTAACGCATTTTCAGGAGTGAATCCAGACATTACGTTTTCTGAAAACTCCACCGAACTTGACTATTTTGAACATTTTCTCAATGAAGATATAACTAGCAAAATTGTTGACGAAACAAATAGTTTTTATCAACATGAAATTAATAATAAAAGTTTTGGAGATAAATCAAGGATAAGAAGATGGTATGATACATTTATTTACGAAATGTACATATTTGTAGCAGTTACAATGTTAATGACGAGGAATCGTCATCTTACCATCGAGGAGCACTGGCCAACAGATCCTCTTCTGCTGAGTCCTATTTTCGGGCAAACAATGTCTAGGGACAGATTTGAGCTCATTTCACAGATGCTACATTTTAGTGACAACGCATCACAATCATCAGATAGACTGCATAAAATAAAAATTGTGATTGATTTTACTAGAAAAATATTTAAAGAAACCCTCGCACCTTTTCAGAATCTCTGCATAGATGAAAGCATAATTGCTTTCAAAGGGCGCTTGGTTTTCAAACAATATATCCCGTCAAAACAGCATAGATTTGGAATAAAAATGTTTGTACTCTGTGACGTGATGACTGGATATATATTAGATTTCATTATTTATACAGGATCTCAAACTGAAATTGTCAATGAAATGGGACTCGGTATATCTGGTTCAGTGGTCACAACTCTGTTAAATAATTATATCGGCAAAGGACAGAGTTTGTTTTGTGATAACTGGTACACTAGCCCTGAACTCTTTAAACGATTATATGAAAACAAAACAAATGCTTACGGAAGTGCGTAAAAACCGAAAAGGCATGCCAAGTTTTAAAAAATTGAAAAAGGGAGAAGTGGAATCTTTTAATAATAGAAAATTGCTGGCGCTGAAATGGTGTGATCGGCGCAACGTGCACATGCTTACCACTCTTCATGACGATTCAAAAGATTGTACTGGAAAAGTAAACAGGCCAACCGGTGAAGCCATACAAAAACCCAAGTGCGTAATCGATTACAACAAAGGTATGGGTTTGGTAAACAAAACGGACATGACGCTAAGTGGATTAAGTTGCATGAGAAAGTCCGTCAAATGGTACAAGAAGGTGTTTTTCCATGTAATAGATTTGTATTTGCTCAACGCTCATATTTTGTACAAACTTGTTACATCTAAATCGGTTAGTCTGGCTGAATTTCAGCTAGCTGTTATTCGGCAATTGATTGAGAAAAATTCAAAAAAGTAATGCTCAACAAAGTTCAACGCCCCACTACTTCTGCTGACAACCCTACAAGATGTATACCAAAAAAATATTTAAATCATGAAAAGATAAACATTCCATCTATACCAAAGTGCAAAAATCCACGTCGAAGGTGTCATGTCTGTGCTAAAACTAAAATAAATGTTTAAGTGCGTAAAATGACTAAATTTATGTGTTCTGAGTGCAATGTTCCGTTGTGTTTCCAATCATGCTTCAGGGCATACCTCGAGAAAAAAAAATATTGAAAAATAAACAATCTTGATTTTTATTTCATAATAGTAAATAATTCTGAGTTAAGTATTTCAATATAGACCAATAAATATGGTGTGAACAGAGTGAGATTTATAGTGTTTGTGAAGTAAAAAACACTTCATAATTCATATCCTTGAACCCATACTGGACGATCCCATTCGTCTCGTCTCGTCCTAGTGCAGTGCTCTTCACACGCACATGCATATATGCATTTGATTGGGTGAGTGTAATGAATCATTGCTTTGATCGTAGCATTCCTTTGTTTATTTTATGTAATATTTAGTTTATTTCCTTTATTTAATGAGTCTCCTTAAGAGTAATGACTATTATTTATTATCAGAAAATTACTTGAGTGTCATGTTTACTTGGTGTTGTAATCAAATATCAGTGGTTCTAAAAAAATACGCGTTTAAACTTAGAAATTAAAAAACGCCGAAATTGTGCTGCACACAGGATTCGTGGAATTTGATTTTTAACGCGGTGAACAGATTAAATGATAATATTCAAGAATGTTTACCAAGACTGGTAGAAAAGTGTTGGTGCGCATAGAGTGTCTTGAGGCAGCGCTTGTTCTTGATGTCCCACACACGCAGCGTCTTGTCATCGGAGGCGCTCAGTAAGTAGCGCCCACCCGGGTGGAAGCACACCCCACGCACCCAGTTGTCGTGCCCTGCCAGCGTCATCAGGCAAAGTCCCGTACCCACATCCCATATCTACAACAAATACAAATATTCCCATTACTGATATTAAAACAAAATCAAGTCTTAAATTTCATCATAATACCAGACATGCTGGTGGCGACAAAAGCAATAATAGTGAAAAGCCCTACCAGTATTAACCGTAATGAGTTTAGACACAACTCGGACAGAATTATTATATAAAAATGAACCTCTCGCAATTAACAGAGTAAGAATAATTCCAACAGCATACTCTTTTAAATGTACTTTATAAAACACAGTATCTCTTTGGATAAAGTGTATATCAAGCTATATTTTTTTTGTTACTGCATTTGACCTGAGTCACACACACACATTATTTGACAGACACACATACACATCATCATTGTAAGCCTCTCCTGGTCCAATATGAACATAGGTCTCTCTCACGGTTTTCAACAGGGTACACAGATACTTGTTTAAACTCTAAAGGATTATGGCCGTACTGTGTACTGCGAGCTAATTTTTACCTCAAGAGAGTATGGACATACGGTACGTCTCATGTTTTTTTTCCCGAATACATGAATTTATCCATAAAGCCATTTAAGTTGGTTACCCATAGTTAAAAGCATCGTTAATGACAACAATGATATACGCAGTACTTATGTCATTTACTCTTATAAGTGTTTGGTCATTCAGTTAATATATTGGATTTCTACACAGGTCACCAGTTTAAAATCCACATTTTTTCCTTCTAGTTCTCAGAAGCAATATAAATATCTATGACTTATTCATTATTTTCTCCACTGAAAAATAAGACTTATGCCAATCCTTATCTCCAATTTTCTGTCCATATCAAAGGAGAATTCCTAAGTCTCAGGGGAAAGTTGGAAATGAAAATGTAGTTTTCAGAGTTTTATCATAGATTAAGTGCCCCTTGTGATCTGTTGTATTAAACATTTCTTTCTTTGATAAGATTCTCTCAATCACCTAGGTTTAAAAAATCCCCAAATATTTAAGTATTTTTTTTATAAATAAATAAAAATAATACGGTATGTCTCTTTGACAGACATGATTAGTATTTTAATTTCCTTTTGAAATTTACCATTTAGCTATACAACATACTGCTTGATGTAGAAATAATTAAAATAAAGTACAGTACTCACTCGAATGGTCTTATCACGCGAACCGCTGGCCAGGAAGGGCCCCAGGTGCGCCCCCTTCCTGTTGTCGTGGCCGGCTGCCTCATTAATAGGCCCTGCTGCACTCTCGGGGGCCCACGCCACACACTCCACTACATGGTCATGGTCTCGTAATTCCACCTGTGGCATACCACAAACATTCAACATAAATATAATTTTGTGACTATCAATGAACCCATTGATTACTAAATAATTTATTTTAAAATCATGGTGGTGTTAAAAAATATGCTAATATTTAAGATTCTTAAAAAATTGTAAAAAGGTCAGCGTAGGTAAAACTTACAAACTTAACCAGTACCGTTAGGCGCACTCCAGGTTCACTTGTTTTTTAATATATTCACAGAAATTCGGTACAAAGTGGTGAGGTGCGTTTTGAGCACCCAGCAAAATTTTACATGAATGCCTATAGGTGTTTTCAGCAATCAACGTGTTAAGGACAATATTTTCCAGAATTGTTCATGTTAGCAGGCCAAAAGTAGCATATTTCTACCTAAGAATTACTGTAAAGTAGTGCCGTTACTATATTTTACAAAGAATATTCGTGCAGCATGCTATTTTAAATTTAAATGTAGCTGTAATTTATTTTTATCAAACACTGTTTATTCCACTTTTTTGTGACGGTATAACCCTACCGGTTTCAAGGCTTTCACCTCATCTTCAGGGGAGCGCAAACAAGACATGTTTGCGCTCCCCTGAAGATGAGGTGAAAGCCTTGAAACCGGTAGGGTTATACCGTCACAAAAAAGTGGAATAAACAGTGTTTGATAAAAATGAATTACAATGTCTTGAAACCTCCACAACGCCTTAACTATGCCTTAACTATAAACAACAGAAATGTAGCTGTAATAGTGCTACTTTTTCACATTAACCTAAATGACACTGGAATTGGTAGTGTTCTTCGTCAGGTTCATGTTGAAAAATATTACCACAATGTGCACACACAATAATTTAGATGATTTCCAATGTTCTTCTTTCCATAGCTTGTCCCCTTACTCTTACTTCTTTTTGTTCCCTTACTCTATGTTAATGGTAATATCTACGTATATTGATTTTTTAAGGATGTTGTTTCAATGCAGTATGTAAGCATTGGTAATATGCAACCATTTTGGATTTAAAGATAAAGTCAAATTTCCCAAAAGCTGTCCAACTGAGGGCAATCATCACTTGACACTGGCATATACTCCTTCATATAAGAAGAACTGAGGCCAATATTGCGTTTAAGATGAGCATCTTGATTTTCTTTTCTAAAGGATGTCAACTTCTATAGTTTTGAATCTAGAAGACTTACCTTGCAGTCCTTAGAGTCGGTCTGCCACACCCTGACAGTCTGATCATTGGAGCAAGATGCAAGTAGGGATCCGTCGAGGGAAATGCGGACCATCCTCACCCACTCTCGGTGACCACTGTATGTCTTTACACAGTAACTGAAATAAAAAAATTAATCTAAGTAAAAGTTATAATTGTATTATACATTATATTAGGGCTTGCCGTCAAGAAGATGAACTAAATCTGCGTATTAAAGATATAATAACTATGGATAAAATAAGAAATTAATATTTTAATCAAATTTTTTTTCTTTTATTCGTTTGTATATAAGGTTCTACATGGTACATTAGCCAGGTTTATTGCTATACAGCATTTTTTCCAACCAGTCTATCTTGGATATGCAAAAAAAATTATCATTAGCAATATTCCATTTATCATTTGGAATTCAACAAACAGGGAAAAATCATAATAACATGGCATAATTAGTAAGATTTTCTTTTCAACCAACTTTTTGATTGAACAAGATAGTAAAAAATATTTTTTGAAACTTAATTTAACTATGAAAACCCCATTTAATTGGCTTGATCTTTTTACACGTGTTGCTTTCATGATATTTTGAATGAATTAAAAAAATGTGTTTTGTGGGTTGGTTCTTTTTGCATATATGTGTATACATCAAATTATAATACAGGTATCCCTTGCTTTACGTGATTAATAGGTTCTATAAAAAATTACATTAGTAGAAAAAAGGGTAAAGTGAATTTATTTTAATCTTAAGATAAATTATTTAAACATGCACGACACAACTAATTCCCTCTAGATTGCAAATGAGACTAAATAATGTATGCTGCAAATGCAACTTTATCGGGCACAGGATTAAATCGGCCTTTATAATTTTTTTCTTAATATTATTTAAATTACGTTATAGCGAAATCACAACAAGTGGGATCGAGTATAACGACAGATACCTGTAATATAACAAGAGTTCTAATTTTCAGAAAATGTGATTATAGTGCAAAATACAAATTAACAAAAAAACTTATATATTCAAGTTGCGAAATAAAACTTAAAATATCCTCACCCTGTGGTGACATCCCACGCCTTGATAGTCTTATCCCTGCTACCAGAGAAGACCAGGTCCCCACTGGGCGCGAATGCCACTGAAGACACATTGTGATCGTGTCCGTGCATTGTCTTGATGCACTCGTACGTCTGTTGGAACTCCCATAGCTTTATGGACATGTCTGCACTGCATGAAACTGGAAACACCAACAAAATAACAGTTATTTAATTGTGTCCATAATGTCACATTGTTTTAAAAAAAGCATAATATGGATAACCGTATGTCTGTCTTCTTTATAAGTAAATAAAATTTTCAGTTTGATGTTGTCTAGGATACTTTTAAGATAGTTCTTGGATTTTTTGTGAGATTTTAGTCATATCAGTTCAAATATTTTAATACACAGGATCGAAAGTTTGATTTATTGTCAATAGATTTTATTACGCCATATCCACTGCCAAGATAAATTATATATTCTTATCATAAGGTGCCTATATGATCAAAAGTGGCTTACAAATTTTCTTTTTCCATGAACGAGTATATTGGATAACAAAATATTTGTATGTGAAAATAAATAATTGACACAGAGCAGTGCGGTATTTTTCCTACATTAAAATTCAAGCATTTGAAGCTGGTCGATTCATTCTATATAGTACTTCAAGACAGGAATGGTACAGATGATAATTATTTAAAAATTCAACCCTATGGTTGCTTTTAACTGACTACTTTTGGTAAGCCTTAATTTGAAGAGAAAAAAAATTACCTAGTAACTTTCCATGGTGATCAAAGGCTATATCTTGTACCGAGTCCGTATGTCCCTTGAGTGTCCTCTCGTACTCTCCGCTTTCAAAGTCCCACACCTTTATGGTTGCGTCTTCACTCGCTGACACCATCATGCTGAACACTGGGTGGAATATCACCTAAAAATATATTGCAAATATGTCAGAGTTCAATTCTACTGACTTTATAGTTGGTTTCAATCAAGCCCTGAAGATAGGAGTTGTCACAGTATCGTGACTTCGCCAAACAAAGCAAAAAATATGTGATAAAAACTTAGAAAGCTTAGAACCCTACTGCGTTAGATGAAATAGCTGTAAAAGTTTTCCAAAGTATCGAAAATGCAAAAATAATAGTCTAGTTTTATACTCAATAAAAATATGAATTATGAGTAATATTATTCTTGGAATTATGAGCACTATGTTTATTCACTATATGATGAAATTTTGCATTATGAATGAAAGCAAACTGTCTTCTTAGGGCACAAAGAGCAGATTCAGTAATTCAAATCATTTATTCAAAATGGCTAACTTTATCGCATGCATCGGTGGAGTGTCATGAGATAAATATCATAAGAGGTTTTAACACTTTTTAAGTTACGTTACACGGCAATGAAACTTCAGCCACTATTGGCTATGATGCCATGACTAGTAATTAAATATCTTTGCTAAAACTACATAAATGACTGAAGTCGTGTATTATTTTGAGGAGTTTTTTATCGAAATTTTCGAGTCAATCAATTTGCACATGTTTAATCCTCAAGCTTTCATTTACAATATTTTGTGTAACAATTGAGCGAAGTCAGTAATAAGGTGACTGACTGATATTTTTGCCTTTCTTTTAATTATTTTGTTGCATTAATATAGGGTTGATGCAAAAGTTATGACCGTTTTTTATGATCCCAGGTAAAAAAATTCCCAGGTAAGAAATGATGAATAGTATCTTCTTTTAAATGATTCCATTGTATAAAGGATGCTTTCCCGCCACTTTCTATTCAGTTTTGGCCTGGCCAGAGTACAGTGAAGAGCCCTTGTATTTTTTCAAAATGTCGGTCGATAAAGTGCAATTACGTCATTGTTTACTTCATGAATTCCGTAAAGACAATACCGCGAGTGTGGCAACCAAAAACATTTGCGAAGTGTATGGAGCAGATGTCATCAAAGTTCGACAGGTACGAAGATGGTTTACAAAATTCCGATCTGGGGATTTTTCACTAATTGATAAACCACGTACCGGGCTGCCATTGAAGTCTGATGACGACAAGTTAAAAGTCATAATTGACACCAATCCACGTCTAACCACCAGGGAGATCGCGTCGATGATGGGAGTCAACCAAACAACCGTATTAAGACATTTGAAGCGTATGGGGATGGTTTCGCGGTACGACGTTTGGATACCTCATCAATTGTCGGCTGCCAATTTATTGGATCGTGTTTCAACGTGCGTTGCTTTGAGTTCGAGACAAAAACATGAACCTTTTTTGCATCGTTTGGTAACGGGAGATGAGAAATGGGTCGTGTACAACAACGTGACAAGAAAAAGACATTGGGCTATACCTGGACAAGCCCCATTAACAACTTCGAAGGCCGAAATCCATCAAAAAAGTAATGCTTTGTATTTGGTGGAATTGTAAGGGTATTGTGTATTTTGAACTCTTGGAACGCAATCAGACAATTACAACAGAACAATATTGTCAGCAATTATCCAAATTGAACATCGCCCTTCAAAAGGATAGACCAGAATTGGTAAACAGAAAAGGGGTAGTGTTTCATCACGACAACGCGCGACCACATGTGGCTATGATCACCCAACACAAGCTAAATGAGTTGAATTGGGATGTTATCAAGCATCCACCGTATTCTCCAGATCTTGCTCTTTTTGATTTTCATTTATTCCGATCACTGCAAAATTTTTTAAATGATAAAAAAATTGATACAATAGAGCAGGTAAAAACATCCCTTACTACATTTTTCGCATCAAAATCCACGGAATTTTACACTAATGGTATTAAAAGTTGATAGAAAGATGGGAGGTTATAAGAACTGATGGAAATTATATAATTGATTAAATAAATAATACAAATCTAAAAAAAAAATGTTTAATTGTATATGTAAAAAACGGTTATAACTTTTGCATCAACCCAATATCTTTAACAGTTGACTTAAAGATAATGAGTGAATTAATTAGATAATATAACATATGCTAACTACATCCTATAATACATGTGGAGCCACAAACTTTTGGTCGTAACTCAATGTAATTTTCATTTCAAAGTGTAAGTGCATGTCTAACATTTAACGCGTGCCCAAAATTTAGCAATAAGTCTTATAAAGGTTCAGATTAGTGATATTGATGATCAATAAACATCACAACATTCCTTATATTTATTATCTCCAATACAGCCTCAATATGACTTGGATTTTTGTCATCTTATTAATAACACTTGTTGATTCATACACCCACTCACTTCCAAGCCTTATGACATGTTTGATTATAATGATATAATCTAAAAACTATAATATTACATATCACACCATCACGGCTGTCGAGACAGAGATAACAAAACACAATTTTTTTTAAATCTTTTTATAGGTAAAAAATTCCATTTTATAGTTTGAGAAGTTTAAAACTTTATGCCAGTTAGTAAATAATATTTTTATATACATATCCATCCAAAAAAAGTTCTGCAATTTCTCCACTTTCTTGGGCTGTCAATATCACTTTGCACTCACAATCCCACTATACACATATATTCTATGTACAGGTAGTCGTTGACTTATGATCTATGCGACTTACGACTGTTCGACTTTACCACAATCCGCGATCGGTTGTTCGCCTGCGCTAAGCGTGGTGCTAGCAGTTAATGTACGCTACATATCATATTGTATTGATATGCGCATCACGGTCAGTATTAGCTGCGGGTTCATCCAATAAGGACGTGTTGTCTTGTTTTAAGCCTTTTTAAGCCCTTCCGAGATGTCTACAAAAAGGAATATGTCAATTTCTCAACCTGCCAAGAAATGGACCCAAACATCGAACGATTTGCAAGGATTGAACGGATGGCACACAATGTGTTTCGCCCATATCGTGAAATATACGAGGAGAAGAAGAAACAAACAATCCAGACAAAGCTCACCATGTTTGTGCAAAAAAATAAACAAGCGGCCAATAAAAAGTTTATATGTATAATAAACACCTGTATTTTCATATGTTTTATTAATATAATATTTAACCAATTTTACTGAAGCATAATTTTTTACTTAATCCTAACAAATGTAAAAATAAAAAACAAAGCAATACGTAAAGATATTTGAATATCAGGTATGCTGATATGATATGATAAAGAAAACAAAGACAAACTCGAAAAATATGACGATGGTGATACACTGATTATAACAAGAACATAGAAAAGTCTTAAAATGTCATCACGCATTATAATTTACATATGTACGGAAATTATTGCATTAGCCGACTTACGACCAGATCAACTTACGACCTGTTTGTCGGAACCGAGTGTGGTCGTAAGTCGACGACTACCTGTATTCAGTTCTGATCGTATGGAATCTGTAAAATCAGGATGTTGAATACACATTTTTACAGAAATAATTCTAATATTACCTTAGTGATGGGTGCCCGGTGTCCAGTGAGGCAGAACTTTTCTGGGGGCCGAGGGATCCACTCTGCTGGGGTCCTCTTGGCCCTCGTAGGTGCCCCTTCAATGTACTCTTTCTGGGCCTCTGACAACTTTGATTCTAACTCCATAACCTGAAATTCATAAAGTTTATCTTCAGTATCTAAAATAATTAAGTGAAATAGATGTTTATGGATATAAACGTTGATGGGAATAAATATACATGGAATAAAAATGGTGCATAAGATTGGATAATCATTCACTATGGTTTTAAGAATGTTTGATAGGAATGTGAAATACAGAATTACACTAAATTAAGACATTAAAATTCATCAGTTGGAGTCTGACTCGACATTGATTGAGCTATATTTGAGTTCCTGTAAATCGTATAGTAATATGTTGTTTTACAATATACTATATTAGTCTAGATATTTCACAATTAAGTTGTTAACTTTAGAGTTAACCTAGCTTTATATTTACTTATTGATAGCATACGATAATTCCTAGATAAACTTTATGTAAATTTATTACTTTCAAAGAGTATTTTGCCTACCTGTCTGTGTACAAAAGGGATCCTTTGAACGGTGATGATCTAATGGTTTGGTAATACATTAGTGTTTATCACGACATACGCTTGTAATCAACTTATGTTATTATTGAGAATTGAAGATCTTTCAATATCATGTATTATATTGTAAGAAAAAATTTTAAGTGCCCATTGTACAAGAATAAAAATAATGTCAAATATCATAATGTAAATTAATAAAGTGAAGTTTGAAAGTGATGATGGTTATACGTGTGATTTGGAGGATAAATGACAAAGATTGGTCGATAGTGGTAATGAGGAGGAATGTGTAGTTAGAACTAAAAAAAGGTACTATTTATCTGATCTTTGATCATCGATGTCCTCTTATTGAACTATGAAACTTTTATACCAAGAATAAAGACAAATTTATGACTTTTTTAATGTGATAGCAATGATTTGGAAAATTTATCAACACGAAATTCTGCTGTGATTGTTAATATATACCAACATCCATAGGTATATGCTATTACTGATTATGGCAATTAAAGTTCAAATATCAGTTCTTCAGTTGGCCAAAAACACTAAGACCTCAAGTGCCATCAGCGTGTACCATTTCAATGGAATTGTACTTGGCCTTATTTCTTACTTTACTTAAGGCATCTTTAACATCTTCCTGGTTGGTAGGAAGATAATCCACCAGGTTGTATTACATACAACGAAAATGTAATACATATAATATTCTGATCTTCAAATCTTACCCAGATGTAATAATTTCAAAACCCAGGAAATTTGAACGTCATTTTAACCCAGGAAATTTTAACGGCATTCAATTTTACACCAAGAAAATGGAATTCTAGAGTGTAAAGTTCTAGTCTAATTCTTAGTAGCTATTTCAATTAGACCCGTGTTAACTTACCACCTATAAAGGCCTTTATTTCCATTTTAGTGACATTAGGTCAAGTTAGATTATAGACCAGAGAATAGATGACCTCTGCGGTTGGTATGTAAGAGACTTGACACCCACTCTGGGGTTTCGGGTTCGATTCCCAATGGTACCCAAAATAATAAATAAAAAAAAGGTCCCAGTCTGATAACAGTTTGCCTGTTAACAATACTCGCACGTTCTAGACATGTGCAAGTGTTGTTGCATTTTCATGTACAGTAGTAGTATTGCCAACACATTCGATGACAAACTGCGAATTGTGTACTCGAAGACAATGTTTTCTCTTGGTCATGTCTTTCAATATGTCTACATTGCCGAATCGAATATGTTGAAGAGTACCATATGAATGATTGAATGAATTGCACTGCACAGTAGCAACCTCTTCAAACTAATAAAAAATATGTTAAAAGGCCTGAATGTTTAAAAAAATAATTGTATCTTTTCTTTCGCCTGAAACAGAACACAATAAATCTATTATTTTAGTGCAATTTTTATATTATTGAAAAAAGTTTCAATGGAAAAGAAAGATTTAATATCAATTCACACACATAACTAAAAAATGTAATGAATTTTTTTAATACTATTTTAACAAATTACATAAGACATATTCAATCATTTTAAACCATCCATTAGTTATTAAAAAAGTTACCTAACTAGAAACATCTACTAATTGTACATAATTTTTATTATAATCACTTCGGAAGACTTTAATAATTATACAGCTGACATTTGTGAGAATTTAAAATGATTTATTTATTCAAAAACCAAAAAGCATATTTGTATTCAAGCACATATGCGTATTGTGTACACATTGTATTGTATTATGAAAACAAAACAATGCAATTATTGTGAAACAATGATGTGTTTCTTTTAAATACATTTATCTGCAGAACCTGAAGTTGTTTTATGGAAAGATTTATGCGAATAATTTACAATTGATCCACTATCCAAAACTCTACTAATTTTGAGTCAACAAAAAGTTATCACATTATTGTAATATAATGTCCATGAACATGAAATAGTTAAAACATACTCGTACATACTTATATACCATATCCAGGCACACTATATTCACTTTCTTGTAATTCATACAATCCTCTGATTCATTATCTTCTATTATTTGTGTTTCTCGCCACTTCTTATTCGAAACTAGTACGAGTAGTACCCATGATTCAGTCACGTTTCCGTTAATCTACCTCTTACACGCAGACCATGTACTTTCTGACTTGTTTATTTGTTTAGTCATTCTTTCGCCATTCCTCTCTCCACATGACCAAGCAATCTATCTTAAAGCTCCTTTCTTCATCTTGCTAAAACATTCACTTATTAATTTCTGATGTCTTAATTACTGCTTCTTTTACACATTGACATTAACTAATTTTCTTGAGTACGTATGTTTCCACAACATTAATATTACTAATGGATTTATGAATATTTGTCAGTTAAACTTGATATCGATAATAACAGCATACATGCTGCCTGTCTTTAATGATATGGACTTTCGACCACTAACTAAAAGCAGTGGTCTTTAAAAAAATCCACAGGGTTTTTAATAACATTATATTTATCACCCTATTTCATTGTTATATTGTGACAATCTAGACTTCATTCCAGATATCAGAGGCAGCATCACTAGTGCCTACAGTCTGATGAATAGGATTGTTATTCATTATTAGCCACCCAGTTTTAACATATTTTCAGACATGATTCCACCTGATTTATTTGAGTGGTGCTTATAATTTGCATTTTATAAATTTAAACCACTTTTGTGTGAATATATTACGAAAATGCGCTGCAAAAGTCAGCTTTATTTTTTATCAGAGATGTTCATATATAAAAAGCAACCAACTCACATTTAAACCTGTTTTGAGATATTTGCGGAAACATTTTATGCATTTTTCTAGGATTGAAGGTGTATTGCCATTTTTGCTACAGTAGTTGATATTTTCTGGATGCATCAAATTGCCTGGGAGGTTTAGTAATTGAATAATGGAGGTTTCACTCACTTTTTTCTGTAGCCTAATAACGGAGGTCCACTTTTTCTCGAGCAGGCCACCAAACTTGCGGTCCATCTCGCCCGGCATGTCTGCCTCCTTCTTGAAGGCTTCCAGCGCGTCGGTATACCCATTGCTGCTCAGGTAATCGGCGATGGCCTTGTTTCTGTAAACAAACAAATTAAGCTCATTAGTAACCAGTCAAAACTTAATATTCACTTACACTATTTGTTAAGTTATTGTCAAAATATGTACATTTATGTCTATATATTTAAAAGTTCACTTATTTTGATGTGTCAGTATAAAAAAAGTCTTATAACCTTTGCAGGGCAATATTTAAGGTGAAAAGATTAATTTGTTCATGGTTTTATGTTGTTATGAAGTTGAACAGAAAACAAGCAGGTTTAGATATATTATTTCTTTTCAGAAATACTTCCAATACCTGAAAACTTAATACATAACATTATTTATTGCAGTGTGGTAAGGATTAAACTTTAATACAACTCCAGTATCTGGACTCCTTATTACACAGTGTGCCCCACTCGAACGCTAAGTTATTGGAATTAATTAACTTTGGAATATATTCGAGAAGTAGATTGCAGGATATATTCCGGTGTAAGAGTTATAGAACTCAAATTCTTCGGTACCCCGATTACATAGATTAGGTAAGAAGTATGCTGCAGTCTCCAACATATTTTGACAGTTTTTCAAGTTCTCTCAGCGAGTATTTTTGTTTATTTACACCATAAATATCTCGTTGATTTTTTTCTCAAAAATTCCAAGATTTATTTAATATGTTGAAATATCTAAGTGTATTGAGTGGATGAATTAAATTTTTTCCAAACAATTTTTATTGTATGTTGCAATATCTAGCCTCCTGAGCCATGACCTGTCACGTATTTGTATTATATGTATAGTATGGTAGGTAAGTATGCATGTAAATACTTCTTTCTGATATTTTTTGTATATGAGTCATATTAATGTTCACTTTTAGTAACACCTTGAGTTTGCATTCATGCACACTCGAAATTCTAATTTGATTTTACAAATTGTAACTATTTTTAATGATTAAAAATTGCTGTAAATAAATAAATTGTACTAAATGAATATAAGATTTATATCAATAGAAACAGGATCAATGTTAAAATAAGAGCTCGACTTGGTATAAAAAAAATATCTCACCCATAATCCATTAGGGGTTACAGGTAAAATAGATATTTTAGTATTCCTATTTCTACAATTATATTTGTCAAAACCTGTCTGTATGATATTGTAGATATTACACAGTATAGCGAATGAAATGAAAAAATATACAATTCACCAGATTAAATAAAAAAAACTTGTATCTGTTGATCGTAACCATGTTTCCCAGATCACTATCAGTTCATTTTCTACCCTACCTACTGCTGACTAATAGCCTCCCTAATGATTTCCACTTTACGGTTCTCACCCTTAGTACGCATGGTGTTCATACGCCTATCTTGATATCTTGCCCTCATGGGCAAGATCGATCAGTTTTATGATTGTAATTATTGGTGTACATCCCCGCGTGCTCTGTCAGAAACGTCACATATTTCCACAAAATTTTATATTTTAATGTCGTAAATTTTAGACATTCGTAAATGGGATAAGCATTAAGACGAATTTTACGAATTTTTCGAAAGCGCCATTCGGAAATAACACAATATACTTGTTTAAAACAAAGGATTCGAACCGAGGCCACGCCATAATCGGTAAGGCCGCTAAGTAAATACGATAATAAAAATAAATAATGTCAAGTTCAACCATTTGGAAAAGAAAAAGTCGAGCGATATAAAAAAAATGTTACAAAATGTGGGACGCGTATTACCTGTAAAACGGCTTTACTTTATTTCCCATAGATAAAATCGGCCGAGCCAACAACGAAAACGTTACCGGGAATTCTTCTTTCATAGTTGTCACAATAATTCCCAAAAAAAGGTCGGACAGTAAAAAGAAAAAAATAGTACGAAATAAAATTAATATAGATAATGAAATAAATCATAGTGTTTTGGTGAAAATACATAATAAGAATTTTTGGAGTTGTGGAAAAAATAACAGCAGAGATACTTACAAATTTTCTATGTTTAGAAAAACACTGGAAAAATGGCTATGAAAATTTTATAATAATAGAAAGATCGAGAAATAATTAATCTGTGTCAAGTTACTATTGAGGTTATAATGTTTTCTTATAGCTGCTAGAAACGAACCAATAAAAGCATGCAATTTTACAAATAACATGTAATTTTTTGTAGAGCACACATTCTCATTTATTTATTTCATTCATATTCGATGCCAATATTCTACATGTTTTTATGTAATCAACCGATGAAATTGAAATTGTCAACCAGTACAAATTTTATGAAATATAGCATGACTTCCGTGACCTAATTGGTAAGACGCCATCTTCCAACATGTGGGTTACAGGTTCGATTTCAGTTGGTACCGATATTTTAAAAATGATTCGAAGGGTCGCTTTAACTTATGGCTTCTTTAACATCTACTCGTATATTGTTGGTTAGAAGAGATTGTCACATGAGGTGCATGGCCGCGCGATAATGCACTTTACTTCCGTGCGGAAGGTCGTCGGTTCGAACCCCGCGCTGTACCTTGAATGGCACAGGCAATTTTCTGCCTAGTATTCGTGGTATAAAGACCTATGACTTCGGTCATATATATTTGTTTAAAGAAAAGTACGGGCATTAGAATAATACTTTGGTAAATTCTAAGTTATCATCATGCTGATTGGAGAAATTGTAGCGTTCTCTTATTACGAGTATTTTTCAACAGAAAAATATCAGCGAGGCTTCATGCTATTTCTAGAACAATGAGGTTTTTCAATTCCATCTCGGCGAGTAAATTGAGGAATTCTGCTATTTGAGTTATATTCTCAGGTGATGGAAGAGTTAAGAGGGATATTGAATGGCTTGTAGCGATAGTAAACAAAGTCAATGGGGACCTAAAATATACAAAATTTGAACTGGACAGTAAGTATCAACATTTATTAAGATGATAGTCCACAATAGTGTTTTGGTGCCAACTTAGTTGCATGGGAGTGAAACGTGGACCTGGGAAATGACTGAGGAGTCGAATAAATGCTGTAGAAATGCGCGTTCGAGACGAATACATGGAGTTACAATGTATGACAATACGGAATGAAATGTTGAGTGAGATGAAGAAGAAAGAGCACGCTGAGATGGTTTGGGCATGTGGAATGAATTAATGAAAAAAGACTAACAAAACATAAATATAGTGTATCGAGATAAGAAAGTCTGACGCTTTGTCCTCTTTGCCTACCCCGACAGTGAAATGGCGTGATGGTATGTATGTACCTTGGCCGTAGATAAACTCGAAAAGAAATGATGAATCAAGTATAAATATAATAATAATATATGATTTTGACAAGCATTGAGTAAGTACATGTAATCGACAAAACTTTTGATAACGGAAATATAGCAAAGGCCACGCGTGCCAACGCATACCAACCGCGTGAATACGCGTATCAAATCGTCCACATTATCATCGTCAACAGCCACATCATCAGCATACAGACAGACATTAAGAGACAGGCCGTCTCAAGGACGGCTCGTAGTGACTTATGGAGAAATTAGTTTCGGTCGCAAGGCCACACGATGTTTACAATCAGAAATGGATCGCTATGCCGACGGCGGCAGGCAAATTAGACCGCGAGGAGTTGGGGGCGATAATGTGGAAGTAGAACGGAACTAGAATTGGTGATCGGTAATTGGGTAAGATACCAGACACTAGAACCTTGTGTTGTTTTGATCGGAGTTCACATTAATCGCTTGTCATCTAGGTGTCAGATTGTCAATGAATTATCACGACTTAATTTAGCCATGTTCAAAATCATTTCGGATCGGGATATTTAAATTTAAACTACAGGCCAAACACAGTAGTCTTAGCGTACAATTAATCATCGTATATAGTATGGCACAGATAACACATGTGCAAGGGTGTGGGCTGAAAAACATCTGGTGTCCCCGTGGCTTGGCTCGCCCTATATTGGTGGGGTGTATCCTGGCCGGGAGGATGTTATTAGATGAGCCCAGACCTTTTGATAGCTTCTGTCTTTAATGATTCTCTGCAATTTATGTGTTCTTGAAGTATATTTAAATGTATTATGTACATACTATGTTGCTATTCGTATTAATAAACGTGTATTTATTTATTTATAAATAAGCCTTCTCAAAATACTTATATTGCATTGTTTTACGCTTCCGTAGTATACAGTAGAACCTGGCACGTTTATTGCAATATGACAATCTCTACACTTAAAAAAAATCGGTACCGACGGGAATTGAACGCGCAACCTGCGGATGGAAAGGCAGTTGTCTTATCAACTAGACTAAGGAGGTCGTGTATCATATATGTAATATTATGAACAAAAATAAAACTTGAGCAAGTTTTAACAGGAAAATTTCGTTAAGACCTTTCACGGGCCTATCATTAGATGCGTAAATATTGGCAAAAATGTGTCGAATCGGTCAAATATTATATATATGGAAGCAATTCTTCCTAGAAAAAAACGCGATATATTAACTTTCATTCATACTATAGTCAGCTGAAATAAATAGGACTTTGAGATATTACCAAGTTATAGTAGAGCATTTAACAGTTGATCAAATACTGTATATACCAAGTGTCGGAACGTGAAAAGACGAAGAAACAAAACGATATTCCGCAGGTATGATTCAACAACCATTATCTGACAGGGCAGGGCAGACTGGATAATCAACATTCGTTGATTTTAACGATTGTTAACTGCAGAAATCTCGTTTTAATTCTTCGTCTTTTCAATTGAAAATTATAATTTTTTTCTCCATTATTAAAAATGTAAGTCCTCAAACATGGAATGCATTCAAGAAATTAATGCTGATAAAAAAACATTTAAATTAATAATTGGTCGACCTCCGTGGTCTAGTTGGTCTAAAGTGTATGACTTTCAACGAGGGTTAGATTGTCGATGGAACCCAAGAAGAGTAATACAACACAATACAATTGATAATCGTGTTGACATTGAGAAGTGGACAGGAAAAACGCGTTCTTCTTGAGCGCTCCCGTGGATCGAAGTGGCATTGACCTTCGAGTTGTTTCCCTATTTTGGTAGGCTCTGCCTGAAGTGAAGAATATCGTTTAAAGTCGACTTATTTAAAGATATAAAAAAACTAATCTTTCCAGGAAATCTACATGTAGTCAAATTTAAAAAAAACTTTCTAGTGTTCCAAAGTGGAACTAAAATGATAAAAAAAACTCGATTTAATCACAAATATTTATTTTTGACGAAAAAACCTACCTCACTTGAGGAACTTTTCCCCAAAAACATAGTTTTTATATCAATTGATGTTCTATTAATGAATACTGCAGTGTTACAAGATAAGTATCAAATCAAGTGATGTTCTACTAATGAATACTGCAGTGTTACATTGATTAATCTCAAATCAATTTATATTCTACAAATTAATGTTGCAGAGTCACATAGATTAATCTCGAAAGATCATTTGTGTACAATTTACTGTTTCTTAAATGAAAGAAAATTAAAGCATTTATTTATCAAAGCGATTCCTAGCGGATTCATTTCCGGACTCTTTTTGCTCTTAGACCGTTTATTTGTTTTCTATAACTTATAGCTTTTATAATAAATTATTATTGGACTCTATCAATAATCTAAACCAAACCTAACGAAAGGCTGCATTGACAATCATACTCGATTACAAGGGTTTACATTTTTTTTCTCAACAGATTTCGACATAAGACTACTTAAATCTGCGATTTTAGGGGGGGTTGAGGTGAAATTATAAGGAGGTGATAGGGCTTTCAAGGAATTATTGTGGTGTTTATGAAATATTCCCGTAAAAAACAAAATTTCAACCTGGCAGTAAACTCATTTGTAAATTTTGTTAATCTCACCGACTGCAAAAAGAATTGTGTGTAAAATAAAAAAATATAGAGTCTAGGGGTTTCAGTTATATATTTGGTATTGCATATGAATGGAACGAAAATTATTCTATAAAAAACTGTAAAATGTATGGTTTCATAATAACATAACAGATAAACCGCAATTTTATTGTAGTATTGTTGATCACGTTTTTTCCCTTCACCACGTTGCAAGAAATAAAAATATGTAATGTTATACATTACATATTTTTATTATATTATTAGGGACGACTATAACTTATCTTCCGATGTTCCAACGAATTGGTCCAAAAATGTTGGGAAACTCCGACACAAACTATGTAAAGCGGTCACGTTGTAGATTAGAGGAATCCACACACATAGATGACACAAAAGTGGAAAAGGTAATCTCTGAAATCAACGACATAAAAAACTAAACACGTGGGATACACATAAATATTTATAAAATTCAATTATAGAACTCATTAACTGGTCTGATTAGGGGAATTGTTTTTCCTTGTTAGAACCAAGTTACAACTCAGGGATTCCCAACGCGTGTTAACAACCCTAGGAGTCTATCGATAAAATTAGTCAATGAACTTGAATAGTTTAAAATATGCATGGAAAATGTATTTAATCTTTTTCTTCCGAAAAAAATGCAAAATTCTATGTTCCAAACGAAAACAAAATACAGAAGTAAGTTTGATTCCACTTCTTATATTGTACTCGTATTATAATTCAGCTTTCCACAAATAAACAGTTTTAATGAATAATACTTGCTATTCAATTGTTAAATCTATTTTTCAAGATGAAAAAGATTTCGTAACTAAACTATGTTGAGAACAGCTGTTCTAACACAATTAAAACGTTGAAAAGTTGCATATACGCACATAATACTCTTCTAGAAGGCAGAACATTTTTATAAAACTGCAACGTAATTGCAGCGGACCAGTTAAGAACCAAATGCATAATTTTCCATTTTTTCAGAGGCCTACAAGGTCGTGTGTCGAATGCGGCCACACAGAGAGGTTAACAATAATAATTACCGCATTACAAGTTCACAAACCATGTGTACTGCGGCGGAATGGATAATTTTTTTATTTATATGTGACTCAGTGAATTGTTTTTTATCGCGTAACTCGCCGTGTTCGGCAGTTTGCTGGCGGCTCGATCTCGGCGTAAGGCCACCGAACAATTCACGATCTGGTGGACATGAAATAGAAAACGGCGGATCGGGGTTGTTAACCTCAGCGGACTACCGAAACACAGATGGAGAGGGAGAGAGAGAGAGAGAGAGTAATTAAATATCTAAATATCTACTCATGTGTAAACTATATTTTACAACGTAATTCATTTACAACTGTTGTAAATGGATCTAAGAACATTTATGGATAACCCGATTTCACAGACACCTGGATACATAACATTGAAAAGTACAAAATGAGTATCAGTAGTGAACTCAGATTAGGATGATGTTAAAACACATGAATAATAAGATTCTATCGGATTTCACCATGAACACAGCAAGTTGTATTACGCGTAATGGGTTTAATTATATCACAAATCATATCCTAAGAGGTTTGGGCATGTAGAACGGATAAATGAAGAGATATTAACAAAACAAATATATATTATAAATATTAGTGGAAGGTGTAGAAAACCAAAAAAGTATTGTTGGATCAAGTGAGTTATATTTTGAAAGAAGGAAACGTCAAGTCGGAGAGATCGTAGGAGTTGTATGAGGTTTACGCATGTAGAAGAGGCGAAGGATGTGTGTCGAAATAGGAAAGTCTGTTACCATGCCCTTTCTGCCTACCCGACAAGGAAATGGCTTGATGCTATGTATGTACAATACACAAATATTTATCTTTATTAACGTTTAAGAGAGAATTACATCAGTCAGAATATCCTTTCATCCCTTCCTTATAATTGAACGTATTCCTTTCGTCTAGTTCTACCATTATTGATCGAAATTTATTATTATAGTTTTTTTAGTTAAATTAAAACGAATATTTTTTTTTGTAAAATCAACCAGGAATTAAAACAGTTTAATGTGTCCAAGATAAGGTAGTTGGTTGGCAAAAATGAGTATATAGCAATAAACCCGCAACATGTATAATTTTTAACTAATCACACAAAATAAGGAAAATAAATAGGAACAAATTAAAATAGATAAAAGTCTAAAACAAAGGATCAATGATTACTCATGCTTCCCTCGTAAGTGACTCAGTTATGTCTATCTAGGAGCTCTATCCTCAATTTATCCACCGAGATATGGCAGATATCGATATCGGAAAATTCCTTAAACAAGGTCGTGTCTAGTGCGAGTGGTGACGCTATTGATAGCTCAATTCGTGCATAATCACAAAAACAATTTTAATTCCCTATGGGGTAAATAATTATCAGGTAGATTAAACAATAGTTTATCAATTAACGACACTAACGATGCGTAGATCTCTTCTAACGTTTAAATAAATAATACTATATAGGTTTATTGATAGCAATATAGTATAGTTTGTGCATTTATAAATACATTCTGAAATTACATACATATCACAGGATAATATCGAAGGAAATACATTTGAGAGAGAAGCTATCAAAAGGTCTGGGATCATCTCATAACATCCCTCCAGTAGAGATACACCCCACCAATAGAGGACGAACCCGGCCGCGAGGAACTCAGTCCACATCCTAGGTGGAACTCAGTCCACATGTTTTTCAGTCCACATCCTAGGTGTACTTAAAGAGTAATCGCCCAGCGTATCCATTAAAAAGGTAGATACATGGGTAAAATCCCTACAGTAAAAGTACACGTTGAGCCGCAAAACCGCGGTATGGATTCCGAAAGACATTTTATACCAGAACTGGTCAACCCACGGCCTGCGGACCACATGCGGCCCGCGGTGATATATGACGAATTAGGTTTTTTAAATTTTATTACCATACAAATATATTTACGAATGAATAACTTAGAATTCTAAGTCATTATATTACCATACAAATACATTTTGTTGTTGGTTCAATACATGTTTTCTCTTCATATCTAGTTGTGTATATCTGCATCCAAATTAATCACAAAACAAATTGATAAGTACGAATTTCGTTGTAAAACCAGATATCGAAAAACATATTGGAACAAAATTTGCAATTATTCTTTTTCATGTGCGACCCTTGGAAAATTTTAGGTCGACATGCGGCCCGTGGGGCAATATGGGTTGGTCAGGCCTGTTTTATACCATAGAGAAACAAATCTAAATAATTACTAAACAAGAACACCGCTCAAAACGCAGCAGTGATACTAATATACTCGTAGAACTAAATACAATATATAAATATGCTCTTTATGGATGATTTTAACTCTGTGGCACTAAAATCAACCACCAAGTAATATTTCTCGGTGAGATACTCGCATTATTAAGCCATCTAAATTGCCTATCAATATTTTATTTAACATGTCACAATTTATGTCGAATACTGCCGCATTTTTGAGACAGTGATTCAATCGGACTTGGGTGAAATCGGGTCGACAGTTCAATTTCCTAGTATTTCTTTGCATAAATAAATCCGGGGGCGAATTTTAGCCGAGTCTAAATAACGACGAGACGCAATTATAATACGACGTAAAATATGGGGAAAATAAACGTGTTGAACATGCTGCAAAACATTCGTAAAACATGCTGCAAACACGTCAAAACATCCGTGACAATTTGAAAAAAGAAGACAACTCGACTCTATCAAGTGAAATTGAATGAAACATTTAAATATGAAGATGTTGATACATTTTCAAACTGTATTTTTTTAGAATTTACGAAATAAAATTGAGTTTTACACACTAGATATATACACACCATTACGCCGTGTTCCTTACGGGATAGGCAGAGAAAACAGATCTCAGAACTTTTCTATCCACATATACAGTTTCCGCCTCCACCACATTCATTTCGTCATGCACAATCTTCCATTATTCATACTTGTCATTTTATCTTCTTTTAAAATCTGGTCCATTTGATGCAACCATGTTTTCTTTAATTTACTTCTTACACGCACACCTTGCGCTTCTGACTTGTATACTCGATTAGCTATTCTTTCGTCGTTCATTCCCTCAAAATGTCCAAATCACCTTAAAACTCCTTTCTTCATCTTACTTAAAACCTCCATTTTATCCATGCATTCATTTCTGATGTCTTCATTCCGCCTTCTTCCATACATTGAAGCTCCACTAATTTTTCTTAGTGCATGCATCTCCACAGCATTAATTTTACTTTTATCGCTCTGCCAACTCCAAGTTTCACTTCCATAGGTCAAAGAGGGCACCAACCCACTATGATGTATTGTCATTTTTGATACTTTTGATATAACGCGCTTATTGTATATTGTATTAAGTGCTCCGTTTACCTTGTTCCATTTCGCTACTCTTTCTTTTAATGCCCCTTTCAACTCGCCCATCACACGTTAACATACTGCCCAGATAACACATACGCAACATATTCTTCAAAGTAAACAACCTTTTCTACCGCACTTACTCGATTCCTTTCACTGTTTTTTTTTCCAATGGGGATTGGCTTAGTTTCCCGTCGCAACACGCCGTTCAATATCTTTTGCAGCTTTCTGCCCCCCGAAAACCTATTTCCAAAATAGCAAAATTCTTCAATTTGTTTTAATATTTCATTGTTCACACAAATATCGCATTTACATTCACAATTTCAATTTTTATAAATTTGGATTTTACAAAATTAATTCTCCGATTATTTTAAAATATGTACCTAAAATATTACTTAAACTTGAAGTGCAAAAATATATAATGTTTACGTAACCGGAAAGCCAATAACGCCGCACTGTGTATAAGTCATTTATTTTCCTTCCACAGAATATTATATTTTCAGATATCAAGAGACATCACATCACTGGACCGCCACACAAGCAGATTGTGCAAGTTTTTTCCGCATCGGCCGGCATACATGATGCGTGGACTTACTTACTCGTATATACGAGTACATCGGAACTAAAGAAATGTTAATTTAATATGATTAGATAAATGTTACAATATTGTGGATTATGAGACGGCTGGGTGGTCTTTGTTGAAGGATTATACAATTCAATTGTTTGCAATCAATCAATATAGTAAAACTACAATGAATAATAGTAATAAGTAATCTCTAGTAAAGTTTTGGAGACAGTAAAATATTGTAGCCCGTATTATTAAATATCCTCAAGATATTTTGAAACGAAAATTAAACTGTATGTAGTTTACTTACTGACATCAGCTGCAGCTTAGTTGGTAAGACGCCTGTTTCCCGACCCGGGATTTGCGGGTTCAATGCCCGTTGCAACCCAGTTTTTTTTATAATCATTCCGGTCTGCTTAGGCCTCTTAAACATCTTTTTCGTTTACTTGAAGAAATTGCCACATGTCAATAAGCCCGCCAGATTGTGATGTGTACGATAAAAGTGTCTTTCTTCTTCTTCAGCCGTTCTGGATCCATCCCTGGATATAGGCCTCCCTTTCGGTCTTCGACAATTCCCTATCTCGGGCACACTGCATCCACTTCACCCCTGCGGCCCGTCTTATATCGTCCGACCATCTAGCCTGTGGTCTCCCCACACCTCTCCTGCCCATTCTAGGCTGCCATTCCAGGACCTTTTTCGTCCATCGAGAGTCAGAGCATCTGGCAATATGTCCTGCCCAGCTCCATTTTAAGGCGTCCGTGACTTTGGTTCTCTCTCTTATCCATTTGTTGGTCTTTCTATCTCGCAGTGAAACTCCCAACATCCTCCTTTCCATGGCTCTCTGTGTCACTAATAGTTTTTGCGTTATTCGCTTTGTTAGGACAGATGTTTCGATTTCATATGTGAGGATCGGTAAGATGCATGAATCAAAGACTCTCTTTTTCAAATGATTGGGGTATTTTGGAGATTTCAAATGTAAGAGAGTTTACCAAACGCCGCCCAGGCAAGACCACGTCTACGCTCTATCTCGGCCTCTTGATTCTCTTTTGCCAGTGTAATATGTAATACATAAAAGTGTAATAATATGTAATACATAAAAGTACAATACAATTACTTCAAATAAAATCGAAATATAGCGTACAACTTTAACTTTCCATTAAATATGAATAATGCTCGAGGATAACTGTGGAAAATGTTAAGATTACTTGAATAAATTTGTGAAAATATGGATGCATGAATATATTTACCAAGAACAACAGCTCTTAAAAATGTCATCCTGTCGCCTTACTATGGCTAAATACTTGGAATATTTGCCCTGGCATCTTAGGCAACATTGATGGCATCAATTGTCTGGATGATAATAAACTTGCTATTCATAATTAATGTCCTGGTTTTCAATATACTTCGAGACTTTGGTACGTCTGAGTTTTTAAGTAGTGATTATTAATTAATTGCCTTTTACGAATCAATAAAAGTATTCCTTAAATAATACTATCTTAATAAGAAACAGCGCAATAAAAATCCAAATGTAAACCCCGTTTTCTTGCGACTTATTCGAATGATTACAGATTAAATAGATGAATTCAATAATATTTTGTTTAATATATTTAACATGGTAATAATTCAACTCAATATGTATGAGATGCACGATAAAATAATCACAATGTCAGCGAACTCGTATCGGAGTACTTACTCTTCACGCGGGATACAACTGAAGTAACGTGAATATTACACGTCCGGGTATGGCACATGCGCGGCATACGTGAAGCCAACTAACTATTGTACTACCTCCTATACAATATTTGTTTATTCGTGGGTTTTTTTTAAATCACAAAAATACGCAAATATATATGCATACGAGAACATAAATTACACAGTATGTATTTAGTATAAAATAATTATAAAGAAAAAAACATGAAGTGAAACGCATCAAGTTCGAGGAATCTTTCGATAGAGCTAGATAAAAAGTATATTCAAGTGAATAAAATATACATATTCATGCCCTCCCACCAACACATAACTCGTACATAAGAAAATAAATTACACGATATATTACATGCATACCATCACGCCGTCTTATTTTAGGGGTAAGCAGAAAGGACAGACGGCCAGGTTTTTCTTATCGCGACGCACATATTTCACCTTTTCTAAATCATTCTCGTGACGCTCCTACAATTCGCTGATTTTTCAAAGTTTCTTCTTTCAAAATATGATTATTTTATCGTGCCCAACCATACTTTCGTTGGTCTTTCTCTACCACGTCTTTCACTCACAGTTCCACGTGTCCAAACCATCTCAGGGCACTCTTCTTCATCGTGCTCAACACCATCGTGCCTTAAGTTCACACTCATTCCTAATCACTTCAATTCGTATTCTGACATATATTCTCACCCCACGTATTCTAAGTGTATGCATTTCTACACCATTTATTCGGCTCTTTTCAGTCTTGTTCCACGTCCATGATTTACTTCTATACATCAAAATTGATACTAAAATACTGACGTTAACAACACACAACATTTAACATAAAATAATTTTAAAGAAAAACACATGAAGTAAACGCAAAAAGTTCGAGGTATCCTTCGATAAAACTAGAATAGATAAAAATTATATAAAATGAATAATAAAGTGAAGTGAATACATATTCATTATTCATGTCCTCTCACTAACACACTAAAAGCAGATAAATTCACACATGCAATTTTCCAAATATGTACGTTTTTATAGAAACCGTGTTCATATTTATTTAATCATTATTTAATCTGCATTCAATCATCATCATCAACGTCAAAAGCTTACGACCCACGACAGCATCCGTGACCTAGTTGGTAAGACGTTGGTCTTTTCCAAGCCAGATGAAGTTGTTGATAGTGACTGTCATTGCTAAACGGTGTGCAAAAAATACGGCTGCATATGTTGATACAAGTTCTCGATAAACTTTCTTCGATGTTGTCTCTTTTATAATTAATGGCAAATCTATTGAATGTGAACGAAGGAACATAATATGGAAAGCTGATCGACCGATTAAATGTCGATGCGTATGTTAACACATTTATTTAAATAAAAAAGTACATAATACATTTCACTTTCTTAAAATGCTTTAATGGTCGTACGTGTTTACTGACGCAAGTTAAGCGATATCTAGTTTGTTTGTTCAAGTGGTTTACAATCAGTTTTGGAATTGCTGACCATTTTTTTTAATAAAATACGTACAAAGCATCATGCCATGTCACTTTCAAGATATGCAGAGATGATAAATCTTCACGTCGTCCATACCCATACATCTCCTCGTACATGTTCTTCTGTTTTTCATAGATCTCACCTTTTCCTCAGTAAAATGTTTCCAACTATCTCCTTCCATTCTTTTCTAGGTCTACCTTTTTCACACTATTCATTTTAGACATTTTATTGCTAGTAAATAAATGTATGATGTGACGATCTCCGTGATCTAGTTATTTAAACGCCTATCTCCCAACCCGAGAGTTGCGGGTTCGATTCCCGATAGAATTCCGATTTAAAAAAAAGGATTTGTCATGGTTTTCACTTCAGGCCTATTAAACATCATTTTGATTAGTCGGAAGAGATTCCCACATAGCATCAAGTCCGCCAGGTTGTACTGGATACAACGAAAGTGTAATAGAATGTGACTGATGTTGGCATAGTTAAATCGAAAAGTCTTACAGTTGTCCATAGTAAATACTTCGAAACAGATGGCGTTTGTTTTTAATTTTCTTAATACGGAAGCAACTCAATAAATGACTTTTATTATTCAAATCAATTGAGAAGTTATCAAGTGTGAACAACAATCGATATGGACTTCCGTTTTGTTTAATTGAACGTATATGCGAAAATGATCCAATACAAATTTCACCAGTTTTGAGATATTTAAAGAAACCTAAAATCTCCTGTTATGGGCTTATATACAATATTAACCATGAAATACCACCATAAACAAATATTTTTATGGTTGTTAACCATTGTGTCGTAATAATCTTGATATTTTGCTAACCATCACGGGCAATGGTATGGTGAATAGTAGATTTATTATATATTATTAGAATCCTAGTTTTAAATACACTTTCAGACATCACTGTGTTTGAATTTATTTACTGGCGCTAGTGAACTGTCTTTTATAAATTTGAAACGCCAACGCTCTTGAAGTGACATTATGTTACTAAACAATACGATGCGTGTTTTAAATTTACAATGCAAGCATTATTAGGAATCGTAGCAGAGGACGAAGGTGAGAAGTATAGTTGGACCAAGTGAATAAATGAAAAAGATGGAAAACTAAGGAGTAACAGAAACAAAGAGACGAAGGCAGAAAGTGATATGAAAGTTTGGCGCTCGCCTTCCCACCTATCACAAATGGAAATGGTGTGGTGGTATTTATGTATTACATAAGTTATCTGGTTATTGATGTTGACTTGATATTCTTGTAAATAAAGGATTGAAGTGTGTTTATTAATTATTTTAAATAAATCAATAAATATGCTTTATTGATTGGACACATTTTTCAAAGGCTTTACTCATACACAAATTTATTATTTAAGAAGTAATGGACTCATGTAATTTATATATTATAACTATGAGCTAACTTAATTTTAATTTCCTAGATGTAATTTTTATTTTGATTGGATCATTTGTGCACGCATACGCCAATTTTAAAGAAAAAATAATTATCGAACCATTTCTGTAAAATAAAAATGACGGTTTTTTGTGATATTTTATACTTGTTCAATTTTATGAGATCAAACCAATGACTTACATCGTCAGGCACAAAGTGGTAAGTGCAAAATTTCGAAAAATGAGTTTTTTTTCTGTGTACATGTGATATAAAAAAATAATATTTAAAATGGAAATATTATTTTCACACAATTGGAATATTCAAGTGCCCAGACGCATATACAATATAGTACAGAGATAGAGTTCCAGTCTTTAAATTGAAATATATCCGAAATAGTAAAATGTAAGTTACCACTTTGTGTAGAAACTTTTTTTTTTAAATAACATTTTAAAAAGCAATATCTTGAAATATACAACTGTCCTTAAAAATATTCAAATTTATGTTTCTCAAGTTAACGAGACAAAAAGTGTTTTAATAAAATAGTTTGAAAGGCGTAAAATGGCGGGTTACGAGCGAGGGGAAGTATTCCATTGTGCCCGAGGAAATCAATAGTGGAAATAAAGCAGGGAAATTACAAATTTACCCGCTGGCAGCATGTGCAGGGTGGGGGGAGTGGGCAGTAGGAACGAGTGACACGTCATCATCCGTCGTATTTTCATTATGATGGATGGAATGGAGAACCTTCACATACTATCAAAAATTTTATGAAGGATTTGCTTCATAAATTATTTTTTTATTATGATTATCATCATAACCATCACGCCATGTCAATATCGGGGTATTTTTATACATTATCACACATTTTTCGTTTCTGCCACGTACATTGACACGTACCTTACCGGGCATACTCTCGTATTATTATAAAGGTTTTTAACTCTTCCCTATTTCATAATTCGGTGATATATTTGTTCGTGCCACGTTTTTTAAGGTCTTCCCAAACTTTTCGTACCTTTTGTTGACACTACAAAAAACCAATACACCAACTATAAGAAAAACATCGCGATGCTTAGTAGTAGAATTATTGAGTTGGATATCTGTTCAGCAAGTCAACAATTCGAAACCCAGTGTAAACTTATTTTCACTCATAGCGTACGATTATTCCACCTTTTTTAAAGGTGTATGGAATAGCTAGGGTTTATTTGAAATATCTAAAAAGAGCTGATTCCGTGGCTTAGGTGGTAGGACGCTTGTTTTCCAGTCCGGGGGTTACTGTTAAATTCCCGTTGGGATCCAATTTATTGAACAATAATTCTAGTATTTATACCTCGTTCTAGTTGGTTGGAAGAGATTGCCACATGTCTACAATATCGCCAAGTTGTACTATATACAACGAAAATGTAATACAATACAATTATGTATGTGCAAAAACATCGAGTCAGTTAAAAATAGGGGTTTCATGGTTCAAGTCCGTCTTGAAAACAATTTGTTTCATACAAAGCGGCTGAATGTTTTCTCAATTGTATTATGTTAGAATAGATAAAAATGTTGGTTGGATCATTTTGCATATACCATATACTCGCAAAAACAATTTCGCAAGACCAGGCCTAGCACGAGTGAAAATGCAATTTTAATAATTCAGTTTGATAGGAGGGCATCGAAAATATTACCGATATTGTAAATAAGACAAAATAAATAATTTTTGCCTTTGAGATGAGGTGTTGGAGGCGGCTGTAGTGCATTTCAGAAGAAGCAGTCAATCGATTATTATTGAAGAGCTCGGTGTTGAGACGCGTCTTCCTGTATCGTGTGCAATAATCTAAATATACACATACTTTGGACACAGCGCGATGGGAGGACAACAGCTTTGAGTAGTCAATTCTGGGGGAAAGTGTAAATGGCAAAAGTAGCAGAGGCCTAGCACACATCCGATGAAGTAACGAGATGAAGAAAGCAGCAGGGTGCACATTTTATAAGACGCTACATAAAACAAGAGATCGTTTGTACTGTAGAGAGATGCCTGATGGTCATGGTGATCATACTTGAAGGAATGACCATGAAGAAGAATCGTAACTGATTATCAATACATAAAATATAAGTTTGTCATGGAAGAAAAGCGAGGAAATGTCGCGATTTTACCTGAAGTGGTTTAATTGCCTGCGTGGTTCTAGCTTTGTTAGTTCTAATACTTTTATAGGTAAAACTCGTATTTATAAACTATATAAAAATGTTAATTCGATTGAATAACACGAATAATTTTTATATTAAAATATTATTGCTGTAAAAATAATGATATAATCGGAATAACTATAGTATCTAAGCGTTGTTGCTGCATCCTCATTGATATGGAAAACATATTATGTTTATGTTAGGCTCCACTGCGTTGATTTGAATTAATAAATAAGAAAATTAAAGTATTGTTATATACAAAACATAAAATAAATATGAAGAAAGAATATATCGTGAGGTTATTGTAAAAAGTCTGCAATTACCGAAAATATACACATATACATACCATCATGCCGTTTCCCTGTCGAGATAGGCAGAGAGGAGACAGCGCCAGACTTTCCTATCGCGAAATACATATGTGGCCTTTTCTACACCCGTACACCTTCTAATGCGACTCCTAAGATTTATCTGACTTAACATTTCCTTCTCTCAAAATATCATACACTTGATCCAACAATACTTTGAAAAGAGTGGGACGTCACTGATCAAAATCTTTAAGTGTCCAAAACGGCATTTTATCAAAATCATTCAAACGTTACAAGCCAAAGAAATTTTAATTAATATACGTCAGCTTTCCTGTGAGAGTGGATTCGTTTAAAGTGTGAAAGTTGTTGCACTTTAGCAAGCACAGTCTTCACAAATCAAACCCAAGGTTCTGATGGCACGGAGGTTAAACTTCCGAGGTCGGCAGCCGTGGTCTAACTGTTAGCATTCATGCTTAGCAAGCGGACGCCCCAGATTTGATTTCTGGCGGATTCGCTTCCGGACTGGTTTTAATCTTTGACTATTTTACATCTGAATTTATATACTCATACTACAGCTACAGAAAAACATAAATTCAGATAGATGTAAAACGGTCTAAGAGTAAAACCAATCCGGAAATGAATCCGCTAAGAATTGAACCTGGAGCGCCCGCATCATATTATGGTATGTACAATATACTATGTGTTCTCTCTTAAACTTCAAATAGAAACGTTTTTTTAATTTCTGGGTTATAATAGGTCAAAAATATTTGTCCTTAATCCTGGGGGGGGGGGAGGTTTACATCGTCGGGGAAAACTCTAAGTAAGACGCGATGATGCCCTTATAAGCTTTCACTGTTTAGGCGTGTAGTAAGTATATAGTGTAAAGTCCCCGTATCGAATGACGTATGGGCAATAAGACGATATCGCGTGTCACGTGGAGGGCCACGGTATCAAATTCTACTTTATTATAGCGTACGATACTTAGGCGCTAGAATCGTCAAGCGATCGAAATAATTCGTGCCGTTTTTGTTAAAAACGATGCTTTTTTTAATATTCTTGTATTACTAAATAACGTTAAAATTTCAATACATTTAAAATTAAAATGTATACAAAACGTGTATTTTTTATTTCACTATGAGAAACATACACACCTTTTAATATTAAAGAACACTCAATACGCAATGAAATCTCGAACATTAACATCTTTATACGAGACGAACTTAAGTATTTTGGAAAGAAAACGTTTTTTTTATAATCCACAAAACATAATTTAAAATTAACAGAAGATAATAGAATGATAAATCATCGAGTATATGCATATATGTTACAATTCTAAAAACGACCATTTTATGGATTTAGAGAACCGTTTCACTAGGCAAAGGCTTGTGACGAAGTGATCTCATTTCTTAATCACAAATTTCATAAATTTATCCTATTTACTAAAACATTCAACCAAACATTAACACTCAGCACTTACACCATACACATACTTTAATCCCAAGCTATCACCTAAACATTAACACTCAGCACTTACACCATACACATACTTTAATCCCAAGCTATCACCTAACCATAAAGAAATCACATCCTACTTCTTTTCGCACACTCGACATTCACATCAGTCAGTCATTCGCTCACTTGCCAATATGGAGACCTCAAAAAGCTCTCCTCCAGTCAAAGAACCACGTAGATTATGACTTGTATAAAATCACTACATTGAAGTAAAGAATGTAGTGCAAAAAAACTAGTTTTATTCATTTTTTGTTCGAAAAGGGTGAAATTAATGTTTTTTTTAAAATCAGCTTATGAAAAATGAAAGCTATGCTAGGTACCTCATTTTAAGGGTTAAAAATCAAAGGAGGTATTATATTATATCTTAGCGTATTTTAGAAAAAGTAACTCTAATTAAGTATAAATATATTTAAAAAAAAACGATTTATTCCACATTAACTGATAACATTAGTGAACGTTTATTGATTTACTCCATTTATCAATTTATTTTTTCAAGTCCTCTGCACATTACAGGTTTCCTTTATTCCTACAACGACCTATATTTATTCCTACAACGACCTTCCTTTATTCCTACAACGAACATAACAGGTAAAAAAACACGTATAAAACAATTCAACATTTCAAGACTTATTTGATAAAAACAATAGTAAAAATGTATGTTACACCGAAACATGCCAAAATATGGCATGTTAAATAATATAAAAAATATTTCAATATTACACTAAATTTAAGTTTTTTTTTTGAAGGAACTGAGCGTACATTCACTAGTAAGTTTTAATATACAATCCACTCTCACTGTGACATTTACATTTTTAATGACAGTTATTTAAATTCACAAAGAAATATTTAAAACTCTCTTTTGTAATGTCGTTATAACTAATATTAACTAGTTTGCACTCTGAACGACGATATGTATGACGTTTAAAATAACCAAGTCATCAGCAAATCTGTTTTTTTTTTAAATTTTATTTAAAAAACTCGGACAAACATTCGATGAAAGGATGTACTTCCTCGATAAGCGGGGTCAGTTTTTTTCGTTCGATAGCAAAAAAACGTGTTCTTAAAAGGTAAAAATACATTAAGATAGAGATATGTAGATGTATTTTGCCCAAGTCGTTCGAGGAATTTGTACGCGGCCTGATGTCACTTTTACAGGAATAGAATTTAAAACGAGGATTCTTGATCGCTTACTCATTCTGAGAAATTACCCGAATCCTTCGTCAACTGGACAGAAAACGGAGCTATGCTCCGTTGAAACAAAGTTTTGCATTCATCTAAATATCGAAATTATTTGTTAGGAAAGAAAAAATATTTCATATTTTGTTCTTTTTATCGGTTGGTCACTAATGATACATTATTCAGTTTAAATTACCTAATTTCTGTTAATTTTATACTTTCAGAAAGTTGTGTTTTAGATGTTATCAGATCATCGCAAAAAAATATAAATAATCAGGAAAACCGTTGCCTTTCAAATTCGCATTTTATTGTTTCTACATTAATAACTGAAAACGAAATTGGGTAATAAAACAACGGGAAAATTCAAACGACACGCGACATGATAACATAAAAATCTGAAAAACATCACGAAATAAAAATAAACAACCCGCAAGAAATCTTGGTGGAACATTAAAACATACGTATAAAAAGTTAGACCAGTCATATATGTTAAACATACAGAATTCTTCTTCCATATTTCCTAATTTTTTATATACCATACACCATTTATTACAGACTAAACACAATTTGATTTATTTATTTAATACTTTGTATACAAATAATTCTAATTAGAATCAACATTCGTATTGCGGTAATTCGTCACTAAAGTTATGCAGGGGGTATTCAAAATGTAAAATATCCAATGAGCGTGCACATACGTTAGATTAATCAATGCTCCATATCATAAACAATCAATCCTCCATGAAATTAGGCTGAGCGGAGAACGGATCGGATCTGAAGTGTAGAACTAACCAAAATTTGATCGTGTATCTTATCAGAATTGGACTCTTAAAGTGACAAGAAGGCATTGATAACATCTAGAAGAAAGTCTTTTTCTGTAAAAATAGTGTCGTTGATGTTTTTTAGAGTTCAACTAATCCGTATTTAAGTAAAATCACACTTTTTTGCATATGTACTTAATTCCGAGTTCATGTTTATTGCATAACAATCGATTTATGAAAGTTTGGAAATTTCGTATAATTTTTAAACGTCTCCAACTAATAAAAATAAATAAAATAGCGTTAATTGGTTTCATAATATAATTTTAAGCACGTTAATACGGTTTGGGTATGTAGAACGAGTTAATGAAGACTTCACAAAACAGATATATAGTGCAAATGTGAGTGAAAGGCGTGTGAGAGGAAGACCAAGGAAAGTATGGTTGGATCAAGTGAATAATATTCTGAAAGAAGGAAATGTAGAAACTCAGAGAAATCGCAGAAGTTGTATGAGGTGTGTGGATGTAGAAGAGTTTAAGGATGTGTGTGTGTGTCGAGATGGGAAAGTCTGGCGCTCTGTCCTCTCTGTCTACCCTGACAGAGAAATGGTGTGATGGTATGTATGTATCTTACAAAAATATCCCACAATTCTCCAATTGCACATTTTTATGTCAAATGTCGTTTAATTTCGAAAATGATTTTAATTATCCTCTGCATCCATGAATTGTCATTCTTCTGTCGCATCGCATTTGGCGTAGGAGGATCCACCACTGTCGTCTGAATAAATAATGAATAATGCAGTCGGAGAAGATACTGCCCGCAAGAGGAGGGCTGAAACTGTAGAGCAGTGGTCCCCAACATGTTAGTACTATCAAGCACATTTGAAATTGCTTATAGAAATGGCGGGCACCGTTTACATTTTTATACTAGGGCATAAAACATAAATTTTTATACTAGGGTATACATATTTGGCCAATTCCTCTTAAGTGTAAAATTGAAACGAGAATTTTGCTTCGTCCCAGGTATAAAATAAATTTTTATATATACAGTGGAACTTAATTATAACGAGCATGAGGGGATCAACTAACTTTACTCATAGCCATTACTCGTTATATAAGTTAGGTATATTATAAATAGTTACCTATTTTTTAAAGCAAAAACATCATTAATTATACATACACAATCATACCTTCACGTCATATCTTTAAGAGGGATGGGCAGATATTACATTTCGTAATTAAAAAAAATAATTATACACTTAAAAAAAATGCATTTTTAACTACTAATTCATTTTATTCGTAAATTTTAATGTAAATTACAAGAGGAAGCCAATGCCCTATTTTTATAGCCGTCGCATCTCCGAAAGGATAAGCTTATGTCATCAAACAACCCTTAATTCGATAGGGGTTGTCATAAAAGCTAAATGAACATTTTCATTCTTCTCTATTCTAAGAATTGTACTTCACGCCCACCTAAGCAATCAAGAATATTTCCCTAGTTTCCAAAATTTGTTCCGTACGTCCATGAAGTATGTTCGTTATAACAGTGAGCGATTGTACGGGAATATGTGTAAATCGAAATCATTCTAGAGTTTTGCTCATTATAGCAGTGATCTCCTTATATCCTTGTTCGTAATAACTAAGCTCAACTGTATTGTTTTTAATCTTTTGACAAATACAAATTGTTTTTTTTTTCAAGTTTCTTATATATTTAAGGCCGATGTAATATGAAAAATGTCACATTGGGTACTAGATTTCATTGACAGTACTTCATAATTCAGATAGTATTAACAATCATTAAAATGTATTGTATAAAGACATACACATTTTTATTTATTGGATGAAAATTAAATCCACCCAACATAACGGATTTCCACCAAGAACTCGGGTAGAAAAACTAAACTTAAATAAAATCATTATATTGTATTACGCTGTCGTGTACAGTACAGCTTGCTGGGTGTATTGCTATGTGGCAATCTCTTAAAACCAACCAGAAAGGTATTAAATAAGCCATAATTTAACGTTAGATCGAAACCATTTTTCTTTTCAATTTGAGTACAATCGGAATTCGAGCCCGTAACCACCAGGTTGGGAGACAGGCGTCTTACTAACTACACCACGGAGGCCATTAAATCCTTGTTTTAAAAGTTATAACTTGAACCAAAATCAACCGGCGGGCATAGGACTGAGGACACCTGGTATTACCAGAGCTAGGAGTAGGGCAGGACGGCAGCGAGTAGACAACGGCAAAAGGCAGACACAGTGGGCGGGCCCGGGTATTGATTTCGAGTGAAGCGCGTGGGCGGAGCGAGGCGGGGGGCGGACACCCCACGCGGGGCGGCAACTGCGTCACTGGGCTACATCCCCTACATATCGGAGCAAGTGTTAGACGGTCCATACACAAGGCGGACAGCTGGTGTAATTTTTTTCACATTTAATCAACGTATTATCAAGTTTATACACTTTTTAATTTAGTTTTTTTTATAAAACATCACACAACCGTCATAATCATTATTAACTATTCAAAATTAAAGTCTAAGAAAATAGCAAAAGGGTAAATAATGGAGTCGTGATTGTGAAAGATCTGTAATGTTTTATCAAACAACCAGGTTTAGATAGAAATTAAAAATATATAAGGTATAAATAAAACTGGACAGATTCCAAAAACTGGACATGAGACTGATTAAACGCTTAAAAAATGTCTCAACTGTACGAAGTTTTAAAGGACATTTCTACGGAGCAATAAATTCAATATAATATGTAAAAAATCATAAAATGGTCAAGACAAAATTATCAAGCTATCAACGATAGGAAATTCATGATTAGGAGAGAAGAAAATTAACTTGCAGTTACCATGACAAAAATAAATAAAATAGAACAAGTGTTACAAGTAGATACATTTTCAGAATAATTCCCGAGATACCTACCAACGAAGCAGATCTGTGTGAATTTTCTAACTTAACAGAGTAAGTGACTGTCGTTATTCATGAGATTACTGGAATAAATAACTTCACAGGCTGGTCGACTTACCTCACCAAAGAGTTCATTTATAGAGAACTTGAATTCTCGACGAGGCTTCATTTATAGAGAACTTGAAGACTTGAAATAATAACTATCGAAGAATGGCGAAATAATTCTTAAAATCGTACCAATATATGTTTTATTTCTTAGACAGCTACGGAAGTCACCATGTATGGGAACCCTTTAGGCAACGAAATTTATTGTCCGCCGGTAAAACTATTATAGAAAGGTGGTATTTCTGCAATCTTGCTAAAGAGAATAAACACTAACGTTTTTTTCATAATTGAATAAAAGGCCAGTTTATGAAACATAATTGATTACGAAAAATCAATAAAAAGATTTAAAAAAATACGTTTGTAATAGGAGTATTTTTTTCAATTTGATAATTAACAATATTTTGTACAGTACCCGGCGGTAAGTAATACACATCGGGCTTAAGAAAGAGACTGTCGATTTGTAGAGCGTCGAGTCTGTCATTCATACACGTGTTCCGTCGCTATTTGTCAGTCGCATCGTGCGACAGAGACGACGCTCTACAAACCGACAGTCTCTTTTTTAAGTCCGATGTGTATTACTTACCGCCGGGTACTATACCATATGTTAAACTATGTGTATTCTATATTAGATTGCTTTATTTAATATGTTGATATTTCATCATCATTGTGAGCAAACGCGGCACCCATTTAAAAAAAAAGCTTTTTCATGACCAAATGTTCATGCAAAATAGTGTAAACACTACCAAATGATATCTTCAGGATGTCAGCTATCTCCCACAACTTTACTTGGCGATTTTCCATCACGATTTTGAGTTTTTTTTGTTTTCTGGTGTAACAGCCTCATTTGGACGACCAGAGCCTTCAGCATCATTTGTGTCTGTACGACCGCGTTTGAAATCAACATACCACCGACAAATGGTTGTTTTCGACGGAGCAGAGCCCGCATAACACTTTTCAAGCCATCGTTGAGTTTGAACGGTATTTTTTCCCATTAAAAAGCAATGTTTTATCAACACACGAAATTCGTTTTTTTCCATTGTTTTGAAAATAGCAAAAGTAGCGTCACTAAAACCACTGAAACTCAATGACACAATGTCTGAATGTCATGAAAGTTTGACACGTAACTTCTAAAGGTTGATACTAACTGAGAATGGTATGGATTTGTTATTAGAGGCCCCATCTGTTGGTTAGTCCCGGGACTTATTGATCGATGTGTTATATATATGTTAGTTTGATATTTAAAGGACACTTAAGTGTTCATTTTCTCAATAAATAAATATGACATTTTACAGCTATTTTCAAATGTTTGACAGGATGTGTAATATTTATTATTAAAATGACTGTGCTGTTTATTGAATTGTCGAGAGTGATTCATAAACGAGGAAATATTTTTATATTCTCAAATTCTTATCAAAGCTATCTAATGTAATCACTAAGAAATTAGGTGATTTGATATTCCACCGTTAATATATTATACGTAGGAAGAATAACACATTTTTCGTTATATTTAATATTTGAAAACAATTGTATTGTATTACATTTTTAGTACAACAATGAGATAGGTTTACAGTCATGTGATAATCTCTCCTAAACAATCAAAAAGGCAAGAAACAAACCTTAAGTGAAAAAAAAACATTTTTTTTTAAATCTGGGAACCAAACTAGAAACCACCGGATTGGAAGACACGTTTTATCACCTAGACCGCGGAGCTCGTAAAAAGACAATATTTGTTTTGCATCCTTTTGACAACTACAACACTCTTCTTTGGCTTAAGGCCCGTTCTCACGGTTCAAGTTTAGTTGACCGATTAAAGTTGACCAACAAAAGTTGAACACGACTTGAATCAGCTTTTGTTCACACGTTTCAATAGAAACTGATTCAAGACCCGTTCTCACGGTTCAACTTTAGTTGACCGATTAAAGTTAATCAACAAAAGTTGAATGAAATCTGTAGTGAGAACCTTTGTTTCAATAGAGTTGATCAACTTTTTAGTTGATCAAGAAAAGATTTATGAGTTATGGCGAATGACTCATAACGTTCAAGTTATGACTCATCCGCCATTTGCTTTCAAGTTGAAACCTATTTTGAAACGTGTGAATTCAAGTTGATTGTCAAGTTCGCTTCAACTCGATAAATATAAAAGAAAGATGCAAGAAAAAATGCTTTCGACGCCATTTTTAACTGAATTAAATTGAAACAATTTATTGAATCAGTTTCTATTGAAACGTGTGAACAAAAACTGATTCAAGTCGTATTCAACTTTTGTTGATCAACTTTAATCGGTCAACTAAATTTGAACCGTGAGAATGGGCCTGTATTCAACTTTTGTTGATCAACTATAATCAGTCAATTGAACTTGAACCGTGAGAACGCGCCTTCACTATAGGTTTCGTTCAACTTTTGTTGATTAACTTTAATCGGTCAACTTAACTTGAACCGTGAGAACGCGCCTTGAGTAAATTTGCAAATTTAATTTTTAAATTAATACAAATAATTAAGTTAAATATATACATAACTTTATAACAGGGTTTACAAAAATAACGATGAGTAATGGGGAAAATGTTATATTTAAACGTATGCAAGAATCCAGTTTGATTTTTTCCATCACAGCAAACACGCTTCGAGACAAAGAACTTGTTACAAGGAACGCAAAAGGAAAAGTCACAATGCAACGATTGCTCTCCTAAAATCAATCGCAAACAATCAATAGCGCGGTTAGAACCTGACAAATAGCATTAAAGATAACTAGTTGCAACCCGTGAAATATTCACGGAAGTAAAACAAATTCTACATTTATGAAAATATATATTCATAAATGTAAAATTTGTTTATATATATATCATTTATACATCATCCCCTTTTACACCGGTTCAAAAATTGATAGCTAGGTATTTAAAATTCGTTCAATATCAAGCACCCACCGATATTCAAATTTCTAATTACTTTCGGAGAGAATCCAAGTATTCCTCTCTCGCTCTCTTTTATTCAAAATTCAATTCTCGTATTCTTTCTTTGGCGACTACCGTCCTACGGGCTTTGGCCTATTTATTAAAGAAATACAATGAAATAAAATATTGTAGGAACAAACTATATCATACAGATAATCAAACCAATTAAATATCGCGCTGTCTAATTGGCGATTTCACGTCATCCATTTGGCTGAACATCGGTTTGATAAATAACCGAATTGGTGTGATAAACGCACATGATACAATAAGTATTGTCACTGTTTCCAGGTGACGATATGTGTGTATAAGCGGACATACGTTGCGTGGAGAACATTCGCTAATGTGAAAAACATACATCAACTAATTAACGGAATAATATAATCATATATACATATACAGAAAACTTATTAGTTGATCCGCTTTTTTTGGAAACAATAAATTTGATATGATACAAATTTTAAAACAATTCTTATTATTGATGATATTGTAATTTCTTTAATCACACACTGTATATATTCAACTTTATATAACAGTTAAACCATACCGGTTTCAAAGTTTTCACCCCATCATCAGAGGAGCACAAACAATACTAAATTATGTTCGAACTGGTATCACACGCTTCTAACACTAAAAATTCAGGTGTCTCACCGATGTTTGCTGAGGTTGTCTCCTGCATCCCTCCACCCACAATCTTCAACCCGATTTTTTACCAGTAGAAGCGTGTATGTCGGTACCAGTTCAAACATAATTCAGTCTTGTTTGTACTCTCCTGATGATGTGGTAAAAACCTTGAAACCGGTAGGGTTATACCGTTATATAACGTGGAATAAACAGTGGTTGACTAAACAAATTACAATGTCTTTAAAACTCCACAATGTTAATGCCTTAACTATAAATAATATATTGATATATATTGAGTTGATATAACAGTAAAAAAGGGTAAACAGTAAAAAACTATTTACGTGCCGTAGTACTGCGTATATATGATTACGAAAGAGTTCCATGCCTACTATAGGGGTTCTAAACCCGAAGGCTCGATTAATGGGGGCAAAAACAATGTTGCATCCTTCCTAAGGTCTGTGTTATTCACATATGTCTGAATCACCAATTCAGATAAGTTGAAATATACCATACGTACGAATGAATGGATCACAGAAAGTAATTGGAAGCTGGTACCTTGAAACGGACAGGGATGGGAACTAAAGATGTAAGCCTGTGTCCAGTAGATCCTTACTGATCATAAAACTCATGATAATTATGAAGAATTAAACAACGAAGTGAATAGTGTGACAAAACTTTCCGAGAATGCATAATCAATTAATTTGAGGTATATTCTCAAAAAGGACATACAACAACCTGTTTTGAGATAATCGAGAAAACATGGCAATCGTTTTGTTGTAAGAATGCTATTTTTATAAACAACTAACTATTCAACACATTCTACTGGCTTGATAGTTTCACTCTTTTTAGATTAGATAATTTTTGCAAACTTAGTCCAACTTTGATTTGTTTATTCGATCATATTTCTACAGTATTCGCTGCGAATCTTAATTTCAGCCGTGCAGTATGGCTTTAATTTAGATACGCAGCGAAAACTGTAGAAATATGAATGCTTTGATGGTTTGTCGAAGTCGCGGCCAGAGAAGAAGAAAAAGAAGAGTGTATATTCGAGGGAGCTTAGGTGTCACTAGCACAGAGGAGAACATAAATTAAAGACAAGTTCGTTGCAAGAAATCAAATTATCGAGTAAACTATACCTGGAGTTCCATCATCCACCAAATCTAGCCCTAAAATGCGTGGATGTCGCAGCGGCTAAGAATGCTACAAGTCGACGGATTATCAGACAGCGATATCAAAATAAACATAAACTACAGTTTGCGGACAAGAAGACCGATCCCTAAAGAATATAAGATAAGGTTAGGAAGAAGAATGAAAGTAGTTCCAAGTTCGTACCAAGATGAAGGAACCGACCGAAAAGTTGAAATTGCGGTATATTTAACCTTTCAAGTGTTCGAAGCAGTCGAGCGAGCCCAGGAAAGGTCAACAAGAACAGTCCTTTTCAAGCCGTGTCGTGTATATCGATTCAGAAGCGTGACCTTAGTCCGTATGCGTGATGTTATTTATATTTTCACTAAATTGTGGGAAAACCCCTCGACGTGCTCGCTCTTGGTTAAAGAAGGCGAGTCGTAGGGTGAGTGGAAAGGAAACACTTGGCAGTTAACAGCATTTTATTCCAAGAATCGTTTTTATGCTAATTTTATCGACCTAAGAAAACTTTTGCAAAACATTTCACTTTTACCCTAGGGTAAAATTAATTCGCAATAAGAATTATACATTTTCTTTCAAATAATATAAAGTCTCGTTTACAGTACAGAATATGCGGATTTATTGCTATTCAGCAATGTCTTCCAGCCAATCAGAAAGATGTCGTAATGCCAAGACAAGATTAGTACCATTTTTTTATGCGTAACATCGGGAATTCAATCCGTAACTCTCAGTTCGGAAGAAAATAGTTCTACAGACTTGTAGTCAATTATGTTTATTGCCAAAAGGAAAACTCATCTTAACGTTGATAAGAAAATCTTCAAAGCCGATAATGATGATAAGAGTTGAGTATATTATATTAAAGAAAACAAATCAGGTAATTAGTACGAAATTTTATATACTTTATTCTAAATTTAAAGAAAAATATGCACAATATGATATATTTATTGTCTCTGCCTCTAGATTAAATGATATATTATATATTTTTAACAATAAATAAAACATGCCATAAAAATTAATATAAAAAAACACAAAGGTATTTATTTTGTTAATGCTTTAACAAGACGATCATTGCATAAATTGAATATAAAAAATAAATATGAAAATATCACATAAAAGTAATAATGTAAAAGCCTACATCATTTTTACATTGTTGCAAACGAGAAAACTGCAAAAAATTCACTGATTGTGAAAAAATGTAAAACGATAATGATATACTCGTAAATAAGTGGAAACCTATTAACAAAAGAAAAGGAATAAAATAGAATCAGAATTTCCAAAGAACAAAAAAGGGCAAAACAAAATAAGAAGAATTGGAAATTATCCATTTGAAAAACAATAACATTATACATCGTAGCAAAAGTGTGGAGAGAGAAAACATAATACGTGAAAATTTCAATAGGTTCATTAATAGGAAAGTGCTCACAATGGCATTACATGAGAACCGGCGTCTCCGATACACAGGAATGAAATGTACGGAATGGAATAATGGAGTAGCAGATATGTGAAGGGAATTCCGAATAGGGAAGGCCATGTAAGTTATTGAGTACTCCATTCATTCGTTGCCCGAATATTTGGGAAGGGAAATAATCAAGTTATTCGGGATATTTTCTGTATTGTAAAAAAAAGTCGTTATTTGGGCTTCTTTGTATGTAATTCGGGGCTGCATACAGATTTGAACTGTAAATTAAAAAGAAACCGTTATTCGTATTCTTAAATGTTGAGGTTTTAATTATATATATTAATACGAAACAAAACAGACAGTATAGAAACATATCAATCATCACGTAGCTTCCCTGTCTTTTTTTTCTTTCAATAAATAAATATAGATTTATTGACACCAACGTAGTTTGTACATACAAATCCTAAATTACACATATGCGAGTATTTAAAGGCAATGGAAAAGAAAATACATTTAAGAAAGAAGCTATCAAAATGTTCGAGTTCAGCTCGTAACATCCCCCAGTCGACATACACCTCCACCAATATAGGGCGAGACATTAGATATTTTTCAGCCCACACCCTTTTATATGTAAATTATAATACAAAAAATGACAATAAACGGCAGATAATACAAGTATAAACTCAATAAATATATACGACACTTGTTAAAATATATAAATGCATACACACAACCCGAGACTCGCTGCAGCATAAAGAGAGAATATAAAATAAGAGTATAAACAGAGAAACAAACCAGAATACAATTTAGGTAGGCAGAGAGAATAGATCGCCACATTTTCCTATCACGACATACTTCCTTCGTTAACTAACCTTCGATTTTTGTTACTCAACTTACCACCATTAAAAAAATCGTTTACTTGATCCAACCATACATTTCTGGGTCTTTCTCTTTCATATTTCGTCCCGTTTGCATTATAGATTGTTTTGTTATCATTTTATCACTCATTCGTTCGGTACGTCCAAACCACCTGATAGTGCTCTTTTTCAGTTCTTAATTCACATTCATCTTTCATCACTTAATCTTGTACAATAATAATATACTATGAATTATATGTTATTATTGTGCAAATAACATTGGTACTAAGTGTTAAACATAAATAATAAATCGAAACCGTCTAGTATCCTTGTTAGCGTGAACAAAACGCCCCTGACATTTACTTTAATATTATGGACAAATCAATAAAATGCCGGCCGAAAATCATCCGGATCTAATAATACAGAGAAAAGGAAACCAAATTTAAAATGGTATGAATAACATTAATTATTGAGCTGCTAATACTTTTTTTATTAATTGAACTAAAAATTAACAGTACTATCATTAGTAATAATTCTTAAAAACAGGAAAACGGAAGAACAAATAAATATAAGATGAAAAAAATAGACATTTCAAGTGATTTCTATTAAGGGTTTGAGTCAAAACTTGTTCTCTATCAAGATAGTTGAAGAATATAGTGTTGAAAAGGTTTTAAAAATGTTTATATAATAAATAATTTTTTTACAGCCATTACAAGTATTTATCAAATAATATTCAGAGCTATGTTAAATAAGAAACCATTACTTTTATATTGCCAAGATAAAAGAGAAAAAAATCATACAAAGCACCGAGGATATTAAAACATGACTTTTTAAATACTGAATTTTGCAGTAAAACCTAATTTAAGAATACATACATACCATCACGCCACGCCCTTTCTATCCATGTAAACAGCTCTTGCCTCGTCCACATCCAAACATCTTTTCATACATGTTCTCCTGATTCTCACACTTCTTAACTTTCCTTTAGTTAAAAGTTCTACAATTACGTGTATTACCTTCCACTCTTTCCCCGATATATCTAAGAAATACTTCTGATTTATTTAAATACTCACAAAGAGTTCTCTGCGTAACGCGACTGACTACAAGTCAATAAATTCGAGAGAACTGATTATTTCTATTATCGAGAATGTGCACTATATACTCGTACACACCTTCCATGAAACATTGGAAACGGCTGAAATAAACACAATAAATAAATTCTCTGAAGATGACTTTCACTCCTCGCAGAAATGGGTTCGGCGCCATAAAGCGGCAGCGATTATGAATAAAGCAGACAAAACAAAATGCAAGTTCATCATTGCAACATTCGTGAGAACGAACTGCAAAATTAAGACATCAGACGACTTATTTTAACAGATTGACGTGGATACTAGGCGGATTGCCGTATGTCGACTTACGGATTATTTTTTACCAAATTTTACTACGAATACATTTGAAAAGGTGTGAACTATTTTAAAAAACAAATAATATAGTGTTTGTTTTAATAGACATTATAAAAAACATTAAATCGACATTGCCATAAATCAAAATTACATAGTTTCAAGAAACATGTACAATACCCGGGGTAAGTAATACACATCGGGCTTAAGAAAGAGACTGTCGCTTTGTAGAGCGTCGTCTTTGTCGCACGATGCACTAACTGTCCGTGCGACAGAGACGATGCTCTACAAAGCGACAGTCTCTTTCTTAAGCCCGATGTGTATTACTTACCGCCGAGTACTAAAAGTGAGTTATATGTAAAGTTTTCAAGTATGAAAATACACATAAAACTTTTGAACTATGTTGAATTATTTATTTTGGGGATGCCTTTATAATAGTTATATATGCATGACTAGGTGTATGAACATGGCAGAAGCGAAATATGTGCGCCAAGATAGAATCAAGCCGAGATCTGTTCCCTCTGCTTACTTCAATAGGAAGTTTATCCTAATTACTTAAAAAAACTTGTTTTTATTATTCAGTCGGATATAAAATTCAGGATTTAGTGAATTTAACAAATACAAAATTTTACTCTATACCATGTATGTGTGATATACTCAATACCGTGTGCAGAATCGTGCTGCTGTTCCGTAGGTGCGACAAATTTTACTCTATACCGTGTGTGTGATATGCAGAATCGTGCTGCTGTTCCGTAGGTGTGACAAATTTTACTCTATACCGTGTGTGTGATATGCAGAATCGTGCTGCTGTTCCGTAGGCGTGACAAATGAGTAACTGTTTCGATCTTATCGAAGTCGTAGTCAACTTAACTCGTTCGGTTACCTTTAACGATATACTGTACGAGACTTCTTTTATTCTCACGGTCTTATTCCATTTGTATCTTGATGGATGTATGTTTTTTTATCACTGTCACTCAAGTCGGTCTCTTGACTATAGAGATTTGGCTGACGTCACATTTTCTCGATTCCTCTGAAGCTTAATTGGGGATAATTTGATTTGAGATTAGGGGAGATAATAAGAAACTTAATAACATAACGGTTATCTGTGATGTAAAAATATTTTGAGGGAAAATGCTTAATTATTTAATCATCCTAAATTCGATTTCAAGACAACAGTTCAGCAACAGTATTAGGCTAATTATTATTATAAATTAAAAGAAGTTGACTATTTCGTTAAGAATTAAAATTTAAAATAAAATGTTAAAAACTATTTCTATCCTTTAAAAGTTCTCTTGGAGAGAATTTGTGTTTGTTTGAATCATAAATCCGAGGACACGGCGTGACTCTCGTTAATTTTTTTTTCTCTCTTTTCGTTGACTTCGTCTCAAACTTTTCGAGACATCTGTAAATATGTTGATGTTTCGATGTGCTTTTTTTATTGGAGTGGATTGATTGTGCGCGTGCATATTTTTATTATTTTCTGAGAATATTTTATTCTTCCTTTTTGTATGTTAGGGCTTTTGATTGCCTGAGACTTGAGCTGTCACAGGTTTGTATGTTTTTGTATACTATCATATAAATGTTTATAATTTTTGTGACAAGTTGTATTTACATTCATGCGCAATAAAAATTAAAATTTGAGTATTACTTATGTAACGTTTTTAATGGTAAATAAAAGACAGCACATTGAAATAAAATTAAAATAAGTGTATAGATTTTTAATATTTAATTTTTAGAAACGATTAATTGCTCTTTGGAATTTAACACAGTTTTCTTCTAACTAAATAATATAACCATAATTCATATTTCAAAAGAAATACACGTATTTTAAAATAAATTTTAAAAATATACACGACAGTATTTCAATATAAATTAATAATGTATAGAACCTAATAATAAAAATAATCCATTCAATAAAAAACAGTTTTGGTTATAAATATATTTTTATAGACTTGTATAGGTTATCTAGTGAATACACGCTGGTCATATTACGAGTATACACCGGAAGAAAGAGTTTTCGAAAGTCGTTCATTCACTAAACAGATTTCATTCTAATCACGACGAATTAATTCACATTAAATAACATATTAATAGGAGGTAAAAGGAAACGTATCATAAAAAAGACTTGGTACATAATCGTATATACTTATCTGGAAGCTAATTTAACTACATCTTGGATCAATTTAAATTCATAATGCATGCAATGAGAGAGTGTTATCTAGGAGTGCTAATAGATAACACTCTCTCATGGCGAGATCAAATAAATTAGGTCAGCCGAAGGATCTTCTTAAGTCTTCATTCCCTTAAAGTGTTGCAAAGATTCCTACCAACTAAAACCAAAATTTTACTCGTACAATCTCTGCTCTTTCCGATTCTGGACTTTACGGACGTATGTTACAGAGGAACAGCTGGACAAATAACAGCGTCTTCGAAATGTGTGTCTAAGATTCATTTTCAACCTACGTAAGTACGATCGTATAACTTCATACCAGAAGGCATTGAACTGGTTGAATGTTAGAAATAGACGCCAAATTCACATACTGTCGCTATTGAATAATATCCTTAACTGTCCCGCCGCCCCCTCTTATCTCGCTGAAAATGTTCAGTCTTTCCAATCATGGATTAGCGCTACGCTCAAACAGAGATTGTTTATTGGCCTTTCCAGTTCACCACTCCTCTTTCTTTACGTCGTCCTTTACTGCCCATGCAGTGAGACTCTGGAATCAGTTACAAACCAATATAAGACTCGCTCCGTCCTTGGCATGCTTTAAGAAGCGACTGAAAAAAATCTTAATTTCTAGTCAGTAAAATAACGTGTTTCATTCCTGATTTTTTTTTTCCTTTCCTCTCCACCATACCTTCCTTTCCTTTTGATTGATGATATCTCACTTTATATGAAAAATAATGTTCAGGTGATTGTCCATCTTTGTGGGGTTCGTGGGCATGTGCTCACGTATATGTTTATGGATTTCGTGGGGATGGATAGTCATTTGAATGATTAATGCGACCACGTAACTCGCTTCATTTACTTTTGTCTGGTTGGTTGGAAGAGATTGTCGCCTGGCAATAAGCCCGCCAGATTTTATTTGCAATAAAAGTGTTAAATAAATAAATAAATGCAAGGGCGTCGACTCCCAAATCTAATAAAAACATCTAACGAAGTGAGAAGAATGAAATATTGACCAACTCAATCATAAAGATACATACAATGCCTCTTCAACGAGTCCTCGAACTTCTTCTCCCTTGTCTTTTACGCGTGTTAGATATTTTAAGGAAAAGATAAATGCATAATATTGATGGAAGCATTTCCACATGTTATCGCTATAGTAAATCTTCGATACATTTATAAAACATTTCATCCCATAAAAAGTTAACTGCATTTAAAAAAAAACTTTTCTCCCTTAATAACTTAAATAGTTCGAGTTAGAGAGTTAACTTACCATTAAAAAATACACAGTAAATGGTATTTAAGAAAAATAAAATAATACACATACATACAGCCCATCACACCATCTCCGTCGGGGTAGGCAGATGATAGAGTACCAGACTTTCCTATTTCGACACACATCCTTCGCCTCTTCAACATCTGGACAACTTCTACGATAGTTCTGACTTTTTACGTTTCCTTCTTTCAGAATATTATTCACTTAAACCATACTTTCCTTGGTCTTCCTCTCACGCCTTCCACTCACATTTGCACAATTTATATTATATTTTTTGTTCGATTTTTCATTCATTCGTTACACATGCCCAAACCATCTCAGCGCGCTCTTCTTCATCTTATTTTAAACAGCCTTAAGTTAACATTAATCCCTAATCCCTTCGGTCCGTATAAATAAAATAATGAATTGAATAAAATTTGTAATGACAGAGAGAAGAATCTCTCTAGTATTTTTCCACACATATAAATAAAAAATAACTTAAGAACTTCGTACACCGTGGAAAATAAAATAAAAACCGATGTTTAGAGAGAGAAGAGAGTGATTACATTATTTACAACACTATGGGGTAAGGCTCAGAAACAAAGACGATTTATTTTTAGATATTTTAGAATTAATACGTTGAGAACTTTTTGATATTAATGAAGCACACTTGGGAACCATACACAAATCTCAACAAATTTGTAATTTCCAGAGCAGAGGCCTAAAATATTATGACGATAAAAAATGAATATAATTTGTAATTGTCTCGATAGGTCTCATTTAAGCATTGTGAGTTCTGAAAAAAAGAGAAAACGTTCTTAGTACTTGTATGATATATCGCAGTGGTAGCTGCCTGCTTCGTGAGAAATTAAATTAATTCACTTCAGCCTTATCTAATCGACATAATGGAGCTGAGGCAAAACCATTTCAGGCACCGGAATGGATATCAGAGTAATGCAGTCATGGGATGATGGGATCACTTCAACTATGTGAGTAAGCGTTAAATATGAGCCTTTGTGGTTGAAGCCTTAAAAGCAATCAGTGGCATTTTTCAAAGAAAAATATCCAAGCAATCAAATATGATTGATATACAAACCTTCGGCCATTGTGTGAAACTCTTCAACAATTGTATCAAGTGAAATAATGCTTACATAATGAATAAAACATTTAGAAACAAATTATTTTTCGAGTGAAAAAAATCTGTGGCCTAGTTGGTAAGATGCTTCTCTCCCGACCCGGGGTTGCGAGCACGATCTCCGTTGGAACCCATATTAAAAAAAAACATTCTAGCCTGGTTTTCACCTTAAGGCCTCCAAAAAAGATTACAAATTAATTTCACTTAGGACCTATTTAACTATAATATTTGATTGGTTGTAAGAGTTTGCCACATAGTAATAAACCTACCAAGTTGTACTACAATATATAGAACTAAAAATTAATATCATACAATACACATTTTTGAAGAAACTTTACGAAGGACATAAAACATCGGGTTGAATTTAAAATGGAATGTTTCAGATATGAATCCAAAAAAAAAACAACTTATTAAAAAATAACTGCTTTATATAAAACAGGAAATGTCTGGTACTATAAAATTGTATCTGAATAAAAAATAAATCATATGATGAAGACATACATTTATTATTTGTACCATATATTTATTAAAAAATCAATCATTAATATATCTCACGAAAAAGAAAATATTTCGTAAGAAAATTGAATATATTTTAAACATTTAAACAAACATATTTTATATATACTTTCTATGAACTCAATGTAGTTCGATTTGAAATGAATGCAATGCCGTGGGAACGTTTTCAAAAGGTTGTGATCATATTTTCCGATCTTCAATTATGAACATGCGTTCCACCGGCGGAATACTAACATTATAAAGTTGACTTCATAAATTGTGAAATGACGTTTGCATTTAATGATGCACTTGCAAGAGTGCATTACCTCAATAATGGGCTGAGAATGTTGCAACCACCCTATTGTTTTGGTTTCAGTATTTTGAATCTAAATGCCACCATGAGATAACTCGTCTAATTCCTGTGCTAAAACTTGTGCGGAATGTCGAAATGATTGTAGTCAGTGTGCAGCAGAGAAAATAAGCTAGATTGGAAAATGTTACAAAATATTAGAAGATCTAGTGGTATAAACGCCTAAAAAACGCGCATTTTTGCAGTTACTAGATTTAAAAATGAAATGGATGAAGAAACCGGACGAAATAATTGTAATTGAAAAAGGGACCATCAGATAAGCAACTAAGAGATTTGTTCTATCATTGAAAGGGGCACAAAGGGGTGTTGAAAATGCAGAGTGAAAGAACAATGGAAATAAATATTATTATTTTAGTGACGTGGCAAAATCAGCTATGACAAATCTGACGAAGACATGGATTTACCGACCTATGTTATACTAGTCAGTACTGCATGAAACGGAAATATAGACGATGAGGAGAAAAGAAAGAAACATGATCGATGCCTTCGAGATGTGGTGTTGCAGGTGTATGTTCTGTACCCTATGGAATGCAAGGCGCACCGTCGATATAACCAAATAATTAGAGATTGCCGAAAGACTTTCGACAACATACAGGCATGTTGTTAGAAAGATCGACGAGTCTTAAGAAATTGGTTATCACGGGTATAATTGAAAGAAAACTCTCCTACAAGATTGACGTACCGAATTGACCAGGTGTTAACAGGATCCTGTTCAATGCTGCTTTCAACATAGTCCAGGACCGGGAAGGATGGAAACAAATGGTTCAACAAGATCCAGATATAGCAGAGGACTACGACTATTGAGGACGCGATGAAGAAGAATACATGAACTCTATTACAGGAAAATCATACGTTTAGTCACGTATATTTATAAATAAGTGAAGTGACGGGAAGAACTATTGATAGTGGAAGATCGTGAGACATGGTATAACACAAAGAGCAGCTGTATTTCAAAATCGAGCCGGAATATTCGTTGAGAAATAAGATGTGAAATAATAATTAATTGCTAATTATCGAGAAATGCACTTAAAATCTGTTTTGGTTTTAGATTTGTGTGTACTTACAATCTAACATAAAAGAGAAACAAATATTGACTAATTCAAATATCAAACCTCTAATGAATTCTGAAAGCGATATAGTCTTCTGATATCTGTTAATTAAATTTTATCTCAAAAAGTGTAATACACATCATTATATAGGAACGAGGTAACCTTTATTAATTGGATGTGTTTTGCATTACGTAATGCAATTACTATCAGTGAAATGATGAAACCAAATATAATGCTAAATACTACTATATAGCTTCTACCACGGCAAATTGACACTTTGTGTGGCACTATTAAAAATATTTTGCTTTTTAAAAGTAAACGTTATAGACTAATGGGGATTTTTTTAAGAGTAATTGAATATTTTTGGGAACAAAGGGAATGTTATTAGAAGAGTGGGTGTGGAGAGAAAGATACCGCCCCCAACATCCTTCATCGTTAGAGAAACGTTCGTAACATTCCCCTAACACGATGAAAAATTACATGGTAACATAAATCATATGATGAAAAATGACGGATGTAATGAAAAGAAATACAAGACTTTTATGAATAAATACGAAACGTTATAAATGTTACATGAAACAATAATGCTATATTGTCAAAAAAAATAAAAGATTTCTTGAGCGAATAGAGGAGAAAAAATTAAATATACTCGTATATAAACAAAAACCAAACTTTATCATAAAATATAAAGTGAAAACTAATTAAAGGTATCTTTAATTTGATTTTATAAACTGTCCGTTTATGTACGGATTAATACTCGAATATAACTCAAATTAAAGTGTGTAGTACTTCGGTATCTACGAGGGTCATCCAGAAAGTAAGGTTACAACATTTATGTAGGATCGAAAAATCCATGTATTTAATTGAAATTCACATGATACTTAACAAATATATTAAACTATTTTTCGACGTAATCGCCGTAGACATCGAGGCATTTCTGTAGTCGGGGCACCAGCTTTTGTATGCCAGTATCATAGACCTCCGCCGCTAGCTCTTTCAGCCACTTCTTCACAGCTTCCTAGACCTCCTGATCGTTGGAAATTGTTGGGGTGTAGTGACACACCCATGTCTCACCCCCCGTCACGATCGAGTCCAGAAAAGCTTCTCCCTCCTGTGCAAAACGATCCAAAAATTCACGCGCGGCGGTCACGCGATTTTGACGGTGCTCCGGTGTGAGCATTCTGGGCACCCATCTCGCACACAACTTCTTGTAACCACGTTTTCCGACACAATATCACCAAGGAGGCTTCGAGAAATGTCAGAAAATTCTTCGTGAAGGTCGTCAAGCGTCACACGGCGGTCATTTCGTACTTGTTCTTCAATTTTTTGCACAAGTTCGTCAGAAATCCCTGCCTTGCCTCGTCGTAAGTATTAGTACGACCTTCTCTGAACAACCTAACCCACTTCGTGACATGTTGTCGACTCATCACATCACTACCATAAACTTCCACGATCTTCCGATGGATATTCGCGGCAGTATTGATCTGCAAAGTCAAAAAACGGATGACCGCGCGGATCTCGCACGGACGTGAGGTGGCGGGAGCACGCGACGACCTCTCCACCGGAAGAATTTACTGTGACTGAACAAGATGGCCGCCAAACACGCGGGACCAAACAAACTGACCGCTAGGATCCCCCCTACACGCCAGGTGCGCCAACTTCGAAACAAAAATTTTCCCCCAGCCTCAGGAGCCCTTGTAACCTTACTTTCTAGATGACCCTCGTATGTTTAATTATTTTTTTTTAAAGTACGCGTGATGCGGCTTTAATTTGAAACTAGAATTGTAGGAAATCGACTGATAACCTCAGTAGCCTAGTTGGTAGGTCACCAAAAACGGGGGTTGTGGGTTCAATTCCAGTTGTTACCACGTTTTTTTTTTAAAGGGGATAAAGTCTTGTTTCCACTTAATGCTTGTTTAGTACCTTTAATAAAACCATCAAATTGTATTGTATACAATAAAGGTTTAACACAATACGACTATTTTTGTAAATGTAATTAAATTATGGAAATATCATAGTTGTCGCAAAGAAACTTTTCCATGTGTCATAATTTTTCATGGTTAATACATATCGTAAAGGTAAACTAATTTATTAAAAATGTATGAATACTCCATAAGAAGCAAATCCTTGTTCAGTGCTAACAAAAAAAATTATATATTATAAATACGAAGTGGCAATGGGCAGCACACAAAGCCAGAATGTTCGATTCCTGATAGACGTCCGACATAATCTAATGGTACCCAAGAGGCATAAAGAGGCCCAGAAGAATACCGAAGGTACGCTGGATAGATGAAATCAGGAAGCATGGCACCAACTAGCAAAAAACCGAACTATTTGGAGTCAACTTGGGGAGACCTTCATCTAGCAGTGGATCGACTCTCGTTGACAATGATGATGATAATAATAAATATGTAAGACACTTTGAGGCGTTATGGTTTACAATATGGAAATAATTTTGGAAGACCCATTATACAAATTGTGCGTGCGGTGTAGGCAATTAACGAGTACGCTACGGTTATTGAGTTTGTTATTTATTCGATCACTTTTATATTATGCTAATTTAAATTGGAGGTGTATTGTTACAAATTTTCGTTTCATTTAAAAATCAGTACTTGAGATTAAAAAATATATATTATCGTTCGAAAGTAAGAAAAATGTGTTACTTGTTTCAATTGCCCTCTGTTCAGATCAGATCAAAGATATTCATATATTATTTTATATTTTATTTTATTTCAACGGTCATTATAACTTTTTTCACGAAATAAATAAAATTCTAACTTTAATATGCAAGCAGTGTTATACAATAGAAATAAAACCAGTGTAAAAGGAATCCAAAACAATAACAATCGATTCATCCCGGCAAAAACAGCTTCTTCACTAGTCCTGTAATCGGCAAGTCACATGAAATCCATACAATGGCCATATTGACTGTCTAATCTGAGCAGTCTTGTTGTGCAGCTATTAATTAAGCTTTGTACAAATATTGTACTTCTGTCCCCTCTACTTTCTGTTTCTTTACTAAATACTAAAGGGATGTTACCACCAACTACAAACTAATACATCAGTCGTAAGTTCAAATTGATCCTTAGTCACTTCATTACGTATTCTGTCATACATTGTATCACGGTATATTCTTTTCTGTGAACGCATTTATTGTTTTTTTAGTGTTTTTTCAAGAGCACGTTTCACTTCCGTCTTAAACTTAGTAAATACATATATTAAAGTATAACAGAAATTGAAACAAAAGATAAATCTCTAGAAAGCTAGTATTAAGGATGGGAATTGTATGTGTTATGAATGAGGAATATTTTGAGAAAAATAGTTTTTTTTGTATTTAATCTCTATATACGAGTATGTAACACAAAGCGACCACGCGCTTCACGATGAAAGCGGATATGGCAAAAGAAAAGAAGAAATACAATATCATGATGTCGAGTGGAAATGATCAGAAAGTTTAATGAGACAAAATATTTTGAGTGATAAGTGACAGCTTTGGTAATTTCACCGTCCAAGAGCTGCCGCGCAGGTTGCTAGCGAGCCGGCTTCATCAGCTGATAAAATATTAACTGTACATCAGCGGAGAGCAATGTCATTAGCTCGGCGCGCTATATAGTAGATGTGTAGCCATAGAGCGCGCTGCACCTCCAGGCAATCAGTTAATAAGACGACACCGTATACCGTGTCATTTTGATGCAATGTGAGCAATACCACAAGAATTCAGGTTTTTAGAACGAAATTTAGTCTTGAGATCGAGTTTAAAATTGAATTTGGTCGAGAAAATTAATCTAGTTTTCTAAATTTTACAAACATATCTTCATCCTGTGTTCCTTGCGGGGTAGGCAGAGAGAACAGATCGCCAAACTTTTCTATCCAAGCACTCCACTTTCGCCTCCTCCACATTCATTTGAATATCTCGCCATGCACAATCTTCTATTATTCATACTTAACTGGCTTCTTGCACAGCGGATTCTTGGGACATTTTTCTCCATTCCACTCAATCTCGCCAATCACTCGGAAATAGTTCGAGTATTGTCATGTCCTCCTCCACTTTCTTACATAGGCTCTTCTTGGATCTTCTTCTTCGTCTATTTCCCTATTTTATTCATCATATTTAAAAAATATTTTTTAGATTATCGCATATATGTATGTATATCTAATCACACATATTATTTCTTATTATTTGTTATTTATTTCTAAATAAAAATCAAATTCCTCATCTGTCATATACTCCACGCGCGGTTCAGTAGTCAAAGACTGAGACGAACTGCTCATTGACCTTAGTGTTATTAAATACAAGTATTCTTATTTTTTGTACGGTATTAAAGAGCATGACCGGGAGACAATATTTTATTCGGCCCCAATAACCGAACCTTCGGGTTTAGAGCCACTGGAGTAGGCACGTAACTCGCAGGTCATCATTACGCGTGTTGACAACATTACCGAACGTGAAGAAACAATAAACACTCGAACACACACTCGGCGCGTGCAAGTACCAGACGAACCAATTTCGATTGGTTAGAATCTTTTTTCTTTAATTTATTTTTGGTGCCATCGGGAATCGAACCAAAACCCATGAGTGGAAGTAAAGTGACTTACCAACCAGACCACGGAGGTCGTCGTATAATTGAAAAAATTGCTTGAAACTAAACAAAAAATATTTTTAAACGATATTCACAGAATCTCAAATAAATAGATTTTTTTCCTTTTCGTTCTTAACCTGTACACCGCGTTAAAAATCAAATTCCACGAATCCTGTGAGCGGCACAATTTCGGCGTTTTTTCATTTCTAAGTTTAAACGCGTATTTTGTTTAGAACCACTGATATTTGATTACGCCACCAAGTAAACATGACATTCAAGTAATTTTCTGATAATAAATAATAGTCATTACTCTTAAGGAGACTCATTAAATAAAGGAGATAAACTAAACATTACGTAAAATACACAAAGGAATGCTACAGATCAGATCACAGGCGTTTGCGCTTCCCGCGAGGAACACGTTAAAGCTATTGAAATCAATGCACCATACGAGTTCACGATCATTCAACCATTAGGACAAATTAATTTAGCAAGAATCCATCTTAACTGATCAATTAATAGACTAACAAATATTACGATGCTTACCGAGCCATGTTAATCAACACGTTGTATCTGAATATTTATATGATCACAACACCCCACCCCACAAGGAAAATAAAAAGAAAAGTTGATATGAATCAATTTCATACAAGCTACATCTTTCTACAATGTTCTTCACGGCTGAAAAGACTTTCTACTCACAATCACTGACCCGACTTGTTTCGCATTGAACCGTCGACCGTGATAGCACACCTCGCGGCGATATTGTTGGTTATTGGCCTCGCATATGCTATATATTCAAGTTTATGATTATATTACATCGATTCGGATATACAACTTCAAAAAAATGCATCGAACACATCGTGAATCAAACTCAATGCCGTATGACAACCGAGGACTTTTGTAACGGTCGAAAAATGCAATTAAAAATTATTGAGAACAGAGCGCTCATGATGGATTTTTATAATTGAATGGGTTGAATGATATACCCTATTTCTAAATCGGCCAACACAGCGTTCATGAAGCGATGTCTTATAATATAGTATGTGGTCTACCTTCTTGACGACGTCTTCTTGAAGATGTTTTATTTTTGTGTACCGGTTATCTTGTGCGAGGCACAAATTGTCATTTTGAAACGTGACATGAATTGTACTTAACATATATGGAACATTTCAAAATAAAGGTCTAAAATTTTGAAAATAGGATTTTTTTAAAATTATTTATAAGAGTATAACTAATACATAATGATCGAATAACAAATGAATGGTCGTTAGATATTATGTACGTTTATGTAGAAATAAGAAAGTAATCTTGAGATGGTTTGGGTACATTGAGAGAATGAATTACACGAGATCTGTTCCCCTTGCCTACCCCAAAAGGGATATGGTATATAATATTTCAAACTGTGATTTTTTTGTTTTATATACAAAAAGTTTGAAATATTAAAATTAATAAAATTTTGCGAATCAAACACTCAAAATAGGTTTGCTTTTTCATCACATGCTGAAAAAAAAACATTTTTTTTAAACATTTAAACTTTGCTATATCGACTTGTGACAGTCTTGCATTAAAGTGGCATATGTTTATTAAAAAACGAGAAAGCAGTAACGACTTCCGCTTTAACTACACCTAGTCGCTACTGGCATAACATCGTAAGTATGGAGATAATGACCTATTTGATCGCCCTTTCCTTTGATATCAGTTAAGTGCGGTGTTGGAATTTAGTATCAAAAGCTGCGCAGATGAGTTTATAAAACAATATTTACATACTACAGGCCATATGCATAAACTTAATGTTATACTAAATTCGAATGGAAGGTTTCAACATACAAATATCAGACTCTGCTCAAGGGTCGAGCGCCCTTATGGAGTCTGCTCTCTAAACAGCGTTGCATAAATTGCCCTTTAATTATTATTATTATAAAAAAATATTTCTGAGACAAAATTACAGTAATACATATTATTTAAATATAAATACACAAATGATGATACTCGTATAAAAAAATCTCATTTTATATTAAATTGAGAAAACATATCTTAACCGTTAGAGTGCCGAGGCGCGCGATTGCGCGCTTGCGCGTACTATCCAAAATTGCCAGGAGCGCGACAGCGCGCCCAAAATCAGTTGCCGTTTAGCACGCAACAGGGGAGGTCGCTTGCACGCATAAGTATTTTTTTATCTTTCTATGTGTTACATAAAGTGCATATTATAATATTATTAGTAATTACAATATAAAAAGGATTTGGGAAAAGAATTTTTTTAACCCAAAATGTCGGAATACGAAAACAGTTCGAGTGAAAATTATCGTTCTTCAAGTTGTGAAGCAAGTGATAGCGGGAGTGACATTGTGGTGCGCTCACACCGCGTATACAAATTTTGAGTGAGAGTGATAATAGTGATGATAACTATTATTTTGCTGATACGGAGGATATACCGGACTGCGAAAATGACAATGTGACCTCGACCCAATTCAGACGCCTACCACCGGATACGCAATACAGCAAACAAACTCCGCACGTATTTTGCGAACTACCAGGACCAAAACATACCCCACCAGTTAACGCAAAACCTATTGATTTCTTCAATTTGTTCTTTACGGCTGCTCTTATAAAAAAAAATGGTTGTTGAAACTAACCGTTACGCCGCACAGTTTTTGCAAGATCATCCAAATTTGAAGCCTCAATTTTGTACAAAATTGTGGAAGCCAGTCACCATCCCAGAAATGAGAGGATTTATTGCCGTTATACTGGAAATGGGCATCACAAGGAGGCCAACTATTTTATCTTATCGGATGAAAGGATCAAGATGTATTCCATGGGTTGGAAGAATGTTTGCACGAAACAGATTTCAGTTAGAAAAAGGTTGTATTCAATGTATTTGGAAGGATGGTGGTGAATGTATTTATATTGTATAGTGAGAAATATGCAGACAAAAAAATGAAAAGATTGAAATTTATATCGAGTATAATTGATGATTTAGAAGAGAAATGGTTGATCCACAAAAATAGACCAGAACCTGCTACTCAGACTTCATCTCCCCCTCGAAGTATTGGATTAGAAAAGTTACCCGGGCGTAAATTACGGCGCTGCGTAGTGTGCAGCAGCAAGGATCGCAGCGCTGTGAAGAGGAGCAACTTGATTTGTGCCCGCTGTAAGAAAGGGCTTCATGGAGTCTGTGCGGGAAAGCACACGTGTTAACTTTTTTACTTTTAGATTCCAGTTTTTGTGATAATTTTTGTTTACAATATATATTTCCATATTTTTTTTGTATTTTATTACCCTTGTACATGTTTTTATAAAGAAAACACCGAAAAAATTATTAGAATTGGACAATTTTTGGAAGAGATACAGTTTTTTTTTCAAGACAAGGGTAAATGACATAAAAAACAAAGATTTCCTTGGCATTTTTAAGTATATATGAGTAAAAAACAATGGCACTCAAACGGTTAAAATATCTCTCCAGAGGACCAAGTAGCATTATTATGTCTTATTTTAAAAATATGTTTTGATCGTTCAAACTAATTTAAAATTTAGGAATCACAAGCAAGAGCGAGAATCACAGATTTGAGGATTTTCAAATTCAGTGCTGAAAACGCCTATGGGCGTTCATATGAACTTTTGCTGGGTGCTCAAAAAGCCCATAACCACCCTATTCCGAATTTATTTGTAAGGATACAAAAACAAGTGAGCCCGGAGTGGCCTTACAATACTAATGTTTGTAAAGGTATACGACAATGACTTAGCCCAGCTCTCACCAATTGACTATTTTTACAAGAATTTTAAATATGGTTAATGTTTTTAGCACCGCCGTAATATTAAAATAAATTATTCAGCAGTAATCTGTTCAGTTATGATTCGAATTGATCTCTTATAAATCTAAGAATTCTGCTTATTTCATATGTTGGCTATAAGTTTCAAGTATGAGCTGTCCATTAGGATAGGTGCTACCAATATGACCACATGGGTATTGGCGTGCTGATGGCATGCTCGTAACATTCTTAAGTTCACATTATTCACACAAAAGGATTCATAAGTTCACATTATTTGTGAGATGTTACATTGAATGTCTACAGTATTTAACCGTACCTGATCTAAATACACTATAAATTCTGAACGGAGATAGATCGCAGGCCGCACCCTGAACATTCTCCGATCCATCAGTATGCCACGCAGATACCCCGTGTCCGTGAGCATCGCTATGCAAAGGCAGATCTGCGCTAATGGCCGGGCTATTTGTGTCCCAAGTACGTGCTTTATCACGAGCCTCATCCGACCCGTGTCAGCCTGCCAGTCTGCCTACGATCCCGTTACCGCAGCGGTGATGAACTGATGCTGCGTGTGCTAACTGAATGAATACTCGTGCTTACACTAGAGGTTAACTAACAATCATTTAGGGGGTTTATTAAAAATTACTGCCAAAAAAAAGTATTACCATATAATACCTTTTGTCTTTCTTGAATGAGGACACGAAAAAAATAAAACTTGATAGTTATTTCATTTAGCAAAGGTTGTTAGGCACACAAATTGAAGAGATCACGAAATAAACAAATTTGAATTAAGATAATTTGGTTATCATGTGTGTAAAAAGAAAATTTGGATCTCGTAAGGTTAAGTTAAATGTTAATCGTACGTAATGATGAATGAAATTTGATTATTAAGAATTTTCATTAATTTAGTCAATTCAGAGTGTGAAGACAAGTGCAAATTCATACCAAAATGACATTTTGGAGAAGGTCGTCAAGCCTCTTAATGACCCATGTTTAATTCAGGTCATTGGATCTTTCAACAAGATTCTGCTCCAGCCCACAAGGCAAAGTCCACCCAGCACTAGCTAGAAATTCATACACCAGAGTTTATTAGAGCTGAAAATCGACCTTCTGGAAGCCCAGATTTAAATCCACTGGACTACAAATTGTGGTCAGTGTTGGAGAACATGATATGTAGCAGACGACATCCAAATTTGGAGAGTCTGAAACAATCATTGAAAAAGCAGTGGCCAATTTTCCGATGGGCATCGTGCGTACTGCCGTTGACGATTGACCGTCACGTTTAAAGGCCTGTGTGAAGGCAAGGGGAGGACATTTTGGAAAAGATGTATGTTTTCATATAAGACGATATATGTGTAAGTCTAGCAATATAGTAAAGCATATGTAAGATGCACTGTTTTTTTACAATTCAAATACTTTTTAACAGAATTTATGGCAAGACTAGGTAAAATGACATCAATAATCAATATTTTCAAAATTTTATTCAAATTTAAATGGAAATTGTATACATATAAACAAACCTTCATTTTAATACAAATCCATAAACATTTTATGATTTGCGTATCACAATGTGAAAGCCACAAGTTGAAATATCCTATATAACCTTTTTTCATAAAAATGTATTATGAAAGTCAAAACATTCAGTTTTAGAAACCAAAAACATTATGTACAGTACTTAACTCATATCATGAAGAGGAAAAAATAAAGATACAATGTGTCAACTTATTGCCATTTTATGTCAAACTCTTTCATACCATGTGAAACATAATGTACAATACTTAACTCATATCATGAAGAGGAAAAAAGAAAGATACAATGTATCAACTTATTGCCGTTTTATGTCAAACTCTTTCATACCATGAAACATACCTAAAAATAAGTTAGCCTAAATAATAAATGTTTAACACAATAGAACAATAATATTATATAAAAAAAGAAATGAAGTTTTGTACAACTGTCTTAAAAGAATCCATTGGTCGATAACCTTAATAAGCCGCAACTTTTCGGTACATGACAGTGTATTGTGGATTTTATATCAAACAGAACAATGATCGATAGTTTTTCCATGGGGTATATTAAAAAGAATCTGCGTCTCAGCACGATACCAAGAAACCCATCTAGAAATGTCAATGTGAATCACAATAGACATTTATCGGTTTATAAGTTATTGTTTGTATCGAGAAACTTGATATTTCAATCTCACCTGTTTTCATAATGGTACAGTATAATGACGATTGCACAAACGAAAATAGGTGTAATCACGATTGTACTACTTAAATTATTGAAAATTCTTCAACTAAATTTATTTATTAAAATAATAATATAGGTTTATTGTTAGCAACATAATATGTACATATACATATAGATTTATATATCTTGAAATTGCATATATATTTCAATATAATGGAGAAGAAAATACATTTAAGTGAAGCTTTAAAAAGGTCTGGGCTCACTTCATAACATCCTCCCAGTCGAGATATTCCATTCTTACCTTTGCATCAGTTAAATTTTCTTCAACTATCTCTTTCCATTCTTTCCATGGTCTAAATCAAAGATTACCAAAGTGGTCTACACGGACCCCCAGGGGTCGATTTCGACTTGCAGGGGGTCTACTCGTATGTCAGCGAGAAAAGAGAATTGAGGTGCACGAGATGTAAATGGGGGTCCACGTGAACGGATCCCATTTAGGCAGATCATCATCAATATTTAGGCGTTCCGTAAATGTCTCATTACACCTAACACAGATTGTGTGTACATATGTTATATGTATATTTTACAAAAATAACTGATTGGAATAAGTACAAACGAAGAATTTAAGGTGCAGTTCAGAAAGGGATATCAGCAGTTCTGGCTTCAGAAAGATATTCCTGTTGCTTATCTTGCATTATGGACTATCGTAAAAAAGTTTTTGTTAGCTTTTCCGTGTTCATGCATCGTGGAAAGAGATTTTAGCTTGGTTGACAATCTTCTTACGAATAAAAGAAATCGAATGCAAATCACTGAACGTGGAGATTTAAAACTACCTCACTAATTTGAAGCCAAATATTGAACCATTGCTATCAGCCCATCAGTTCATCCCTCTCATTAACAGTATTATTTATGTATTTATTTGATGTAAGAATTTTACTAGGTTTTGATTTGTTTAGTTCCAAAGCAAAATATTTACTTGCATTTTGTCTTTTCAATAAAGGTATGAATAAAAATTCTACGTTTTTATTTTTTTATAATTGTCCACTCTACAAAAAACCTTATTAAGGTTAACAGCACTGTGTCACCTCGATAAGGAATTCAATATTAGGCAGGCAGGGGGTCTACGGAAAACAAAAAAAAATTGGGAAACTAACGTCAAAATTTTCCTCGCTATTGTTTATATAAATGAGGAAATAAATATCTTATCAGATAGCTTACAAGACCAATCCGTATACGTGGCGATTTAGCAAACAAACATAGAACAAACATATAAGACAAAATAGGCAGCTATTAAAATAGTTGTAAAACGCAGAATTCTTAAAAAGGAGATTTCTTACTGAAAATTATATTTTGCAATAATAAAATAACCAAAGGCTATAATTTAATAACTTATCGAACAATTATAACTAAATATAATAGAATACAAGATATGTTAAAACATCACATTAAAAATATTGAGAAACACTGACGAACTAAAAGAAATGTGACAAAAACACATATTTTTTCGGTCAATCCAGTTAACAAGCCAAATGAAAAACGAAATAACGAGCCGCTCATCATTTCTGATGACATGTATCTTTCTATAGAATTAGCCAATCAAGCACTTGACGAAATTGCGGAGAAAGTTTTATGATCCGCACAAAATAGCTGTCAATTGGTGAAAGAAAAATAAATCAAACGCCAATTGTTTTAGTGTGCCGAATTTCGCCGAGTAAAATCACTTTGATGCAATTAAATAAAAAAAAAAACTGATGTTGACGTGAATATAACTGAGGTATGCAATATAAAAAAGTATGTCTGAAATACACAAAAGACAATTTTCGGAACGTTGATCCCTTTAAAAACGAGAAAGCTAACTCGAATCTATAATTACTAGAGTAATTTCATGAATGAAATGGGAGATTTTCACATTTTCTTACTTTGTACTATACTGCATTACACTTAGTTGTATACAGAATAACCTGACGGTTTTATTGCCATGCGGCACACTTCCTACCAACCAGAAAGATATTAAAGAGGCTTTAAGTAAAAACAAGACTGGAATATTAAAAAAAATGGTTATCTGTGGGACTCGACCCCGCAACCACCGGATCCGAACCCAGGCATCTTTTCAATTAGACTAAGGTGATCGTCAAAAGGTCATCAGCAGCGCTCCGTAACCAGGCAAGCCATTAATACAAAGGTTCTCGTAATTTATAGCATAATTATTACAATCCATTCAATTTTAACTGACTATTTTACTGCATTTAACTTCTGTTTTATACAGTACACCTTAGCAGGCTTATTGTCATGTGTCGACCTCTTCGAAATAATCAGAATTATAGTAAAATTCCCTCAGGTGGAACCAAACTGAAAGACTTTTGAAAATTTTGTCCCAAAGAGAATCAAACTCGCAACCCACGGGTTACAAGACATGGTCACGAAAGAGAATAAACAAAATATTCAAATTTAAGAAATCATATTTTTTGTATAAGTCAAGTCACAGGGTTTAAAAATGTATGTATGATATTCGAAAAAAAAATAGCATTTCCAAGGTTTAAAAAATAAAAATGAATTGGAAATCAAATAATAATAGATTTACTAACGAGCATGTTTTTATCGAGTACTCACTTTGACATGGACTTGACACTGAATATTTTTTACACTGTTGAGAAAATGATAAAACGTTACGAAAAAAAAGAAGCTTCAACTCTTTAACGTCGATTTTATAATATATAACACAAATAAAAATAGATCTTTTGATTCATATGTTGATAAAACATTTTTATATTTTTTTGCCAAAATGATCTTATATAAAACATCTTCTTAAGGTCTTTTATTTTCAGGACTGCCAATGTTGACTTCCAACTATCCTTTTGAAGGCCTTCAGGGGAAATACTGCCAGTGGGTGTTACATGTATTGTCGTCACGTCGATAACCCTCGTGTTATCTATCCTTTCCACGTGATCAAGCCAGTGTATTCTGCGGTTTCTACCCCATCTTACAATATCCTCTACATCACACATTTCAGAAATACAGGAGTTTCTAACCCTGTTTTTAAGTGTTTTATCTACAATAGTTCTGAGGGTTTCATTTCACGAGTTTTGAACACATTTTTTTCTTTTTGTTGCATCTGCTCTAGCTGAACTCTATCCTATAAGTCATGATTGGCCTCACACATGTACTTTGTACATTTTTTATTTTACTGCCTATTCTGAAGCTTTTGTTTTCCAGACCACATCTTTTAGGGATCGGGATACAGTAGCAGATTTACTTGACCTCGTTTTTAGTGATCATTGTAACTGAGGATTTGATACCTAAATACATATGAAACATACTACATAAAAACGCAACGAAAATTTTAAACCAAAATAAACTGACAGTACAAGTAAACTAAAAACCATTTGAAACACATCGAATTCACTAATCTTGCGAAAACATTTAACTTTTGATTGCGTTTCGCTAGTAATAATAACTATATCGAACTGCGCAGTCATATGTCTATAGAAACAACATTTCTGAGAAATACATCATGCGAATGCCAGATAACAAAAAAAATCAGATTGAATTAATGTGAATGAAACGTTCGACAGGTTTGAATTTAATACACAACGTGAAATAACTACTAAATATACATAAAATTAGCTCACTAACGCGGCGAACACGTTAACAATAAATATACGAATTAAATGATAATTATCGTGAAGATCGCGCAATCTAAAACCTTCATAAATGACCTCGGAGCTCGCTTCAGAATATGGGCATCGCTGGTGTGTTGGTCGCGAATGTCTTCCGCGCGTGTGAAAACGGAATTCAATGCCTACAGAACGCTTGTAATGTGGAAATAACCGTTCGTTTGCTTACACAGGTAACAGATAGGTAGGCACTACATGTATACAATTCAAACAACTTTTAGTTATATGTAAATTCCGCAATGTTACCTATAAACAACGTAACAGATAAAATTAGCCTAACTATTTTTTGTATTCTGTCGAACATAAGTACCAGCGATAAAACCTTTACGCTGTCTTGACATTTCTGTTTTAAGTTATACGAACAATTAGAACATTAACAAAGATATAACAAAATATATGAGGATTGTAATTATGATACAAGTTACACCCAATAACATATTACATCAAAAGATAAATTATTTCAGAAACACAATCGTTATAGAAGAATCGTTGATCTTAAAATTATTACATATTTTTAAAGAATCCAATTGTCAATGGTACAATAATTGTTTATATCCAGTTCTATAGCACTAGTGTATATTAAACTCTAGCAGCATAAGAAGGTCATCAGCCTCAAAGAGGTAATGACATCAAATGTTAAAGAGTCTAGCGCCAATCTGCTGGAGTGACCAGGTGAAGGTAATAATGTATTACACCCCCTGTCTAAGGTCAAATACCGTATACGATAAAGAGATGTTAAGGAATCTAGTGATTAAGAATCAACACGACAGAAACATGTTCTTAAAATTGTAATGTCTGATTGCTCCTGGAAGAATTTATCACCGTATCTTAAATCTATATTAATTTATATTGGGATACTTTTTAGTCAGGCAGAGCGAAAAGGAAAATATTAATTGCTATATTAATGGATCAGGATAATATGACTAGAAATTATTTGAATAACTGCAAAGAAAATTCGAGCAAACGATATTCTTTTGCTTCCTATTTCAATGAGGAAGTATTGTGTAGCGTTACCTGATAAATGTCATCTCTTCTTTTTCGTATTTGTTTTTAGGATATGAAGTTGCAGGGAAGTACCCGATCGAATGGAGGCAGCCAGCACATTCATATCATTATACTCAACTTATTTTATTTTTGTAATAACTTTAATATGTCAAGAAGAAAGGGTTTGATTCCCGAGGTTTGAAATGTCGAGCTTTCATATATTTAAAAAAATATATGTAGGCTCATTGACAAAGGGAGATGTGTGAGGAGCTTTTAGAGGTCTCACATAGATAGGTGTGTGAATTATTGATGCGAATACAGTGTGTGATGAGAAGTTATTGGATATGATTTTGATGTAGCTCTGTTAAGATTGTAATACGGTTGGAATTGTGCTTATAATAATTTGAGATTAAAATGTGTAAGGGTGTGAATGCAGAGTATGAATGTTTTAGCTGAGTGTTTTATTATTTAAGTATGTTTTTTTTCTTCTAAATATATACAAATACGGGGAAGTACCCAATGAAATGGCCACAACCCACCACCTTCCTGTCCTTAAACTCAACTAATTTTATTTTCCTGTAACATCTTTAATCTGATAGTAAGAGTCGATTCGATTACAGAGTTAGAACGCCCTTGAGACAAGTTTAATATCTAAAGGCGTTATATAAATTGTCATTTTATTATAATTATCAACATCTATCATAAAACTAAGGTGTGGCTGATTACATAATTGCAACTGAAAAAAAGTCTGGAATGCACTTAGAATCTAAACCGTGGTACCAGAGAATTTAAAAAGCTTGCGTATTATATTGTAATAAGATACCGAAGCAAATATAATTACCAGTTGTCACAGACATTGCACATTACTGATGCATAGATGGGGATTGAACAACTTTGCCGTTTGGAAATGATTAACCATATTGTGAACGACTGTCAAATTTACGTACTGCCTGGAGAACTGAAGGAGCTGCATCTTTTATCGTCGGATGCGGTGGTGGTCGATAAGTCATATCACAACTAAATAACGACCCCATATGGTTTACAGTTACATACCCATGTTTGTATTTAAGGAAAATCGCCTTTGAAGAAAAACAAAATTATTCGTTTTCCTGTTAAATTAGACAAAGGTTATTATTTTTCGGTAAGGGATTATTATCGCGGTAGTGACAATGTCAAACACGGCCCGATAGAAGAAAACACCGCGAGGTGACGATAAGCACTAAATAAATACTCGGGGGGGGCTTGACGTAACCACGCGGCCGGCCGGCAAGCCGATTAGGCGTGCCGCGTTGGCGAAAAAGAAACGTAATCTCATAACGAGATTGGCAAAATTTCATAACGAGATCAACAGCCCGCTGGGGAGAGAGAAAGTTGCAAACCGAAAAATAAAAACATTTTCCACAAAATTTAAATACAAAATAAATAAAAACAACGATTCTTGAAATATACATTTATTAAATCTGTATAAAGTTCAATGTTTCGCCGATTATGTATGTAATGACATTGCCAGAGAAATGTTACAAATGTAATGATGCTTACGTGTATGAGACAAAATTAAACGAAAACGAAATTGGTAATATTTTTCATTTTATTGTTTGCATAGAAAGCAGGAAATGTAAATTAGACGATGCTGAAACTACTCGTGTTTGCATATAATAATACATTTGGACACATTGATTTTCGCATTATAAATCTGCAGCCTAGAACATTTGTCAAAATAAGAAAATTCGTGAGAAATTAACATTAAATAATATTTTTAGCTGCAATTCTGAAACATTGTTAAAATTGGAACGTATATAAACTAGAACAAAAATTGATATTTCGAGATTTATTATCATCACCATCACGTTGTCTATATTGGGATAATCAGAGAAAAAGTATATCTTGTTCATTATTACCTGACACACCGCTTTTGCTTCTGCCACGTTCATATACCTCGTTCACACCATCTCCTACCATAAAGGATTTTCACTCTTCCTTGTTTCGGAATTTGATACATTTGGTCATGTCACGTTTTTCTTGGTGTTTCCAAACTTTTCGTACCTACTACTATGTGTATAATTATTTTTGTATATCATAAATCGTTAATTTTATCTACGTGGCCCGTCCATCTCAATGCTCCTTTCTTCAACTTAAACAATAAATCTTTCAATTCCCTTTCTTTTCTAATATCGCCATTCCTTATTATATTATATAATACATTATACGCAACGCTCTTATTTCTACCACATTTGTCTAACCTCCACCACGTCTTTAATACGTTCAAGTTTTACTTGCATATCCTAATTTTAGGACCTAGATTTAATTATGAGCAGTCAGCTTTACTTGAAATGTTCCTATCGGTAAACCTATTGTATAACCCGTCATTTACTCTATTACCTGCTACTACTATTCGTTCAATATCGCACTTCGGGCAGCCATCCGATATGGACATCCTTCTAAGATACAAATCTTCAATCTTGTAGACGTTTAAAAGTTTATTATATAAAAATTGACGCTAAAACAAATTGAAGTATTCCATACTTTAAAATGTTTGGCGTGGTTCTCTTTTTAAAAAACACGTATTTTCAATACAAACGTTTTTGTTTGAAAGGTGAACAAAAGTTGAAATCTGCAGTCTAATCGATTGCAATAAATTTAAGTCCAAGAAGAGTTGAAATAATATTGAAAAAGAGATAGTAAAGTATTTTCCATTCTATATGAAAAAAATTTAAAACACTAGTCCGAACTACACAAATATTCATATCTAACTATCAAGATAATCAGTGAAGGGATGAAGTATTGATTTTCAATCAACGCTTCAATCAATCAAAAATGTCAACAAAACCATTATTATATGTCGATAATGAATAACATCTGTAGTTCAACCATAGACAAAACAAACTTTTTATTATTAACAAACGAAATTGGCTTCCTTTATGGTCTAGTTAGTAAAACTAATCTAGTTTAAAAGCTCGTTTGCGAATATTTCAAGGTACGGAGTGTTTTCATTATGCACGACGACAAACTGTGACTTACGTGCCTACACCAGTATTTCTAAAGCCAAAGGCTCGATATTGATGGCTATGTTTCGACAGGTCACACTCATCAACAGCATTATCAATTCGGGTGTGTTGAGGCATATAATACGACTGAATAAAAATTATTGCAGTAAAAAGACATACGAGTATGTAGATACGATATATAATACATAACAAGTCTGTACAAATTGGATAAACGATAGGAATATTTTATGAACTTTCATGTGGTTGATTACTTCCAGAAGTTCTTGCCGGGATGAATTGATTAAATTGTACGGGATTGCGTTGTTGTTAGGTTTTAGTTGTACATAATACAACGTGGAGAGCTTATTACCATATGACAATATCTTCCAACCAATAAAAAAATGTTAAAGAAAAAAAAAACCTTACGTAAAACCCAACCTGCAATCGTTTTAAAAACAATAGCAATAGGAATCAAATTCTTAATCCCCGGGTCGGATGACAGGCGTCTTACCAACTAGGCAATGGAGGTCGTCATAGATGTATGACTATAATATTTATTGAACAGTTAAGTTCTCAAGCAGTCCGTTGTCTATAGCAGTCAGCACTGTAACGGAAGCGAACGTCTGCCGATCGGAATTTGCCCAAAAAGCTAGTTCGCTTAATATTATACTGATGCCAAGAGATAGCGAAATCTTCCCGCATTCCGTCGAGTAGAGGTGTATTTTTTGACTCGTCTTAATAAGAATGAAGTTTATATTTCCTGTTTACTATTGTACACGGCCATTGAACAAAAATCGTCCTCGACTAAAAATAATCGAATTTATTTTCAATTCTGAAAGGCGTATTATGAATACTATTCGAATAATATTCGTGTATTTTTGCGTAAATTGTGGATTTATAAATACATAATAGAGCTATTTCCTTAATGAAAAATGTAGAGAAATGGTATCCAAGTCATTTTAAAGCTCATGAAACGAGCTTTTATATTATATGTAATTTTAAAGGAGTTGATGAAAACAATTTAATAAATAAACCGACATTTTCATTTTGTTTACTTCAAAATTTCATATTTTACAAAATTTTGGAAAACATCCAATAAAATATATTTTTTATTTACAAAATTGTGTCTTGGGATCAAAAGCCATGAAACATAATGTCAAGACATGCATGAAAAATTGCAAACTCTTTGTTGATTAACTTTTGTTTAATGCACCGGACAATTATTTACGCCATCGTGAAGTAAGATCGGTTTCGGTGCCGTATTCACGAACTGAGTTGTTAAGAGCACCACCACTCGCACACGGATTGACCTTGTTAAACGAATTTTCTGATATTGATTTTGTCCACATTTCGGTAGATAAATTGAGGATTAAAAACTCTAATAAACATTGTAGAGATAACTGAGTAACTTCACAGGGAAGCATGATTAACATTGTTCCTGTTGTCGTTATTTGATGTAATTGGGTTAAATATGTATCAAATGTAAATATATTTATTTTTTATTTATTGTTTTATTTATACATGACAAGAAATTTTATAAATATATAATTTATGAAAAAAAACAACAGGTAATTGATTCAAAGTGGACCCAATTTATATGGATCTATCCGAGTTTGTTGCCTTTCATTTGTGCCCCAGTAACTAAGGCTTTTGCCTATATCTTACCGAAGAAATGAAAATAAATTAATATCATTGAATGGTTAAAACACGAATATAAATTACTTTCAAAAGTCATGATTTGTATTACTATATTTTTTAATTCATAAAATATTAAGTAATTGCCTAGAAAAAACGAAAAAAAAAATGGATCAAGATAATCTAAAATAGTAAAGTACAATGTGTGTTGAGTTGACCTGGAATAGCTCAACTGATACACTACTGCAGGTTCAGTGCACTGTAATTGAAAGTTTAACAATATTTATTTCAATTTCACTCACCTTGAGCTTAATAACAAAATCGTCACTAATGCAATTCGTCATTAATAAATTTAACGAGAGATCTGTACTTGAAAATACATAATTTAATAAAAATCTCAGTTTGGCTATTTTGTATCGCATGTCAAACATTGTTAGATCGATTTATCACATTTCGTTTATTTTCGAAAGATTTCAAGAAGTTCTAATACAGTATTTTCCAAACTGCGGAATGCCTGCACCTAGTGATGTGCGAAGAATTCGAAGTGCAAAGCGGTTGATTTTTTATTTTCGTAAAATTATTTATTATTTACTTTATACGTTGACCTCTATACGAGTAAATAGAGTCGAAACAAGCGATCGACCAAGAACACGCTGGATAACGTAGAACCCCATGTTCGCCTTACCGTCACAAATATTGAACACAAGGATTTCCATACTAGCGTTTTAATTATTTGTATATACTCGTATTTGTATGTATTATATGTTTCTGTATTTTTGAAATTATAAAATACATATTTTTAACGAATTTTTTTTGCCAATATTATATGTCATATTGTATAACAGTTACACAAAACCCCCCTACATCTTTTTGTCACTAAAGGGTGCGAACATGTTGTATGTTTCGAAAATACTGTTCTAATACTATCACAATGTATTTTTGAACGAAATTCAGGGATGTATTTTAAGGCAGCCCTGAGTTAATCTTTCACAAATGTCAATGTTAAAATTAGTTACAATGGGGGAATACACGTGTATACCAATTTTCTAGTAGCTTTTTAAGAATATTGCGTGCGCAGATATTGGATACTGTAGTGAAGAATGAGACAAAACAATATCCAGAAATAAAAATGGATGAATCTGTCTTTGAGGTATAAATAACATGCATAATGCCATAAAGTCTCCTTTCACCAAATGGATTTTCGGCAACCGCCGTTTGTTATTTACGAGCGATATCCGGAAGAGTTACGAGCTTTTGGTTGGGCTTTAAATAAGCAAATACAAAAAGTAGCGACATGCGGCAAACACTTATCTTCAGGAAATTAATGGTGAAATAAAACATATGTAAGAACATTACAAAATCTATAATTTAAACATTACTTAATTCCAAAATAATTCACTTGTGAAAATAATTAAGATACAATGAAGTATTATCAAAATTGTTATCAGTTAACAACTCTTAGTGGCCTATTTGTTAAGACGCTGAAAAAAAGGGTCCCAGACTGGTTAAAAAGTTCGTCTGCAAACAATACTCGCACACCCAAACCATCTCATAATGATCTATCGATATAACTTAAGACATCACCCTTAAGTTCACAATCATCACAGGTATGAAATTAATAATAATTATATTATAGTAAAATGACATCTTATATAGCGCCGTTTAGAGAGCAGACCCTCCCCTCAAAGGTGCTCTAACTCGGCATTCGAACCCACTATTATTGAAAAATTAATAAAATATAACAAAAAAGGTTTAGTCAGTGTAAGGATAGGAAAATGATGGATTGGAAGATAAAATGTATTATTACGATTTTTCTAGTATGACACACCGAACAAAATAAAAAAAAACAACAATAAATATACTATGCGTATCCAGAAAGTAAGTGTACTGAGGCTCTCACGACCGGATGGATTTTATTTTCGACATGTTGGCTACACTTCCGTGTAGCCTGACCCTTCCCCTCCGCAACGAGACCGGTTCGAGGTCAGTACGTTGAGAAGTGTCGACGCGACAACACGTTTCGTGAAAAAAGTGCGAAATACGCGGCGTCATCCGTTATCTCGTTTGGAAGGGAAAACCTCCGGTTGAGGTTTATAATGAGGTGAAAACTGCATATGGTGATAAAGCTATGAATCGTACGAGTGTGTACAAGTGGTGACGCAAGTTTAAAAACGGTCGTACGTCTGTGCATGATGATCAGAGGAGCGGAAGACCTTCAATTGTGATTGACGAAATTGTTTTGGGACTGTCAAGGCATAATTTTAATTGAATATATGCCTCAAGGGGACCCCATCAACTCTGCAAGATACTGTGAGACCCTAAAAAAATTGCGGAGGGCGATTCAGAACAAGAAGAGAGGCATGCTGACAAAGAGAGTCTGCCTGCTGCACCACAATGCCAGACCACACACGGCCAACGCCACGAAGGAACTGCTCGCCTCGTTTAAATGGGATGTCCTGAACCATCCCGCGCATTCCCCTGACCTAGCACCTTCAGATTATTATCTCTTTACCTCCCTGAAGCTGCACATGGGTGGAAAAAGGTTTTCAACCGACGAGGAGGTAAAGGAGGAGGTGGAGAAGTGGACGGAGGGGTTGGCGGGAAACTACTTCGAGGAAGGCATCAAAAAGTTGATACCCCGCTTCACCACCTGCATTGAGAGGAATGGCGACTATGTCGAAAAATAGTTTACATATGTACTACGGTAACCACGTAATTTTTTTGTTTAAATAAAAAAAATTGTAACCTACAAAAATTCAGTACACTTACTTTCTGGATATGCCTCGTATGTTGTATTTCGTTATGTGTTAGTTGACTCGTTACAATAGTTTACAATTTAGTTATCAAATTCTTTACACAGAAATGTGAAATTGATCTTCCTATAATTGAATGTCTTGTCAGGAAGCCTGCGCGATGAATCAACAGCGAGAATCTACGTAATGCATTAGTAATGCCAGTAGAATGGCCCGTACCACCAGAACAGGCGTTTCTAAACAAATACACTTTTCTGTGTCTGAAGGTTAAGTTTGTTTTGTTTATGTTTGAAACTAGGAAGTTGATACTGTCTTGTGCCAAAAATAAGGACGCGCTAATGAGTTGTGTAAACACGAGCGGTGGACAAAAATATCATGTAACCAAAATGTTGTCGAAACCGTGTGAATTGAATTCATTACTCTGGTTTCATAATATTTAAACTGTTGAGACGTGTGAGATTAGCCACATAACGTTCTAATGTGGCTCATCATCACCATCACAAAAGGTCATTTCACCGATGAAATTAAATAAAATTAAAAAAATTAATAAAACATGCCACGTCCCTATTGAGTTAGGCTGCGTGAACATATCTCCATTTCATTTTATTCTGGCATATCATACATCTTGCACCTTTGCCATGTCCATACACCTCGTCATGCATACTCTTCTATTACAAAGGATTTTCACTCTTCCCTAATTCAGATATTCATTAATTTCGTCGTGCCACGTTTTCCTAGGTTCCCCAACTTCTCGTATCTTCTACACTACTTGTTTAGATGATCATATATAAAGTAGATCAAAAGAAATTTAAGTATGAAAAATGAAGAAAATGTGATTGTTGAGAAAAATATTAAATTCAAATCGATTATTATATTAAGCTGGGTAATAATATATATTTTTACTTAATTTAACTCTTCTTCAGAATACAATTAAGTGAAATCGGATAACTTAATAAGAACTAGCAATGTATTTCAGTTCCCCTTCACGAAAGCCTCTTCTTCAAATGTCAGGACTAAACCGTCGTGGTTTCTGTTTTAGGGTACTGTATCGAATTACACTTCCATTGTTACAGTACAACCTGGTGAGTTTATTACCATGTGGCAATCTATTCAAAACAATCAGGAGGATTTAAAAGAGGCCATGAGTGAAATTTAAATTGAATCCTGTTTTAAAATAATCCTGTAACAGCTGGAATCGTACCCGCAGCCTACAGGTTAAAACACATCCGTCTTACCAACAATGCTAACGTGGTCATCATTGGGCACCTGACTTGGAAATCATTCAAAAATCAAAACTGGTCGAAATGTCAAGATTTAAGTTTCTTCCGAGCAAATGGTGCGAATTAATACTCTCAACAATATGTTACATGGGTATTTAGACCTTGAGGCAAAACGGATCTAACTGCCAATCCACCTTTTCCCGGCTGTTGGAATCCGCGTCGCGTGATGAGCTCAAGTACTGTCACATTGGGTATTGAATTAACACTTTAAACAAGTTTCGCGTGCTTTTCTGCAATTATTGAGTAAATAATTAACACTAAATTTGCCGGCTTACTAAATGAATAAACGACAACTTATTGTTATCATCATCATAGCTTTGCAGCCCGAAGCGAGCTCTGGCCTCATCAAGAAGTGTTCTCGTTTCTCCCTTGTCCTGCGATCTGACCTTCCAATTATCGACTCCAGCCTTCCAAGGTCCTATTCCCCTCCGTCCAACCATTGTAGTCAAGTCTGACTTTGGTCCTTAGTTCCTCTGGTATCGTAAAGGTCAAGATGTTAATATATATGTTGGATTTACCAAATATAAAATCACTCATGATTAATGGCATCCGTACCCTAGTGGTAAGACACCTATTGTACAAGCCGGGGGTTGCGAATTCGATTCTTGTTGGAATCCAGAATTTTTATAAAAAATATTCTAGTCTGGTTTTCACTTAAGGACTCGTGGATTTTTTTTCTGGTTGATTTCGAAGAGATTGCCACACCGAAATAATCCCGCAAGGGTGTAATGTATACGATACAATAGAATTCTTACGAGATTTGTTTTTCATGATTTTGGTACGACTAAAAACAAGTTTTTTTTGGAAATTTCAATATAACAAAAATAGACATTTTTATTATTTTGCATTTATATAAAAAAATTGAGTTTTTTTTCATTAAGATTATTTTATATTTTTATTGATAATATTCAAGATTGAGTAGTAGTTTGAATCACTGAAAGGAGCAACGGTAAAAAAACATTGCTTATAATGTATACCCCTCAGCGTTTCAATCTAGCATGTGTCTTGGATGCCTGCAGGATACGTTGCTATTTTTAAATTCCATTGGTAAAATTTCTTCGATTCATTACCCCTAAAGCACGTTAGTTTAACATACTTCCGTACCATCGAACCATCTTAATTTAGGCCTAGCCATACTTCTTTGCCATGTTGGAACAAAAGGAAGAACTTTAAAAGTTTCTACTTTAAACATGAGGAACAAATCATCTCTTCCTATACTTAAACACAGCATGTTTTTTGTAATATTTTAAATGTCAATAATAGTGGGTTCGAATACCGAATATCGAGAGCGTCTTTGAGAAGAGTCTGCTCTCTAAACGGCGCAGTATAAATTGTGATTTAATTATAGCTTTGGTGAGAGAGGAAGATCAAGGAATGAATGCTATTCTGAAAGAAGAACACGTAGAAAGTCACAGAAATCTTAAGAAGTTGTATGAGAGTATGGATGTAGAAAAGGCTAAGAATGTGTGTCGAGACAGGAAAGTCTGGGGCTTTGTCCTCTTTGCCCACCCCGACATCCCTGATGGCGTGAAGGTGCATGCATATATTAAATAATAACTTATTTCATTAATTTGAACTTAAAATATTCTATATTAAATTAATACTTAAAATATTCTTCATGAAATCAGAATAAGCAAAAATATATTCTGGCATAAAAATCCTCGAACTTTGAAGTAACGGCATTCTCGGTATTCTAATTAAAACGGCAACATTTAGAAGTCGCGTGAAATATTCTAATAGTACCATTTCTGTACTCAGCCGGAAACAAGGTTTAGCACTTCGAGGCCTCATTAATTTTTTAACATCACAACACAACTATTTGTGAAAACAGCTCAACCTGGGAAATAAATATGTTAAGAGAGTCAAGTAATTAAAATTGTATTTAAATAAACAACTGACTTCAAGGGCTTATATAAAATTCGTTCATAAGCGCTTAATGTTCCAATTAAAATTAAATCCAAATTAAAAATAAATCCTTTTAACCCTCATGGTATTTAATTAATTTGAAAATACATTGTAATTTATTTATCACACACTGTTTATTCCACTTTTTGTAACGGTATAACCCTACCGGTTTCAAGGTTTTCACCTCATCTTCAGAGGAGCACAAACAAGATGAGGTGAAAGCCTTGAAACCGGTAGGGTTATACCATTACAAAAAGTGGAATAAACAGTGTTTGATAAAATAAATTACAATGTCTTAAAACCTCCAGAACGTTATTGCCTTAACTATAAACAATATATCGTTTGAAAAGGTTTCATTTCAATTACCATTGTTGTATTTGAAATAAAGACGCTGCCAGTGAATGATCGAAATAAAATGTTGAATCAAATAAAACTATGCATAAATGTATTATATTTATATATTACAGCTGATTTTGACACTCACTAGACGAGTCTAACATTCCCTACAAGAGTGATTATCCAACTTTTTCGTTTCACGGCGCCCTAAACAACTTACCAATTAGTGGAATGGAATGGGTGAGCCTGTTATTAACCACACACTTTCTAAAATCTTGGAATCACACTCATTTCCTGACTCCTTTCCTGTTTCACGTTGAGATTTTAACGATATTTGGTTTTAATTGCAACTACCGCTGAGCTGCGATACAATCAAGTAGGTTCGACCAACAATAATCATAGAAAAAAATATATGTATATTGTACAATATGACAGTGACTGTAAGTCGCAGAGAATTCGTATTTATTCATATTATGCTAACGTTCATTAAACGGTGAAGTTCAATATTATATGAATAAAGTGATTCGCTATGTCAGATACATTAGCGCTCTGAATATAGGTTGCCTGGAATTATTAAAAAAATTTAATACCCCGCTTCCCCATAGGAACTTATTGAGGCGAATGCTTTGAAAACCTCGACTATACAAAATAACAGAAAAAAAAACAATCTTTAAATTAAAGGAGCTGCAAAAACGGACGAAAGTATAGATATTTTTTGGGATGTTAGATATAGAAAACAATTATGACAAAATTCAACACAAATTAAATATATTTAGTTAAAGTATTTTTACATAACACAATAGAAAACATATGTATCATGCCAATAAAACGAGTCTTCTGCAACTAAATAATAAAGTTGTAGAACAGTATATATACAAATTTAAGTTCGAATCGTTTAACGGGTTCAACGGCCAGATAAAAACGAGCTTTGACTTAGAAAAAACATAGATAAATGCGAGTGCAGGTTTGCGCGTCGCGCTGTCTGACTCCGAACCGCAGCAGCGGCGAAAGTGGCAGCGCAGAAATTTTACCAATTTGAGGCCCGGATTTTTCCAGCCGAGGTTGTATGAGGAGATAAGAAATAGAAACCGTCTTGTCCGTTGTCCAGGCCCACAATGAACTGGAGCACATTTTGTTAACCTACGTGTAGTGAATTTTGTGTCGATAGTTTCAGGAGGCATTTTTGAATACTTCTCTTTCAGACAATAATTTTAAAATACACGGACATTGTGGGTGGATTGCCTTAGTATTAAAACAAAATCACGTATTAAAAAAAATACTAATTATATTTTAGTTTCGTCAAATATTTTATTTATTTATTGGAAGAAAGAATACTAAAATATTCTAAAATCTGAAAATTTTGTACTAAAACTTAATAAAAAGTGTAATATTTTTTATTGATATTTTCTTAAAATAAATCACAATATTGCGAGAATAAGGGTTCCTGCATTGTTTTTTTTTTTCGAAAATGTGTAATAAAAAACAGTAAACGAACCTTCCTTTAAATATAGGAATAGAAATCGAAATGTCTTCAATATAATTTGAAAATAAATATTATATTCAATTAGCGTAAGCTCTTACATAATAATCAGTAAAAAATAGCCAAAGCGGTACATTCTATCTTAATACAATTCACAATGGAATTTATTTGTAGGAAATAAAATACCATATTATCGTATTAAAAGTAAAAATGTCCATAAAAACGGTGACAGATAATGATGTTAATTTATCTGGATTTATGTATCGTCTTATGAAATCGTCGAATCCGGTATAGCATTGCTAATATTTTATTTAAATGTTATACACGATAAAACAATTTAATATGATTTATAGCCTGTAACAAAAATCATTGCTAAACAATATAGTTCTTGCACAATTTCATTAGCGAATAAAATATTCACAACTTAATCTATAAAGAAGTCTGTATTAATAGCTCTGTATTATGTATTCTGTTGATGGAAGATGGAATGGATGGCGTGGCGAGGCAACAAACGGTTTGGTTAAAATTATACAATGCTAATTTTGTTTTATTAAACTCAGTCATTTGAGTTCTAACCCAATCAAATGCTTTTTAAGAGTGTTTAAATTATTGTTTAAAGGAATCCTTTTGTTAAAACGTTTTCTTAAAACGTCTCAGTTGTACGTACATGCGGCACTCAAGCTAGGCAAAAAGTTTGATATTTTTTTATAATTTTGATGAAGATTAAATTTAAAAATGTCATTCATAAGTGCCAGTACATGAATAATTAAGTTACACTCAAATGAAACAAGTTGCATTTTCCGTAATCTAGTGTGCGTAATCTCTATTCGCAACACAGGTGTTACTCTTAGATTGGCTACGCAAAGCAATCATACGTTCATAAACTGAGTTTACGACATTAATTTGACTTACATTAACTTTTTACAACATATCGAGTTTTATCATAAAGTTAACCTCCTATAAATCTAATACGCAGGAAACAGTGTTTCCAGTAACAAGATGAACAGTAAGGTAAATTTAATCCGATGCGAACGAAATAAAAAATAACGCTACGTTGGTATAATACCACAAACTTCCGATTTTTGGTAGAATCTAATACCAAAAACTTATGAAATTTTTAAAAGCACCCTTACAGATATTTTTTAAATAAATATACGAGTATAATACTCGTAACATGTATTAAAAAAACACGTGCCTTGTTAAAAAAATATATTGAAAAGTATGAAACATTTTGACACTGGGAAAATTTATATTGAAAAATATTAAACATTTTGAACGTTGGGAACATTTATATTGAAAAGTATGAAATATTTTGATTCACAGTTGATTCAATAAAATATGTCACAGAATATATTAGTAATAAATCGATAGAAACGTGAAATGTCTGACGCGTTCTGACTAATGTTGTTAATTAAAACGTGAAAAACACAAAATTATTTTTAAGGTCTATCGATGTGATTTGATTGGGCCATTATAGATTAATGATTGGAATAATTAAGACATAAGCCTACGTGTTTTTAAGACAAATGACAAATCTGTTGCGCGAGTCCTCAAGTGAAATAATCCATATTATGTAAAAAACTTTCCTAATAAATAAGAAATGCATTGTACGAGGCATATCCAGAAACTAAGTGTACTGAATTTTTGTAGGTTACAATTTTTTTTATTTAAACAAAAAAATTACGTGATTACCGTAGTACATATGTAAGCTATTTTTCGACGTAGTCGTCATTCCTCTCAATGCAGGTGGTGAAGCGGGGTATCAACTTTTTGATGCCTTCCTCGAAGTACTTTCCCGCCAACTCCTCCGTCCACTTCTCTACCTCCTCCTTTACCTCCTCGTCGGTTGAAAACCTTTTTCCACCCATGTTCAGCTTCAAGGAGGTAAAGAGATAGTAATCTGAAGGTGCTAGGTCAGGGGAATGCGCGGGATGGTTCAGGACATCCCATTTAAACGAGGCGAGCAGTTCCTTCGTGGCGTTGGCCGTGTGTAGTCTAGCATTTTCGTGCAGCAGGCAGACTCCCTTTGTCAGCATGCCTCTCCTCTTGTTCTGAATCGCCCTCCGCAATTTTTTTAGGGTCTCACAGTGTCTTGCAGAGTTGATGGTCTCCCCTTGAGGCATATATTCAATTAAAATTATTCCTTGACAGTCCCAAACACGGATGCCATGATTTTCTTTGCTGAAATTGTAGTTTTGAACTTTTTGGCGGAGGGTGAAGAGGTGTGACGCCACTGTTGAGACTGGTTTTTGGTTTCAGACGTGTAGTGTGCAACCCAAGTTTCATCTCCAGTAACGATGGAGCGGAGAAATTCATCTCCATGGAGTTTGCAGCGCCTTAAAAACTCTTGCCTTTTTACAAAATTTCGCACTTGGCGGGAGATGGTTTGACATTTTTCACAAAACGTGTTGTCGCGTCGACACTTCTCAACGTACTGACCTCAGACCGGTCTCGTTGGAAAGGGGAAGGGTCAGGCTACACGGAAGTGTAGCCAACATGTCGAAAATAAAATCCATCCGGTCATGAGAGCCTCAGTATACTTACTTTCTGGATACGCCTCGTATATGAAATTTCGCACGCTCGTTCTTTTAGATCATAGTTTCCCGTACTTTTTCGCACCGTAGACCACTTGCCGTTTTTTTTTTGTTTTCCGTAGACCCCCTGCCTGCTTAATATTGAATTTTCCTAAACTTATTAACTTCAAATGTGTTTTTGACAGCTGACACAGTGCTGTTCACCATGATAAGGTTTTTTGTAAAGTGGACAATTGTAAAAAAATAAAAACATGTACAATTTTTATTCATAATTTTATTGAAAATACACAAAATGCAAGTAAATATTTGGCTTTGGAACGAAACAAATTAAAACCTAGTAAAATTCTTATATAAAATTAATACACTAATAATACTGTTAATGAGAGGGATGAACCTGATGCTCTGATAGCAATGGTTCAATATTTGGCTTTAAATTATTGAGGTATAGTCTTAAATATCCACGTTCAGTGATTTGCATTCGATTTCTATATATATAGTAAGTATTGTGTACACACAATTTGTGTTAGAAATATTGATGATGGTTTGCCTAAATGGGGTCCGCTCACGTGGAGCCCCATTTACATCTCGTGCACCCCCATTTTCATTTCTCACTGACATAGACCCCCTGCAAGTCGAAATCGACACTTGGGGGTCCATATAGACCACTTTGGGAATCTTTGTTTTAGATGAATCAATAAAAGTGAGAATATAATATTGGAATATTGAAACATCGGAGGCGTAGATCGGATAAAATACATTAATCAATTTCAGTAATAAAACTAGCATAGGTGCAATTTAGTCATCATCACGGAAGAGGCGAGGGCAATTTTCAAATCACAAAAGATATGGCTGGGCGCGCATCACCCGAGGAGTAAGATGGTATGGGCTGAATAATAGACGAAAGTCAGGTATATGTTAGAAAGTTCATGTGAGTTATTATATCAGTGGTTATCAAACTATGTGCTGCAGCATAGGAAAACCCGCAAGAACGGTACACTAGTCAAGTTATTAATTATTTTGACATATACCACATAAATACATATTTATTTATTTTATTTCATTCACAGATAATGTCGACTTGAATAAGTATTCGTGGTAACAGTAAAAAGTGAGTCAACCGTTTTATAAATGAATTGTTCATACATAGTTATATTTAAATCACCATAATACTCGTATATTACACATGGTATTTATTGTATGTTGCATTTTAATATACCTGCAGCTTGATATATGTTAAAACACCCCAGATAATATATACTATGCATATACGAGTATTATGGTGATATTTAACATATATGACAATTCGCTTATTTAACAGTTGAAACTTATTTCTGATAGGTATACAATTAATTATCAATATGATTTAGCAAATTACATTAAATCTTTACATGCTTCTAAATATAATATTTGGGTAATTTCTTAAATATATTAGTTTAGAAATAATACAATGGCATTTTTTATTTAGTATTATGAATACTTTTTAAGATCGAATTGTTCATACACTATCATATAAAAACCACATTAATACTCGTATAAACATAGTATTGTATATTGTGTTTCAATAGATACGTAGCCCGGATGCATAAGACGCCGAGCTAATTTTGCTAAATGTATAGAAGAGCAAAAATATGTACTTCAATAGTGTTTTATACTTCAATAGTGAAAGATTTTTCTTTCAATACACTACAATCATTGTAATACTATTAAATTAAAAATATATCTAGCACCTTTATAAAATAAATTACGAAAAAATGGACATGATGTCACATGCCTTCAGGGTATATATTAGGTCCTTACATATGAAATTGGCGTTTTGTTTGGGAGGAACATAAAGTTGATTTTTTTTTAATATAATATATTTATTTAATCAAAGTATGTACCATTGCTATCTATGCACTTTTGCCATCTCATAGGTAGTTCATCGATCCCTTTACTAAAAAAACCATTCGGACGGGAATCAATAAAATCTTTGAAGTCGGTTTGGACTGCCCCATCGGAGTTGAATTTTTTCCCTTGCAAGAAGTTATCCAAATTTCGAAAAAAATAGTAATCTGTTGGGGCAAGGTCCGGAGAGTACGGTGGATGTCTTAGACATTCCAATTGAAGCTCTTCTAATTTGGTAGCCGTCTGTTGTGCAGTGTGTGGTCTAGCGTTATCATGAAGCAGCAGTGGCCTAGAGCGATTAACCAGCCTCGGTTGTTTAGCAGCTAGCTTTTCCATCATGGTTTGCAGTTGCTGACAATAGACATCTGCCGTAATCGTCTGGCCAGATTTAAGAAAGCTGTAGTGAACGACACCAGCACTAGTCCACCAAACGCTCACAAGTAACTTTTTTGGAGTCAATTTTCGCTTGGGGCATGGTTTGGCTGGTTCGGCAGGGTTCAGCCATTGCGATGAGCGCTTCCGATTATCATACAGGATCCACTTTTCATCACAGGTAATGATTCGATTCAAAATCCCTTCATTATTGTGCCGGTTGAGTAATGCAACGCAGCAGTCAACGCGCGTTTGTTGATTTGCTTCACTCAATTCGTGAGGTACCCACCTTTCAAGCTTTTTCACCTTCCCAATTTGCTTCAAGTGGATTAAAACAGTTTTATCACTAACACCGCAGCCTGCAGCTAACTCGGACGTGGTTTGCGATGAATCCGCTTCCACAATAGCCTTCAATTCTTCATTATCAACTTTGGTCTCCGGCCGTCCACGGGGCTTTTTCTGCAGGTCGAAATTTCCAGAACGAAAACGTTGGAACCAAAAACGCACTGTGTTTTCTTTTGCGGCACCGTCGCCATACACATCATTAATCCTTCGAGCCGTTTCTGCAGCACTGGTGCCACGGTGGAACTCGTACTCGTAAATAACGCGATATTTCAAGTTTTCCATTTTGTAAACTGAGTGACACAAAGAAAAAAAACAATTGAGGAAAAAACAAATGAATTATAATTTTCGAAACACAAATACTTGAGTAAATAGCTGTATAAATTTGAATTTGGAATTCCTAACCAAAGAGAAGATATTTGAGATCAAAGTTGCCAGTACGGCAAAACGCCAATTTCATATGTAAGGACCTAATATATACATATGTAACATATAGTATAACATTTTTATTTATATACAAATGTTTACACACATTAATAAAAATGTATTTTAATTTGTGCATAGTAATTCCATTCATTAAAAAATAAATTTAATATGTGATGATTTTTCACAAAAAGAAGATAATGACTTGAAAGAAATCTTTTGAAAAAATGTTTCTTTCAGTTATATTATCTTTTGAACTGAAAATAAACCTTTTTTTAAGTCATGTGTATCCGTTGTAATTCACGCGAGAGATGCTTCAGTCACATTTAAGGGTTAAAGACGTACTCCGTTTCGGAACGGGAAAGATAAATGAAACCAATATATTATAAGAACCACTGTATTATTTGATTGCTTCAAGCGGTCGCTCATATTATTGTATCTACGACTTGAATGACCGAAGAAAAATGCTTTTTCTATAAGAGACTTACAATTATAATACTTATCTTTGTAGATACTTACGAGTAGTAATAGAGACGAGCGGATTCGTTGACCGTTATATATGTATGTATTACAAACATGGCAATCAAAATACATATGACAGCAAAAATTATACATTTCGTTGTAAATAAAAATACACATAAGTTTGAATGACACAAATTCTATAATGTTCAATGTTAAAATTCAGTTGAAACAAAAACTGGTCAGTAAACCAGATTTGAACAATTTTAATGTTTGCTTCATAAGTCTGTTTTCCGTTTAATTTTTCATACATCCAACAATTACTAGACAAATAAATTTACATTTCATTTGAAATATATTAATTAATGTAGAAATTTTACAAAAACATTATAGCACCTAGAAGATTAAACAAAAAAAAATATTACTATTCGTAGACTTGGGTTCTCAGATTAAAATCGAACAAGCATATATTTTTTTATGATTATTTTAAATGGTAATGTACTCGTACTTTGCGATTCACCGGGACAGTGGAGGAATGCTGCTATCTAAATGCATCTTAACCCTTATCTTCGCAAAGTTAAATTTATCCAAATATTAACGTTTTTCTTTGGTGATTCCTTGTTATATGGTAAGTCATGAAGGAAATTGAGGGAAAAAAATCACAACTTTTCCTTATAGTTTATTTTATACGTAACACCCACGTTACATTGCCAAAATATCAATTTTTATAAAACACAAAAAGGGTTATAAAATGATTCTATAATCTAAAACCAGAACAACATTTACATAGCTGAATTATCAACAAATAAAATGATTTTGAATAATTTTTCTCTTAGTGATGAATAAGATATTTAGATTATTTGCCCCGATTTTCAAAACGCACCCACGCTGTGCAGACATGTTGACCCGATGTCGTTTGAAAGCTTGTAGCGTTGTCAATATTTATCACCAGAGGATACCACTGCACACAATAGTGCATGTACGAGTATAGTATTTGAATGTGTTGTAATATTTGAAATTACGTTACAGTTTCTGGATTTTTTTAAAATCCCTAAATTAGTATAACACCTGTGTTTCAGTGCCATGATAATTAAATGCAGTTTTTTCAACATTAAAAATAATAGATTTATCTGGCGCTAAGTATTCACCAAAATCACTCCGCTCTTACATTACCTAACGCCCTTGCATTTAAAAAAAATCTAAATGCTTATTAAAGATAAATTATCTTTTATATGTTCAATGGTATCACATATTCTTAAAATATATTCACAAAATATTTATATAATACTATGAGCACTTTAATTTGAAAATAAACCGACTTCCTTACCCTATAAAAAAGTACATTTCTCTAAAAGAAGTAACGAGGACTAACTGTTGTACGTGTTTCAATACGAGAGTTAAAATCAATCGATTATTATTTTGCCGAGTTATTCCGGGATGCTGTGAATAAGATAACTAACACTATGATGGTAGCCAAACTCCGATAGGAAACGGCATCTAAAAAATATCATTTCTTCCAATCAAACACTTTGCGTTCCGTCAGGGACACATGTATCCTCCTACAAAACTGCTTCATCCAGGTCAACATGCAGCCTCCACTAAACGTTCTTAAATTAATTATTCAAACTAAAATTTCCGAAGCAACAAAACAAGTAAAGATGTTCCTTCCTGAGAAATAAATTTTTCACCATTCGATCCGTGGCCTGCAAATTTCATGTAGATTTCGAGCTTCATTTAATTAATAACCACTATCGGGAGGTATGCGGCAATTCAATTCAATTAAACAACAAAAGAGAACAAATCATTGTGCAAATGAAATCGATTCGATACTTTTTTTACATTTTGCAGCATTGCCGTATGATTGGTTTTCATTTCAACGGAATATTTTTTCTCTGAAACATAAAAAAGGAGCTGACTTTATTAAGATGTTAGACAAGACTTGTAATGGAAAATAAGTTTTAAATTAACTCATCATACTTCAATTTACGAGATTTCTTAATATTCGTTGTAAGAATGAAAATACATTTATTGATAAATTATATGATTTTATTTAATGCGACGGTATTAAGACTATAGTTATTAATCTTTAAGAGACTATCTACGTTGCCTAGTTAGTAAGACGTTTGACTTTCATTTTTGGGTTCGATTCCCAATAGTACCCGAAAATAAATATACAAAATAAGCCTTCATCTGGTAACAACGCTAAAAGTGTGAAAATTTTGTTACCTCTTTTAGTGTGGTAGTGTGTCTCACTTACACGTGCGAGTTTCGTACCTCGTCCAGTGGTTCTAAACCCAAAAACTCGATTAATGAAGACAATGTTGTCTCCCGACCACGCTTTTCAATATAGCCGCACCACTAATTTTGATACGTTGAAGAGTACTATACACGCATAAATCTTTAAGAAATACTAATATGAGTTCCATTATATCTATTAAAATTCTCTGGACGACAATCTTGTATTGTACTTTATTATAACTTTCGTTATATACAGTACAACCTGTCGGGCTTATTGCCATATGGCAATATCTTCCGATCAACCAGAAATATATTAGAGGCCTTAAGTGAAAACCAGACTGGAATCCGTTTTTAAAAGAATCTTGGCTCCAACGTGAATCGAACGCGTAACCTCCGGGTTCAGTGACAAGCGTCTTACCTACTAGGCCACGGAGGTCGTCATGGCTTGACAACAGCAATTGAATAGCGCATCCAACAAACCAAAATTGCGTTTTAAGATTTTAGATGAAGTTATTAGAATTTATAATTATTTCTGATTTCCTCAAGATTAATCTATCATATATTTATCACAAATCAATTATATGCCACTAATTATCTCGTATTCGTTAATATACGAGTATAACAAAACAGTTTTTACGTGTCTGTCACATCTAAGCAATCTGAGTCAAAATATATGATAAATAAAAATCGTTTACGTTTGATAAAAAAATTCAGTATAATTTAATTCAATGTTCAATTACTTTTATTAAACGACAATGAACACTACTATTATCAAGTTATTGGATTTTTGCACGCCAGAAACAAAACATAATAAAAGCATAGATTTTTCCAAGAACGATTAACTTTAAATACATGTTACGATACGATAGGCTATCCCTCATGATCGAGTATGACTGTCAGCCATCCCGTAGATGGAATACGCTTGTGCTTGTACTGGTTTATTACGTGCATTTTTACAAGCACACATTCTTGTCAGATCAAACCCCAAGTTTCGACGGTAAGATCAAACCCCAAGTTCATGGCTATCGGCTGGTTTAATCTGCTACAAAAAAACTCTGCTATCGTTAGGCAGTTTTTTTATATATATCGATATTTATTGTACAGCTTAATAGCGAATATGCATTAATGATAAGCGATATATAAGCTACATAAAAAAACACAAACTCAGATAATAAATGCCCTAAGAGTAAAACCAGTCTGGAAGTGAATCCGCCAGGAATCGAACCTGGGCGCTCGCTTACTTAGCGTGAATGCTAACCGTTACACAACGGCCGTCGAATAATGCATGTACAAAGTAAAGCAAAAATAAATGCGAATCGCTGGTTTCATATATGTATACGAGTAATACACCACATTACCAACTAAAATATTTAAATATCAATATTTTAAGATATCTCTCGGATGCGATCTAACCTTTGCCGCTGTGTGTACTTCAGACTGAATAATTTATAATCACCGCCATTTACTAACCAGCCTCGAGAAATACTATGTTATTTAAACATATCTATGATTAAATCGCTGCAGGTTATTTCTCATATAATAAATTAAATGAGAATGGGCCCAAATTTATAGAATCCATCCATTAGTACATGATATATATTGGTAAATATACATACCATTCTGACGTCTCCATTTCTGGGTAGACATAGAGTATAGAACACAAATCTTTCCTATCACGACACACATCTTTCTCCTCCTTCGCATCCATACACCTTCGTATATTTATAAACCTTTCCACATTCATACACCTTCCTACGATTTCTCTGACTTTCCACATATTCTTCTATCAAAATATTATTCATTTGATCCAACCATACTTTACTTAGTGACACTGTATATATTTTTGTTAGCATTTCTTATTCGGTCATTCAATGCTCATCCTCACCTTACTTAATACATCACTATTAAGTCCACAGTTATTCCTAAAAATTAATTTCATATTTTGTCATACAATGTCACGCCGTGTATTATTATCAATGCACACATTTCTAAAGCATTTATTCGGCTGCTTTCAGTCTTTTTCCACGTCGATGTTTCACTTCCATACATTCGAGTTGACACTAAAATACTGTCATTGACTTTAATCTATTAATTTATTTATAATGACCTCAATTTCAAATAAATTTTGTGGTAATTTTATTATACAGACATTTTTTATAAACAAATCCCTTTTTTATATATTAATGTATAATAAAAGATCAGGTAAATTACGCTATATTTAAAAGGAATATTATTTGCTTGGAACAAAATCTTGACGTAATTTACAAACATTGTATGCACCGTTCTTCATAAATCAAAGCATGTTTTAACGTTGAGTGAAGTAAATCTAAAACGTATTCCATAATCATAAGAAAATGCAAAGATTAGCATGTTAATATATTGTATTATAGTAAAGTGTAGATTAATTAGGTTACTACGACAAATTACAGAAATTAAAATTTAAAAGATTTTGCATTTGTTTAACACAATTCTAATAAAACAAACCATAATTAAACATCACCAATATGGAACTAACTCTATTTGGTAAGTAAAACCCGAGACGGTCCATTACCTCCTAAAGCCTTCGATTAATCTTCGCGATTTCAGCATCGCAAAGCGCGCCGATCTTTCACCGCCTTTTCACACCAAAAAAGTATTAAACTCAAGGATTTTTATCAAATTACTTCACTTCGTTAGACAACAAACAAAATATATTGAATCGATACACCTGAGGAAAAAAATAATTTCAAGAATTATAAAAAAAATCATCTCAATTGTCATCTATCCATCTTTCTACACAAATAACCTACACTGACAAGAAATGAAAGGACTCGATTAGATGTATCATTTATTCGCATTACAACTTCCTTTAGATTTTGTAAGAAGGTAATGTAAAAAGTATGAATATTAGAAGATTGTGCATGACGAGATATATGAATGCAGAGGAGGCGAAGGTTGTGTGATTGGATAGAACAGTTTGGCGATCTGTTCTCTCAAGCAGACCTCGCGAGATACGGCGGGTTGCTTTGTATGTACACAACTTCCTTCAGTGACGGAGCATATATTGCCTCGTTGACCATTTTCATTTATCCCCCCTCACATCTTATACCTATTGATGGATTTGTGTTTATATCTTGATTATTGTTTTTTGTTCTTAATTTTGGTTATGTATGTAGTATTTTTTGTTTACAGATTAATAATAAACATATATTGTGAAAATGTTTATGAAACACATTAATTATAATTATATGCACATTAATTATACTGTACAATAAGGGGGTTGTAAAATAAAATATATGAAAATAAGGAGAACTAATAGCAAAAAGCTGTTACAAAGTGGTACCTATATTAGGTTTCGTTATTTTCAAATCATATTTTTCTCTAATTTGAACTTAAAAAGCCCCCTAAAACACTCACCAATTAGGCTTATAACAGAAACGCGTATTTTGCACAGTGCTGTCCAAATGGCAGAATTCTTTCTGGGCGTATATAATTTATTGCCGTTGACACTATAAGAAGAACAAGAATAGAAGTGAAACTACACTTATCAAAGGACAGATATCAATGGCTTATCAAAATGATAATTTGAGGATATGAAACAAAAAAATTGTATAAAATTACTATAAAAAACATGTATCAGTTGAAACAATATTCGTTTCTTCCGTTTTCCACTTACTTTTAGAAATACAATATTTTGTGAAAAAATATTTAGTATATTACAACTTCCAATTAAAGCACTTGAAAATGTTTAAATCAACAGGTATGCATTGGCAGAAAACTATAAATCGATGGAGAGATGTTATAAAACAAAAAACTCGTCATATGAATACAGCGAACCGTCCAGCAATATGCGAGAGCGTATACTATTTGAATAATCGACGATCAGCTGCGATAATATCGTCAGTCAATGTTGTGTTGTGTTGAGGAGCGAGGTGACGCGAGCCCACCTGCTTTTAGCCATTGCGTAAGGATGCAAAGTCCATCACGCCAGGGGACCCGGTACTGAGCACTCAACAGACTGTTGCTGACTCATTCGAGGCAATTGGTCGGCAACAATCGCTCCACTGTAGGAGCCGTTCTTGATATTTATGCAGGTTTATTTTGCACTCTTGGGCGAAGCTAATTTAAAATAAATATATTGGTATTGTTCGTATTTTTTGTTTGTTTTAACGCAGCGGTTCCCAACGTATTTCATCGCGAAACTCTTGTCGACTTCATTAAAAATAATTGAAACCCTTACAATTTTACTGATCTTAAATACATACATATCATCACGCCATCTCCCTACAGTATGCTCGACTTTCCAATCTCGACATGCGTCCTTCGCTTCTTCCACATACATACACCTTCTCTACAATGTCTACGATTTCTCTGACTTTCTACGCTTCCTTCTTTCAAAATATCATTTACTTGATCAAATCATACTTTCCTTGGTCTTCTTCTACCCCGCCTTCCACTCAAGTAAGCACTATTTGTTTTGTTAGTCTTTCTTTATTCATTTATTATGCATGCCCAAATAATTTCAGTGCTTTTGTTCATCTAACTCAACACATCAGCCTTAAGTTTACATTCGTATCTAATCACTTCATTACGTATTATGTCATACATTGTCACCCTATGTATTCTTCTAAGTACACGCATTTCTACAATTTTTATTCGGCTCTTTTCAGTCTTGTTCTACGTTCATGTTTCACTCCCATGAACAGAGTTTGTACTAAAATACTGTTGTGGACTATCATCATTTTGACAGATTTTGATACTGTCCGATTAGAGTAAAAATGTTTTAGTGCCCTAATAGAATGAAAAAAAAACTGTGGTACTGTTACATGCCATTTTTTTACTATCCATTTTTTAATTGGGTGAACCTGTTTTATAAGGATTGTTATAAACAATAAGACAACCTCCGTGGCCTAGTTGGCAAGACGCTCGACTCCCGACCCGGAGGAATACATCGGCATTGCCGCCGGACCCCAGATTTTTCAATAAAGGATTCCTGTTATGTTTTCACTAAAGGCCTCTTTAACATATTTCTGGTTGGTTGGAAGATATTGCCACATTGCAATAAGCCCGTGAGGTTGTGCTACATACAATGAAAGTAACGCAATACAAATGCAATTTCTTCATAATATTATAAAATATAGAAACTATCTTTAATCTTCATACGTTTTACTATTCAATCAACATAAAAAGATTAAAAAAAGGTTAATATATGCGTTTTAAAAGATGGTAATAGGCACGTTAAATAAAAACGCCTTTAATAAGCGGAATGTGTATTTAACAAATTGCTTCCGCCAATGCATCATCAAAAAACGAAAAATTTAATCTAAAATCCTCAGAAACATCAAAGGTTAAGATTTTCAAATGAATTTGTGAATTCATCTGTTAAATGACGAAGTAAAACATATCACACCAAATTATTTAAAACTAGTTGCAGCCCGTGAAATATTCACGGAAGTAAAACAAATTCTACATTTATGAAAATATATATTCATAAATGTAAAATTTGTTTATATTATATATATATAATTTATACATCGTCCCCTTTTACACCGGTTCAAAAATTGTTAGGTATTTAAAATTCGTTCAGTATCACGGACCCACCGAGATTCAAATTTCGAATTACTTTCGGAGAGAATCCAAGTATTCCTCTCTCGCTCTCTTGTATTCAAAATTCAATTCTCGTATTCTTTCTTTGACGACAACCATCGTATGGGTTTTGGCCTATTTATATTATGATTCTGAACACGTACATACATACATGCCATCATGTCATTTCCTTGTCGGGGTAGGCAGAGAGGACAGAGCGCCATACTTTCCTAACTCGACACACATCCTTAGCATCCTCCACATCCATACAACTCCTACGATTTCTCTGAATTTATACCTTTCCTCCTTTCAGAATATCATTCACTACATACAACCGTACTTTCCATCGTCTTACTGTCATACGCCTTCCACTCACATCTACATTGTATATCTGTTTTGTTCGACTTTCTTCATTCATTCATTTTACATGCCAAAACCATATCAACGTACACTTAGTTATCTTACTTAACACATCTGACTTAAGTTCACATTCATCTCTTATCACTTAAATCCGTGTTCTGTCATTCATTGTCACTCCATGTATTCGTCTCAATGCACGCATCTCTACAGCATTTATTCGGCTCCTTTCAGTATTTTTCCATGCCCACGTTTCACTCCTATATATATCAAAGTTGACACTAAAATACTATTGTGGATCTTTGCAGATTTTGATATTGCCCGGTTCGAGTATATATGCTTTAGTGTCCCATATTAACACGTATGGTGAAAAAAGAAGAAACAAGCAAAAACGTTCTTGTTGTTTGAAGTGTTAGAATATCTAATTTAATCTTTCAAAAAGTCTGACTTAACAGTATTTATCGATATTTTACCAAGATTGCGCTGGTGTTATCAAAAGTACAGACAGTTATTGTATGGTAACATATATGTATTTCAATAATCCAACTAAGATCAATATTTTTTTATAACAGAATATATTTTTCAAAAGCTCGTTTCGTCTTGTAAAACAAGTATTTGATTATAAAAAATATATAATTTATTGGCAAATCACATCCTGCCTTGTGCCGAAGCGGTTCTCCATTAATGATACCATGTTGGGTCTGAGGTCTGGAAACCAAAGTGTATGTATATTTGAATAAATTGTAACTCGTAAATAATTGTAGACCAAACAAACACGCGTAGGATGGGATCAAATGGTATAATTTCAGATACCATTTGCCACCGGAGAAGTATAAAGCCATTAATTTTTATGACATCAATAACACATTGACAGCGCTACAATTCGAGTTTATTTGTATAAAATTAACAACGCATTGATCATTTGAGTGATGACCTCTGTGACCAAGTTAGTAAGAAGTCAGATTTCTACCCGGGGGATTAGGGTTTGATTTCCGATGATAAACGAAAATAAGGTTCCAGTCTAGTAACAATACTCGTATGATCTAAACGTGTGCTGTATCGAATTACATAATGAGGTTGTATTTTTCTGCGAGTTTCACGCCTAATACAGTGGCTCTAAAATCCTTACGCTCGATTAATCGGCTCAAGACAACATCGTCTCCCATCCACGCCCAATGAAAAAATACTTATAAAATTAATTGAAAAATTTAGATTATGCAACGTAAGGCAAAACATTATAGAAATAGAAACATTATAATTGATTGTTTCATTCAAATAACTAGATATTCAAAAAAACATGTCGAAAATAAATTTACCTTTCTCACGTTTGAAGAACTGATTATTTATTTAACAATTCATTGTATAACACTCTGACGGGCGTTATAACCTGATGGTAATCTTTTCCTTAATGAAGTTACAATGTCCCAAAAAACATTAAAATTATTATTAATTTTTATAAAATGATATCAAAATACGTACATTTTTCATACGATCAATTATTACACCATGAAAATGCAGTGGGTTTGGTGCCTGTTATTTGTCGTGACCCAGTAGACTAGGATTTTGGCTGTATCTTACTGAGGAGACCTAATTACGAATATGTATCCCAGTTGATACGTCAAGGGTTACCTTACGAATGGATAAAATTATCTTACTTGAAACATAACTATTAGTTCTACTTCTTAATTTCTATTTCAACAATTAATGAAAATAATATATTGAGGCAGATATTTTTATAATATACGAGTACATCCAGTAAAAGTATTCAGTTACCATATACATATATTTTGAGCATAAACAACATTCGTAGATCGTAGGTGGTCATGATTAATGGAAAATTAAATGGCGGTAGCGATGATGATGACAGAAAACGGTTTGACTAGATTATTTAATGACTGGGTGACAGCTTCCTCAATATCCATCGCTTTTGAATAAACGGTGTAGTAAAATTTCTTTCGGTGTCATAGGTTTTTTAACATATTTCTGGTTGCTTGTAAGAGATTGTCACAAAGCAAAAAACCAGCTGTACTGTATACAACGAAAGCATTAAACAATATAACAATCTGCAATAGTGTTGGCATATTACGTAAAAAAATAATTTAAAAATACTTCTGTTTAACTTTTCAGGTTCATGTTAAGAATACTTCAGAATCAATAATTATAAAAAATAATATTTTTTATAAGTACTGTACTATTTAAAATAAATTATAAAATTCTATTATGGAATTGTGGAAAATGTACGAGTAAGAAATATGAAAACACACAAAAGTATGTACGACAAAATGTATCAACGTGGACAAGGCAAAGGGAATATACGTGGATGTAAAGGCATGTTTGCTCTGCCTACCCCAAACGGAATATTTTGTGATATCGTAAGTAAATTAAATATAAATAAAATCAATTAAAATTTTCTAAAAAGTTCAATTACCAATTGAATATGAACATATATAATCGCTGTGTCTAGATAAGACATACCTAAATAATCTATTCACCTTCACTCGAGATTGACAGCTGATTTGGACATGATGTGACCGGTAAAAATGGCATGGGTATGTACCTACTATTACGTGCAAGTATGTATTCACTATATCATATACATAATATATTATGTATGTTACGAATATATGTAAATATATTGCATAATGTGTGCAACACCTCCATAATGTTATACTTAAACGCAACATTCGGAGATAACGTCGAGCGTGTATGTGTCAAATGAAATTTGATTAACCGTATTTTACTGGTATGAAAAATTCAAATTAATTGGCATCAGCATATTAGGTTTACTTATGTGTTTCTTCTTTCATATGATATTTCTCTCATAGTCGGATGTTCTGGTTTCTCACCCATTATACAGTCTCAGGAATAGCCAGATAAATCTCCTTCAGTCCTCCCGGGAATGAATATATTGGACACGTCCACGATATGACTGACAGTACAGTCTGGGTCATTCCACATGAGCACAGCGGGGAGTAAGACGTGTGCACTGTAACCGTGACTACTACACCTAAGACGATTCAGGATATAGGATAATTTTCGTGGCAGGTCAAATCATTGTAGAAGCACGTGTGGTTCAACATAAGTTAAGGTAAAAATAGTTTATCAGTCATCTGAAAATATAAACATACTCCGTATTTTCGATCAATACAGCACCTAGCATGTATTAATTAATAGGCCAGACTTGGCCATTAGTCTAAAGTATCATCATAATCTGGAGTGGCAAACTAATCGAAAAGTCATATATCAGCCCCACTCAAAAAGATTTTTATATACCTGTGTAATGATTTTTTTCATTTATCATATACAGAACGTGAGCATTCTTGGTAGAAAATTCAATAAAACGAATATGTAAATACAAATAAATTTACAATTGATTTATTGGCAGAAACATAACTAAGTTATTGCGAAAAAAGGCCACGTTCATCTTTGAGTCAATTTTTTTATTAATCAATATAAATTCCGGACTATCAATATTTATGTGAGTCGACATATAAAATATTTGGTAAAATTGTTTTGGTAATATTGGCGAATATTTGACACGTTGTTCGAAAACTTAATGTTTTAATCGCATGTTAGTCGAAACTAGTCAAGCCTTAAAATACTAATACGCGATTATAAAAAAAAGTAAGTTTTCGAACAATATTTAATAAATATATTGACTGACACGACATTATTTAAACCACAAAAAACAATAAATAATAATTTTCGAGAACATTCAGAATATCGTTATTATTTTCAGCTCTTTTATTAGATCACGACTGAACTTTATTAGCCTCTCCGCAACTATTCATATATGTACTGTTGAACATAGGCTTCTCAGCGATATAATATCACAGTTGATATTTTTATATAGCTTTTCAAATTACCATCAAATATCTTAAGCGGTTTGTTAGTTATATGGAATAGAAAATGAGTTACGGTAAAATATACAATTTCACGACGGAAGGCATCTTTATATTTCACAAAATGAGACAATGGAGTCGCAACATTAGAAAGCGCAGCATTTAAATTATATGTGTACGTACAACAACTAGCATAATGTATGGATTACAGTGAACCCTACATTGTTTGGAACTGGATGAAGGGAATGGATTACAGTGAACCCTGCATTGTTTGGAACTGGATGAAGGGAATGGATCAATCAATCTGAATTACTTTATCAAAATATTGTATTTAAATAGAAAATCCTCGAAAATAATCAACAATATAATTAACCCTAGCCACATTTGTTACTTTCATATGAAAAATAAATATCAAAAATTTAAAAGATTTCCGATTCCTAGTGCAATTTTTTTTATATCAAGTAAAATTGAATGGTACGAATATATATTTTATCTTTTTACTGGGACTAACGCATATCGACAAAATCATATAATTTCTATGAAATACGCAAGGAATTTAGTTTGATAAGAAGGTGAGTTTATGTTGTCAATTAACATTTGCCAGTAAGGCCTCTGCATTCCTTTTTAAAAAATACCGTCTAATTTAATTGTATTCAAGATATCAAGTTTTATTTGTATTAGTGATAGTTGACTTTACTTGTATACAATTGAAGATTAAATTCACACATACATATCTTTAAATCATAAAGAATAACTGCATTGATGCGTTTTCACACACCAAGATGGGCAATAAATATGCAATATACACAAAATACAATAGCGAGCGTGTGAATAGAATATGATACTTTTACCATTTGTCGGCGAAACTTTCATTGTCATCCAAAAAGTCACAAATTATTTACTAAAAAATATGAGAGGAATTGCGTGTGAAGTTTGCATCAAAACTCTAAATCGCAGTGAAAGTTATTAGTTGCGTATTTTTTTTCGTAATTCATGGAGATATTCTAAAAAAAATACGCCACAAAATGAAAATAAAAGTCAAAAGTTGGAGAAAAAGTGACATCTATTTACTCGTATTTATTTAAGAAGCATTCAGGTACACTATCTAAACATAAATTAACTACCAATTATTAGTTCAAATTATTCATATGTTATTGTTATATAATGTGGTGTTCTTATTAAATACGAGTATAATAAAAAATATGAAAATATAAAACAACATGATAATTGAAAAACAAGGATATCAATAGTAAAAATAAGAAAGATTCAATAATAATAATAAACATATGCAGATAATTATACTCTACTCGTATATGTATAACTTACATTTCAAAAAGAGGTATAAATTTGAGGTATACCGTGCGCCACTACTTAGCTAGCCCTTAAAACTAGGAAATGAAATATCAAACATAACAATCAATCTGAGGAACTTCTATAATTTTTTATCATACGGTAATTTACAGAGACATTCGTCCTAGAACGAATCAGCCTGTAAAGTGTCCGTGCTAATTCTAGGAACTAAAAGGATTTGAAATGGCTTCCAACGCATCAAAACTGTTTGAAGACTTAAAAGTTATTTTTCGCAACTAACATACTTGTATATTCACATCTGAGTTCAGATTATCTATTTTAAAAATACAAACATATTACTTACTACAATAATAAAAACTCTCGAGTAAAAGGACGTTATAAGTTACCTTAACTTAAAATTCAATGATTCCCTTTCCCTAAAATCTAGACAATTAGTCGATTATTTTTCTTAGTCTCAATATTTAATGCGGCTAGCCTCCTGCCTACTTAAAAATATAAATTGTTGTATATTTCTTAGTAAACAATATTCTTGTTAACCCAACACTTTTACAGACATATAATTATTGAATCAGTACCCAAAAATGACATTATGACATTAATCTTAACGGCATTATGAATTGTCAAGATATCATTATCATACGTCTGACGTGGTTAATCTTAGACCTTCGCATTGATATCAATATAAACTGATAAACAGTATTTATCAATTTAAATAAGTGATTAGTCACAAGGAAATTACAGTAAACAAATTAGCTGGCGAATCTTTAACAAGTAAATAATAACATTTGTTGCCATGTTCCAATTTTGGACAGTTGTATCTAAAATGCACATTGAAATGGCAAAAAATATCAAACCGTTTAAGTTTACGTAGTATTGGTATTTGATCCAAAACTTCTATCGGTTGTAGAATCATATGTTTAGAAATACACTCTAAGCATAAGAATCCCACATACCTGCAGCAAATGAGTACAGAATAAAATAGAAAAAACATCGCACCATTTCCCTTTACATTCATATAAATTTGCTTATCTGATCTGATCGCTTCAAGACTCGAGTCAGAATCGCTTAAAGAATCGAGTCAGAATTGCTTAAAGAATCGAATCAGAATCAGAATTGCTTAAAGACAAAAATAAGGACGTCCGGTAGTCGTACACGTCCGAAAAAACATGCAATAGAACCAAAACGCGGCAATACTAATAGAGGGGACTGTACTCGAATAATGTCTTTATTGCACAAAAAAAACTTGACGTGTACCTAGAAAACGCTTCGGTATTCTGTGAATCTCTATCGTGTTTCTACTAAGCCGACCTCTTTGCCCTCCCCCTTTCTCTTTCCTCAGTTCCACTCCTCGCGACCGGAACACTGCAACCGAGTGCATTCGTTGCACAAAAGCGTCCACAGGTGCATGCATGCCCAGGCACGGCCATTGTTACTATCACGGATTTGTTTGTTATGTAACCGGTCTATATCTCTTTTAGAATGCATTTTTAATAGCATACAAAAATGTATTATATTAACATTCCAGTCTAAAAGAGGTAATATAGAAAAGAAAATAAGCTAGATAAATTCAAAATCACGAAAAACTTATTATTTGAAAAAAGTGGGTTGAAATGAATTTGGTTGCTCATATCTTACATACAAAAACAAAAATGTAAATTATCATTGAAGCAGAGTTAATGAGTGTGAGAAATCATTTAAAAAAAGCTTATGGACGCACGTTAACTATTGTAGATAGTTCCTCTACATTTACATCGATAAAACCATAACCCTTTATTTTGTCTAACTGTTTTCTCAGAATCATTTCAACAGCTTTTGTAATATTTAACAATAGAATCTCATACGAGATACCTAATGGCAACATATTATCTTGACATTATATTTGCAATACAGTTTTATCTGGACTGATTTTCCGTTTCTGGATGTAAAAAATAAAACGCTTCACTGGTTACTAGGGTTACCACGTATTGAAACAATGTATGTTTTTTTTAGTAAATAATAATCAAGATTGCAGTCCTTAACACAATATTTACGAATATTCATTCAATCTTTATAGCGACTTATTATCACCAAACATAAATATTTAAATGATGACAATGTCTGTCGAACGTGACATCATCTCCAGAAGCAGGACAATGTTTAATACGTTTAAATTAAACAAAGTTCGCATGCAAATCCTAACCGACGTCATGCCTCATTCCGGTTTATAACATATATCAACTCCTTTTGCTGCCTCATAGATGTGTAATGTGTATTTGCGATTCATAAAATCGTCACCATCATAAAAATATTCATTGATTTGGTATTTATATTGTAAACTCCATTTGTTAACAGAATGATTTAATGTGAAAAATCTACACAACAAAATTAAATTAAACAGGCCTGTTTCGTTTTACAAAAAACATATTTTACTGTGTAGATTTTTTCAAATTTAAACGTTAAATTAGTGAACTGTTTAATCGCCAAATATATATCTTAGAACCTTACTAATAAGAACAATAATAAAAGGAAAATTTAAACAGCGCCGTTTAGAGAGCAGGTTGTCCTCAAGACCGCACTCGGAATTGGAACCCACTATTTTTGACAGATTATAAATAAAAATGTTGAGTGTTAAGATAGGAAGGTGGTTGTGGCCATTAGATTAAGTACTTCCTGGTATCTGCATATGTTTAGCAAACATATTTGCTAAGAAAATCGCAGTAAACTTACCAAGGGAAGACGAACTGCAAAGAAACCGTTGTAGGTATTTCAATGTGTCATATTAACACATTCGGCTCTAGGTGGAGTGTAGTGTATGTAATGAATGGAAACTTCGTAAATTCGCAATTTTTATATAGTAGACAAGGTGCAGTTGGTAACCCTATTATTCGCATTTATTATGCACGCATGAAACAAGCTATTGTGGATCAAATATATCGTACACACCACACATCGCTACCATTGTCGATAAGAATAATACAAATCTGCATACAATCAGGTGGCGATTGAAAACACGACCAATCCACAGCGCGACGTAGTAGAAAAAGAGACATGGAATGTCTTTTTCATGACAAGTGACGACTTCTGTGCATTTCCGCTGTCGACGGTCGAGTTTTGCGAAATCGTTGCCGACTGGGAGCACCGAACGTTCCGTATTTGGTGTTTGGATTAACGAATGACTACTATTGACAACTACTCATATTGCCAACATCAGTCGGTGGCTTCACGGCGCCACTTTCAGGTCCATTCATTCGTTGCCCATTGCAAAACAGCCATTTAAAGGGACGCGTCAATGTTTGTAATAAATACGAATTTATAAAATAAATTAAAAGTGGTTAAATCAAAATGAGTACAAGATATAGAAAATTAAGAATTAATTATATAACAAAAATAAAATAAAAAATTAAAAAGAAACAAAAAAAAATCTGTAAAATCCAGCGATTCAAATAAATAAAAAAAACATAAGTATATTGACAGCAACATAGTATATAAATATACGTATATACTGAAATTACATATATATGTTTATTTATTTACTTAATTAACGACACAACAGTGTCTTTATATACAAATGAACATGTGACAGGTTATACAAGTACTTAAAATTATTGACAAATAATACAATACTTATCTTAAGCTAACATGAAGATACAAAAAGCAGTAGTAATAATAAATTTAAGTCATTATTTTAAAATTATTTAATAATTATATGTATATTTAAGTTCAATATATATATGTATACCACAAAATATTACTAAACTTCACCAAGCAGACTTACGTAATTGTCGAAGACTTATTTTATAGAGGTAAGGAACTCAGATTTGTTTTTAATGGAATAACGCTTACATAGAACAAAAATTGGATTTTTTGAGAATTTTATGGGAATTTTATGGATAGATATTGAGATACAGAAAACACAAAGAATTGTCCTTAATGTTTTGTTTATACTAGGTTATTTATATTAATAAAGGAGAGGACAAAGTTAGTAGCTATTTCTAAATATTGTTGTGATATTCTGGCGAATACTATATATACTTATATTTAAAATATCTAAATGGAGGCAATGCAAAAGAAAATACATTTGGGAGAGAAGCTATCAAACAATTTGAGCTCATCTCATAACATCCTCCGTAACGAGATATACCCCCACCCATAGGAGGGTGATTCATCATGTTGTATTGTACTTTCGTTATCAGTACCACCTGGCGGGCTTAATTCCGCGTGACAATATTTTTCAACAAGGCAGAAAGGTGTTAGAAAAGCCTTAAGTGAGAACTGACTGGAACCATTTTCAAAATCTGGCTATCAACTGTTCACTTAAGGGTACGTTAACATCTTTCTGGTTGGTTGGAAGAAATCGCCACATGGCAATAATTCCGCCAGGTTGTACTGTGTACAATACAATATAATCCTTTATCCTATTTTTGCTAACTCTATCATACATTGTAATTTCAGGTATTCAACGCTGAGCTCGCATTTATTCAGATCGTATCACTCCTAATGCTCAGGTTTCTTAATACGTATATAACCAATTAAACATTATCCAAAGTTTAGATTTAGATTCTAAACAATACTGGCCAATATGTGACATCACAGTAAAATGACTAAGTATAGAGTATAGCCATGTTCAAAGCGTCTGCCGGTCTGTGTTGTGACGCTCTGAAGAAATCGAAATTTGATCAACAAAGAGTTTGGCAACACCCGCAGACGAAGACGGAACTATAATTGCCCACTTAGTTCCGCCAATCAATATTGTACTTTTTTATTTAATAATAGAAACTCTTTTAATTGTAACTAAGCACGTCTCACTGGTGGAGCGTTCAAGCCGTACGTAAAAAATCGATACTAACTTTATCTTTCGTTGAGAAATCGATCAATCATGAAATATGGATTAAAATTATCGACCGTTATTTTTATGGCTTATTCTAAAGTTTGGAAATTTATAAATAAACTCGAACTAATATCTCGAAGATAAACTGTGTTTATTAAAGTTGTCTACTGTGTAACAATGAAGAAATCGTGGACTTGATTGTGTTATAATATCTTAACAATCATTGATTGATCAGAACTTCGCCAGCAATTTATTTTAACCAAAGTACATATCTGCGAGGATATCAATAAAACTTTCCAAAATTAACTTCCATCAAAACCCAAGAAAACATTGTTTTGCTCATTGAGTTGTGGAATCTTGGAACAAACTGTCCAATAGTGCAGTGTGTGCTGTGACAGTGAACTCGTTTAAAAACCACCTGGAAAAGATCCTACACACAAACCCAGAAGCAATGTTTTATAGGTGTTTTCTTTTAATTACTTCTTTAAGAACAGATAAAATATTAAACTCGATATGCATATTAACCTGTACACCGCGTTAAAAATCAAATTCCACGAATCCTATGCGCGGTACAATTTCGGCGTTTTTTTTTTAATTTCTAAGTTTAAACGCGTATTTTGTTTAGAACCACTGATATTTTATTACACCACCGATTATAAACATGACATTCAAGTAATTTTCTGATAATAAATAATAGTCATTACTCTTAAGGAGACTCATTAAATAAAGAAGATAAACTAAACATTACGTAAAATACACAAAGGAATGCTACAGATCAGATCACAGGCGTTTGTGCTTCCCGCGAGGAACACGTTAAGTCTATAATGATAATATAGAGGATATGGTTGTAGAGCGATAAACTCCCAAAACACGCCCTGTAAGGGGGATTAATGGACAAGCGAAGGGTCGGTAAGCAGAGGAAGCCCTATAAGGACATAATGTGGGAGTCGCTCACTTTGAGCAGACCGCCTGCAGACTGGAAGCAGGTAGTTAAAGATCGTGGGAAGTAGAGAGTTATCTCTCAACCTGTTGTCTCAACTGTTAGACCTACGAGAAAGAGTCAGCGTGCTGTGAACATGCATCAGCGTGATCAGGTGGCTAAGCAAGATCCACACGTCTACGACGTCACACTCCCTGTGCGTGTATAAGATCAGGCTCTTCTCTAATAGAATATGACATGAACTACGTAGAGGAGCAGCTCAAGATTTACATGGGGATCCTCGACTATCGAGGCCCAGTAACGACGACTATAGTGATAATTTTAACAATTCGAGAATAAAGTGCTATCATCGACATTTCTTATTTGAGTTCCGAGGATAATCTTTAAGACATTTGTAAAGCACTATTATCCTGATGTAATTATAAAATCTCTTCAATGGAAAGTTTTGGTGGATTTAGTCAAAGGCATAAATAACTAGAAGTTAACGAATACTAAATAGTATGCTTATCTGCACTAAAAGTCTGAAGCATAAAATAATATTTTTGTACCTAGTTAGACTTTGAAGTACAAATTTGACAATATACTAATACTAAAAATGATACCCAAAAAAGAAATTTGGATCCAAATTATATTTTTAAAAAATATTCAGAATATAAGTTCTATGACAAATGTGGAAATTTTCATAAAACTATATACGAGTAATCACAAATAAGTATGCACATATTACGCTGTCGAAACGGTCCATTGTTTTAGCAGGTGTACTAAGAAATTCAAATATATGGGAGATGAAAAGGCTTCGCACAATGAACATCAAAATAACACGTCGATTTTCTGCATTGGTGAATTCCGAGAAAAGCGTTGAATTAAATTATTGCTCACTTTTATGTATAGACTAATTCCAATAGTATAATTCAATAGTCAATACGCATCTTTCAACAGTTAAGGGGGAGAATGAGCATATGCGTCATTGCGACCATTAAAACGCGTAATTACGCGTGTAAGTGTAGTGTTTAAATTTTTTTCTGATCTTACTACTAAGTATGATCGAGGAATGGAATCTTGGAAAAATGCATCAATATCGCGTGCTAGTTTGATGAAGATATGGTTAAAAATCAGATTAGATATGGCTTATCTACAGCTATAGCACCATTAGTTGATATTTACGGGAGTTGAATTGAGTCGATGTAAAAATATGCTACAATATTTGTTTTAAACGCGAATTAAAAACGTTAGTTACTCCTTTATAGTCCCTCTTGAAAGAAGACAACCATTATTACTTTTGTGACCTGAGATATATAAAACACTGTCAGAAAGAGTTAGGGAGTGTGATTTATCCGCAAAGTTCGGAGTATAGTTTAAGTATACTATATGGAATCGCACTTATTATTTGATGATGAGCAGTCTAAAACCAAGGTCTGGAGCATTCTAAAACAGCCGAAAGTATCGTTATAATAAGCTCTACGATTTTTGCTAGGCGTGTCGCGATAGATCAGAATATCACTGATACACCACAACGCAGGTATACCGACGATATAACAATTTATATAGGCACAAGAAGTATTTACATTCGGTACTGCTTTATAGCCTAGAATGACCAATGAGGTTTAATGATAAATAATTAATAAACGGTATATTACAGTCTTATTACTAGTGAACTGATCATGGAGAGGCTAGATCAGATGACGGATACGAAATTAAATTATTTGTCTTAGTGTATTTTGATTGTAAGTTGCGACTGCATATAGGAATTATTTTGGAAATTAAATTGCAACACAATATAATTAATAAACAGTCATTGCATTGATCATTTGCTCATTTTGTTTTAATTTAAAATGAATAAATAAAAAAAAACTAGGTCTCATTCTTATAATTTTTAAGACAGCGTCCGATCTATAAAACATGTGGTCCTGCAATGAAGTCACTCCCGCAAGCAAGTTTCTCGAACCGAACAAGCATCGTACCATATTCCTTCGTCTGCCCAAAATTTTCTTTTCAATATCAGTTTCAGAATCTCATATTTTTCTCGTCACATAATGAGTATGTTCATAGCGTTTTTTCTTTCTCTTTTATTTATACAACCGTTTCAATTTACCATCGTTACAGAATTGTCGACGAAGACATTTGACAGAAGTTAATATTTCCGACGAATATTATGTGTTTCAATATAAAAATAAGTTTCATCAAACTTTGACACATATCCAGTCAGTTAAAAACGGTAAAAAAACCGTGGTGATTCGATCAGGATGAATAATAGCATTCGGCCATGATGCAGCCGCTTGCTGTGGGATGGACGCATAGAGCTGACCTCTAAACCTCTCGCGGGAGGTTTCCAAACAAGGCCAACTGTCTTCATTCACCTTAAGATAGTGTTGTATGCTGCAACTGCAGGCTGTCATTACATTTTCAAATCAAAGGTGAAGGACTTAGAAACTAGGCGTAAAAATGCGCTCTATGATCAAGATAGAGATATTCTTCGTTTTTTATCAGTGGTATTAAATCAAAGTGCCAGTAAGTTAGCATTTTAACTTGTACTAGTAAGGTATCACAATGAACATAAGAGCATATCATAATGAGCATAAGATACAAACAAAATTAATATTTTAGCTTACGTAATGAAATTGATATTAGTAAAACTATACCCATTTTTTTAACTTAGCAGTACCTAAAAAAGATAATAAAAAACAAGTAAGCATTTATATGACAATTTTTTTTAAATTATAACTTGCGATGTAGATTTCAGATTGTTCTTAACAAAGCGCACAGTACATTATCTCAATTTTGGGCTAAAATGAGTAATGACTTTGTAATTTATTTTATCAAACTTCCACAACGTTAATGCCTTAACTATGAACAATATATAAGTAATGACTATTTTCGAAATCGCTTTAATCGAATTTATTTTAATTTTAAAGGAAGATCAAGGACATCACACGTCTGGTTGTCTAAGATACGTGATATGGAAAAATAAACAAATGCGAATCGATAGCTAATTTTAATTTATGAGAGCTGTGTCAGGTCGATCATGACTTGTTGAAAACAGAGCCAAAACAACTATGTAATAAACAGCCTTCTTCGAACCATCGGTATATAGGGTTAGAAATTATCACATCTGAAAAACCTGCAACATACACGATATCGTATGATGGAGCAGGAAGCTACGGTGATAGTGGCTGGATCATGTGGATAGGGTGGGAGACATCCCATATATACCAGCACACGAGATTCCCGCAGGTATCGTATGCCAAAAAAACTTCTAAAAAGTGTAGAAATCGCTGGTGCTCTACCACCTCCTAGGAATACTTTTTGCAACAGATTCAAAACCTATCTAGGGCCTTAGCTTCTAGTTTTAAAATAACTTGAGAAATGAAAATCTACCAAGGCATAAAAAGTAAATATACCATTAGTTAACGTGTTGCTTAGTGAGAATAATACTAGTATGCTTAAGAAGGATATTCCACTTTGCACTGGTGGGCTAATCAATTGCAAATACAGAAGTGCGTAATACAGGTTATGAAATTCATTATTCAATCATGTTTGTTGGTTTAGTTCAAATAAGAGTTGCAAATAAAAAAAGTGTTAATTAATGTGAGATATTTTTCATGATAATCTATGACATTGGATCACTGGCTCTTAAACTTGGTGCCAAATGAAATACTTAATATGTATATTTTCACGTAACTTGTATCACAGCAATCGTATATTGATACTCGTATCTTTGATATTTCGTTCAATCGATTTTCCAAAAGAGTAAAAACACGTATCTGTGTGTTTTAGGTATCAACACTAATTCATCGATTTTGACAAATTTAGAGGGAGTCTCTTCTTAAATATTTTCAATATCGATGAAATCGACAAATTTTCTATTTAGAGAAGGTTTATTACAAAATATCTTATCTAATGATATTTTTCAAACATCTGACTCGACCCATAAAGGTTATAAAAATATTTTTTATTTCTAAATATTACCTTCGACGCTAATCAAGGTGAAATATGTCTAATCAATATCAATAAATAAACAACAAAAATCAATTTCCATAGTGTCGTTTAGTGATCTAAGTCACTCAATGTGTGCATATGAATCATTACAGCATCTCTCAACAAGTTATCTCATTGATTAGTCGCTGGAAGCTGTTGATGCCGGTTGATAAAAACCAAAAACGCATTATTAGATTTTAAAATTAAATTGTGATTAGAATCATAAAATATTGAGTATTTTTAAAACCGGAAAAACAATATGTGCTGAAAGATTGGGAGCCGGTAGATATTTCGTCGCCGCAAAATGCAGTCATCGCTGCGTCATCAGCTGACGGAGTGGGCGGTCAGCTTAACCAGAATTCCTTCCGGCCGTGTCGGTCTGTAACATAGGAGTATCCCGGAATACTCCGGCCGATAAACATTCAACATGACTCGGCGAGACGGAGAGTTTCCCACGAGCGGAGAGGCGCGCGCAACGGTACTGGCACTGTGCAATGGTAAATAAGACGACACCTCGGCACACCGAGAAGCGGACCAACGAGACATGACCGGAATACCGTGAACAAGATGATACGTACACAGATTGACTAACTGCAAAATACTTATTTTATTCGATGGCAAAACCAATTTTTCTAGTTAAAGTAGTACGGCGAGTGTTGACGCACGCAATACTTGTATATACTCGTATTTAGGTCTCACAACTTATCAAGTACACGATTTTTTCTACAAATGAATAAAATAATAACCAACAACCGGTAAAAAGTACCAACCTGTTTTTTCATGCTCATAAGATCTTACTAAGATACAGGCAGGCTAAAGCATAGTTTACTGGAGTCACGAAAAACTTTGATCCACATATTAAAATGTAGATATGTAGTTGTCATGTAAAGAAATAAAATAAATGCATGATTGAGAAGACAAAACTATTTTAGTTTTTTTAGGTAAAAACTTCCAAAACACATTTACACGGCATTTTTAGCATAAGAAAGAGTGAGAACAAAACTGACCATTAAAGAGAAATGGCATTAAATCTAAAGTTATTCGGTAAACACATCTAGAATACTTCAATTCACAGGGTATAAACAAGTTATATTACTCTTTTTAATGACATTTTTAAAAAGGCATAAATAACTGCATGATACCTGTATATCATGAAACAGTATAACATAATGTTGGCATTTGTTTTATATATAGGTATATCATAGAACACATGATTTCAAAACTTCCCGGAAGTCGGTATAAAGATCCCACTTCAGCAAGTATTGGATCAAGATGTGCTGTTGTTAGTCTACCAAATGATACATGAGAACATGCTAGACAGGCGTGAAAAGCAAGAATCAATAAAGCAAACAGACCCCAAACATATTTACGGACGGACTATAACAGATAATGTTGAATATCTTTACAGTGCAAAATTATAAGAAATCAAAATCCACGCCTGCCAGCAGAGAAACGGTTGCGCAAAATGATTTCGGGGTATTCGGAATATTTTTGGCGCATTTGATCAGTGTTAGATAATTCCGTTGAAAACGTATACATTATCAATTTAATACATCAAAATCAGCGAATTGAGAGTGAGGCTATTTCGACACTTTCATTACTTCAGCATTGCGTTGGATTTTTTACTTGGAGTTATGCACATTGTTACATTCACTCAATTCTCTCTGTGCGGCGGCACTCTAGTAAAATAGTTTTAATTGATCAGATTGATTTTTATTATTCATTAAATACCAGTTCTACATTTAACAATTGCCCAGATTCGATAGACGCCTAACATAAGTAAAAAAACATTTAATTTCGCCAACTGAACGAATTAAGCACTAAGCGATTGATTTATTAAGTTTTAACAGCCGCAGCCTTAACAAAAATCTAAGTTTAATAATAATTATTCAATAAACAAAGCAAAATTCAAATGAAGAGAGCAATCAAATAAACTAAAATATATCACTGTGGTTCAAGAGTTCGCTAATACGTACTCGTACATGACGAACTGTGATTTACTTACCGACTGCAGTGGTTCTTAACCCGAAGACTCGATTACTGGAGTCGAAGACATAATTGTCTCACGGTTACGCTTTTCAACATGTCAGCATCATCAATTCGTATACATTATATTAAGGGTCATCATACGAATGAATGATAGTGTTATTTTCCCTACCAAAAAATAGTTTTTTTTGGTAGTGAACATTTTATTTGAAAAACAAATGTTAAATCGATTAGAATTTAAAATATGACATAAAAACTGATGCATTTATTTCAACATTTGTTAAATCAAAAGGATATTCCCCTACTTTGTACCATTTGTATTCACAGAGCCGTCTAATCCCAGCGTGTACATTATATAATACACAATGCTTTTATTGTACAAAGCTATAAAACTTAACACAAATGCTGCACTCGCCATAAAAATCAAGAGTTAAACGCTTGCACAAGTGGGCAGACGAACCGTGATTCATTGCAACGTCTCTCTATACAAGGGGTACTCATCTACACTGTGAGATCCCATCCGAGCTTCTATATTTAGAAGAGTGATCTCTCAAACTTAAAACATGTTTATGTTAAAAAAAAACAATATGAAACACATTAATTGCTACTCGTAAGGATTTAAGAAAACTGAAGATTTACGTGTATAAAAGCACCCACAGTAAAGAAAGAAACAGCAAATTTTCAAGAATATTGATTTGCAACAAGGAAATGGTAAGTTGACTTCTTTATACACATTGGGTATAACCCCGCAAGATGAGTTTTATTACTTTTTATTCATTCGTAAGGTACTCCGTCAAGACATTCGAATTGGTGTTTCGGATATACTGAAAAGCGTGGTCGCGAGACAACATTGTTTTCCACCCCATTCATTGAACCGTCGGGCTTAGAACCACTTGATTAGTCACGAAAATCATGGTTCATCACCGCACATATTGCCAAGCATTACCTCGCGCGTGAAGATACAAAAACACTAACACACATCTTTTACCGGAATTGAACCCTTTTTTTATATATTTTATCGGGTAAATTTTTTGTCTACTAGGCCACGGAGGTTGCCGGAAGACAAGTGACTGATGATTTTATTCTCATCGAAAACTTGGGAAGAGAATGACAATGACTGTTTTTAAGTGATTTTTAGAACTAAAATTTATTTCGATTCTCTTACAAATTTGATAATAATTTTGGCGTGCAAGGCAATTAATTGTTAACAGTAAACATATAACGCAAATTTGGAATTACCGCACTTTACTAACCTTAGTATTTTTTACTGAACATAAACATATACTCGTATTAATAGTCAGATTTCCTGTATATTTTTATGTCTAACAATGGCCTAGCAAGCCGAAATGATCATCTATTTTGAGGGAGAATAAAAATAAATTATATAATTAAATTCAGTTATTTTATTTCATTCAATAATAACAATGGATTTTTATTAACTTAACGATGTATCTTTGAATAAACTTACAAGAATCATAAGTATATATGTTTCAAGGAAGGCAGCTAGAAAAAGAATAAAATTTTCGTTAGGAAAATAATCGACTGCGTGGAAATAAATTAATGGTGGACCATAAATTTCGCCTCGTAAAATATGGATTGGGATAATTCATTTTCGATTTCTTAGTGAAATAAAGATAAATCGCTTCAAAAAGGTAAGAATATTTTTGCCATGTTAGAAATCCAGATTCGAGCCGAATAGCGTTAATCGAATATGCCTTGAAAAGAAAATTCGAACAATCGGACTCAATTCAGCGATATTAGAAAAGTTTATTTCCCATGAAAATAGGAATTTTATCCAGCAATCCTAAGGGTTTCCATTAATAATAATTAGTTACGAATAATTTTGATCGATTAGATTGCCTCGGTAGTTTATCGAATAAAACTTTTGTTAGAAATAAAGTCATGTATAAAATATCCTACACTAAAATCTTACACTCATACATACATTCCTTCACGACAAACTTTCCTATCACGGCATACTTCCTTAGCCTCCTCGACATCCATACATTTTCTTATACAGTTCATTATCTTTTTTTTGCTTATTGCCATTTCCTTCATTTAAAATTTAATTAAAATGGTCCATACTTTTCTCATAAACCATACTTTTCTCGGTTTCATCTACCACGTCTTTCGTCACCCATTCGTTTAACATGTCGAAAGCACCTAAACGTGTTTTTGTTCACCATACTTACACGTCAATTTTTAGCTAGCATTCTTACTTAATTATTACATTCCTTATTCTGCCATACATTTCCACTACATTTACTTGACTCCTTTTATTCATTTTTCACGTATCACTACAATACATCAATGTAAGCACTAATAAAACATAATTTTAGAAGAACTTGATTTTCCTCGGTTTGAAAGGAAAAATATAGAGAAAAACCTTCGTGAACTAGTTGGTAAGACGCCTGTCTCGCAAACCGGGGGTTGTGGGTGCGATTCCTGTTTAAAACGCGTTTCTTTTAATATTCCAATTTAGTTTTCACTTGAGGCTTCTTCAACGTTTTTCTGGTTGGTTGGAAGAGATCGTCACATCGCAATAAGTACTACAATAATACAACGAAAGTATAAAATAATACGATATCTTTTAAACATTGAGTAAAATTTAGGCTCCTCTATCCACCGGATTGAGTTGTCGTTGATAACCTCCATTGTTTTCTTCAATAGAGATACTTGGATCTTTCATACAATAAAAGTAAAACGACCTCCATGACCTAGATGGTCAAATGTTTGTCTTTCGACCGGGGATTTCGGGTTTGATTCCCGATGGCACCCAATTAAAAGAGTTCCACTCTATTTTTGCACTTTAGTTTAATATAATGTAGACACGAGCATAAAAGAAGCAACAAAACATGAGAAGAAAATGATGTGGTGTAAATAAAAGTCTACTTAAATTATATTCAACAAAGCTTAACAAAAACAGGATGAAAGTTTGAGTACACGAAGTGTCGCGCTGACATTTCGCTTTTTATTAGTCTCGCTTAAGAGCTTCAACATTTCCAAGTTATTTGATACGGTATTACAGATTATGAATTCGCTGACGTTTTCAGACACTAATCTAGTCAAATGTAAGCTTGTATTTTCAGTCAAGAACGCTCGTATATACGCGGCTTAAAATATTCAACTACATGATGTTAGGCAAACATACGTTCATTTGATATTTCCGCGTTTATATATAACACGCATATTTTAAAATATCAAATAAAATTACAGATTTCCTTTCAAAAATATTATCTGCAAACGAAAATAATTGCGTAAATTTTTTTTGCATTTTTGTTTCAAGTTCAGTCCCCCATTACTCGCAGTTTCACTTATACGCGGTTTCAGTTACACGTAGTTGACATATTAAATAGAAACAATTGTAACATAACGCTACGTAATGGACCTTATATCATATAAGTCATCATCACAAGAAGCAATAAGGTATTTTGAGATAGAGATCACATTAAAATAACTTTTAGAACAGTATATTATTAGGATTGTTCTATTTAATTATTAGTTATTGTTGTATCTTACTGCGCCTAATTTTAAAATTAATCTTTACCATAGTTATATACGTATAAGAAAAAATATAGTATATGGTATATAGGGTTCGGTACTATCAGCAGTTTCAAGTGTCCAGATGCGGGGAAGTAACTAATCTAAAGATCACAGCCACTACCTCACTATACTTACACTTAACTATATATGAGTGAATTTATTTTGTAATACTTTTAATAATAGTGGGTTCGAATCTCGAGTTAGAGCGCTCTTGAGAAAAGTTTACTGTCTAAACGGTGTTATATAAATTGCCCTTTTATTATTATTAATATTTAAAAACAAGTATAGTTGTGATTCTCCGACATGTGTAAAACCGATCGCAAGTTCAACTGACCAAAGGTAGAAAATAACATGAAAGGTTTGTGTATTCGTATTATTCAATAATATTTATAAAAAATACTATCACAGCACGTTTGAAGACATTTTCTATAGATCCAAATTTTACACTTTGAAAATAGGTAAAAAAAATCTTAATATCGTTGTCTCAATTGCGTTACGCTGTGCGTATTATACAAATTATTCGGAGAATGCTTGCTTCGAGACATTCGTTTGTTGCTCCGAGTATATTGAATCCTCTCAGGTAATCAGTAAAAATCTCGTTCTGGACCCGAGTTCAAGAGACGCGTGGCGAAATATTTGTTGAGTACTGGAAGACAGTTGACGGAAGACGCCCTGTCTTACGGTTCGTAAACAGAACGGTAGTGTAGAGGTGTTGTGGGGGAGCGAGAACAAGATACGACGACCTCCGTGGCCTGGTGGTAAGACACTTGTCTGCCGATCCGGAGGTTGCGGGTTCGATCCCCGCTGGAACCCAGATTTTTTTAAATAGGATTCCAGTCTGGTTAACACTTAGGACCTATAAAAACTCATTCTGATTGGTTGGAAGAGATTGCCACGGCAATAAACTCACCAGGTAAAAAAAAAAAAAATCAAGATAAATTTTTGTTCTCACATTGTGCACTTCTATTGGTCCTGTGGATTACTCTAAGATGTATTTTTTTCTATAGCATGTTCTATTATATGGTTTCGTTTGAAATACTTTAAAATAAAAAATCGTCCTGCGCGACACGGCTAGCATATGCAGTTGTACTATGGATGCTTTAAAATCGCTTAACCATAACTTGAATTAGTAGTTAACCGTGTTGCCAAACTCAACACAGGCTGTTTCCTAGTTAAGTTGGGTTGTGAACATTTCTATTTTGTCAAGGTTTTTGTAAATATAGAAATAAATCAATTTATTCAACACTTTCGATGACACTACTATATTCTAAACGATAATTTTTCCCTTTCGAATAACTGGACATTTTAAAAAAGGGAGTAAAACGTCAAATTTTTTGAAATAATAGTAGCTATCACAATCAAATTATTGCGTACCTGCTGAGGGCCAAAGTTAAACGAAAGGTGGACAATGAGATTCGAATCCATGTCTACTCCGCTTTCCAGGCGGGTGTTTTGACCATTATACCACGGCTTCTACGGAACACATCACTCATCAACTCTTTATTATATTTAATCTATCTTCAAATAATATTAGTATTTATGTACTTTCAAACAATATTCATTTATTATAATAAATCATAAGTGAAGAGGGGTATTTATATATTTAAACATGCGAGAAAAATATATGTCAATCAGTATCCACATATTGTATTACACTAAAAAAATCGATATACGGAATTTAGATTCATGGACAACTTTTCAAAAACGTGTAACTTCCGAAAAGCGAGGTATGGGTGTATGTTGAAAATTATACCTTATATCATAATTAATATGAATTAGAGTCTGAAAAACAGAAACATATTGTATCACACTTCCGTTGTATACAGAATAACCAGGTGAGTTCATTGCCACGTAGTAAACTTTTCCACCAACCAGAAAGGTGTTTAACAAGCCTTATGTAAAAATCAAACCGGAACGATTAAAAAAAATCTTCTTATCAACAGGTATCGAACACGCAATTCCAGGATTGGAAGACTGGCATCTTATCAACTAAGTTATGGAGGTCGTAATGTTATATATAAAATACGATAAGATATCCATCGTGATTGAATATAATTAACAGCTATATTATGGATAAAAGACGCCTGTATGAGTTTATTGTGTGAAAACTGTTCCACTTCAGCAAGCACACATACTCGATACACGAATTCCAAACGGCAAGGACAAGGAATTTCCAAGACGATTAACAGATGTAATCTGCTGTACCCTTTTGCTCGACAATTTTCTATGGGTTTTTTTTGTGTTGCTCAAAAGCGCTATAAGAATAATATAATACACATGAGTCCATTCTGGTTAGTTTTGAGTAAACTAGGTTCAGTGTTTCTAATTCTGTAAGGGTATGATCGCAATTCTGAAAAGTGTTATATTGAGTACATTTATTACACTAACTTTGTACAAAAGCATTTTCTGCTAAAAACTAAAGCTTTTCGCATACCTTTCATGCAGTTATCTTAAATTCAATATTTTTGGACTTGGTTCACCTGGCTGAACCACTCATATAATAACTAGCATATAAGCTGCAGAAAAAATAAATTAAATTATAAAAAGGTCTATGATAAGAGTAAACCTAGTCCGGAAGAGAATCCGGTAGGAATCGAATCTGGGGCGTCCGGTTGCTTAGCTTGAATACTAAACATTGACCACGGCCACAAACTCATTGTACGAGAATATTCAGTCCAGCACTGTTAAGATATCAACCCCGCCGCATAGATGTACGAGTACACACGAGTAACCACGGGCGAAAGCAAGATGGATCTCGATACATAGATCAATCATTATTACAATATTTGATGTCGCTCACGTTATTCGTACGAGTATCACACTTTATCGTATGCTCCGATGAAAACTTTCATTCTTCATCGGGCCCGTGAGAGCGCCGCGCCGGCTCGCACACCTGTTCTGTTCACTCGGCGGAATGGAAAAAATATATGGGAAAACGTAATTACACCAGAGAGCACACGAGACCCGTAATTGGACGGCGTTTCATTTCACTTCTACATGGTGGCGATCGATGGATGGACAAATCAAGTATTAGAATTCTCACTTTAGAGAAGTAAGCGGAGAATGAAGATGAATTACAGTCTGATAATTGTACGGGAGATGTGATTTTTTCAGACGGTGGAAGAGTTACGAGGGCAATCAAACGACTTGAAGCGATAGAAAACAAAGTCAATCGGGCTGTAAAACATATATTTGAACCGAACAGTATCAAAATCTAATATGATAGTCCACAACATTATATTAGTACCAAATTTGATGTATGGGGGTGAGACGTGGATGTGAAAAAGACCGAAAGGACTCGAATTAATGTTATAGAAATGCGTGCACTGAGAATACATAGGATGACAATGTATATCATAATACGGAATTAAGTGATTTGGGATGAATGTGAAATTATGGCTTGATGTATTGAGTAAGATAAAAAAAGGATTCTCCAAGATGGTTTGGGCATGTGGGACGCATGAATGAAAAAATACTAATATAACAAATACACAGTGTAAATGTGAGTGGAAAGGCGTGGTATAAAAATATCAAGAAAAGTATGTTTGGATCAAGTGAATGATATTTTGAAAGGAAACGTTGAAAGTCATAAAAACCGTATGAGGTGTATGGATGTAGAAGAGGCGAAGGACGTGTATCGAGATAGGAAAGTCTGGCGTTATATCCTCTGCTACCTCAATAGGGAAACGGCGTGATGGTATGTATGTATAACTTTAAAAAAATAAAGATTAAAAACAATATGAACTTTGTAATTTGTTTTATCAAACACTGTTTGTTCCACTTTTTGTAACGGTATAACCTTAACGGTACCGGTTTCAAGGCTTTTAACTCATCTTCAGGGGAGCACAATGAGGTGAAAGCCTTGAAACCGGTAGGGTTATACCGTTACAAAAAGTGGAATAAACAATGTTTGATAAAACAAATTACAATGTCTTTCAACCTCCACAACTTTAATGCCTTAATTAGAAATAATATAACAAAATATGAACTTTTTCTTATAACGTAAAACGTTCTAAAACAAGATGGTTTCGAATCAAGTTATTACGTTATCTTTTTACGAACAATAAAACATTACAGGGATTTCACCAGTCATGGTGGGTTAAGTCACGTCCAAGGGTGGAGCTTGCCACGCCCAGGGGTTGGACGAGTTACGAAATAAAAGTGAAATCTGATGAATACTGAGATGTTTGTTGTGATACAGTATTATATTCCTATTGTCCGGCGGATGTCAGAAAACCTTTGAATTTATTACCATAAATTCTGTATTTTAATGACGATTGTGATATGAATTCGTGAAATTCGGTGTCAAGATAAATATGCTGTGGTTCAAAGCTGAATGTAAGACCATATTGACCTTTTAAGATTTAATTAAAAAATTGAGTGATTTTAATAATGTTTTACTAGTGCTCTAATGATAATAAATATCAACTTATGTAGCTCCGTTTAGAGAGCGAACCCTCCTCAAAGACGGTCTAACTCGGGATTCGAACCTACTACTGTCAGATAAAAAGTATTACAAAAATATACTAGTTGAGTGTAATGTTAAGAAAATAGTGGCTTAGGTTATTAGAAAAGGTACTTCCCCACGTCTGCATGTACTCGTATGTATGTTTAGAAAATCAAAATCGATAAAAACAACTCATCGAAGGGAAGACGATCCACAAAAAAAAAACGTTTGTAGATCTTCCGAGATGTGATAGTAACACATTCAGTTTTAGGTGGAGTGTAGAGTTGATATTTAGTGATAAATTTTGTTAATACCTACCAAAAAGGGTTGTCTTCAATAACTTTCTAAAGCTGTACATGTTACCATCTATATATCTAGCACTTAGAGGTAGACCATTCCAGATATATCTTCAGATATTCTTGAATCCTAAAGATAATCTCGGTCCATACATGTTTACCACAAGAAGTTTCCTTAATTATTGGGAGAAAAGGCTGACACTCGGGAAGTATTCCTTAGTGCATTTTTTATTAGGTTATCCATCCTTCACAAATGATCAGTGAGCATCTTTAATAATCTAAACAAGTTGATTTTTATCAAAGCTTTTTCGAGATGGAGAGGACTCGTCAGAGGCTGTCATGGGAGTCACGATGCTGTCATGAGCTACACGACAGAATATATTATACTTCTGGACAATCCGTATATGACACAGAAAATGTTTTATTAATTTGTATTGTACCCCTCAACATATCCGAATTTATGACACGAACATGTAGAGGGTGGTCGGGAGATAATATTGTCACTGACCCCAATAATCGAACTTCGAGTAAAATAACTATTGGAATGGGCAAGTATTCTCACAGTTCATCATCGTATGTAGTAGAAATACTACTGCACGTGAACAGACAACAACACTTGCACACATCTAGTGCATGCAAGCATTGTTACCAGACAAACTAACTATTCTGGAATATTTTTATACTTTTTTTTTTTGGAGTAAAATCGGGAATCGAACGGAAGCCCTCTGCTGGAAGACCAACGTCTTCCCAACTACGCCGTGGAAGACGTAACACAAAGGGATGTTAGAAAACAATGAAGTCGTCAATATTTTAGTCGTTGCAGTTCATTCTACTCGTAGTTTCGAGCACTTAGCAAAAGTGTGGGAGTTTTTTCCTTACCGTCAGTAAATATGAATAGACTAAAACTGCATCTGTCACGCAATCAAATCGTTAATAAAATAAAATAAATAGCTGTTATTAACGTAATTAATAGATAATCTCCCTCACTGACTGTGGTACTTAAAGCCAACATAGAAATGGCTAATTACGCAATAACTCTCTTCAACCAATTTAAATTGTTAAACGATGAATTCAGGAAAGAAAAACGTAACTGCTATTAAAATGCGTTGTAACGCGTAACTTCACCCGCAAACACGCTTTTCTAATGCGTACATACCTATACGATGTCAATGAAAAAGCGGAGCGCAATCGGCGGAGAAATTTTCCCTGCTTGACGATTGATTAACCAGTGTGCAATTTCTCGCTGCGAGACGCAAGAGGTATTTTCTCAGGTGGTTTGCAGCGATCAGGAAGGATGGTGCTATTATGCGCTCGAATTGAAAATAATGCATGAGAGTAATTATGCAAAACTTTTGCTTACGCGTTGCGTACATACTCGTAATTATTGTCAGATGTGCTGATTTCTGCAATACATATTTTGCTAAAAAAAACTTTATATCGCAAAAATATTATGTTCAAATTAAAATGAATCGGTTAATGCTGTACGGTCGCCATAAACACTAAAGGTTGCCAAATGAAGTTTTTTTTTAATTATTACACAAGGTAAATTTGTCAAACATACACCCCTAACTGATTACTTTCGCAGCCCGGGGGTTACGAAAGTCATCACTAGGGGTGTATGTTTAACAACGGTTCGCTGAGAGATAGAGTAATACAATACATAGATATACATAATTAAGAAAACATTGCATTGCAAATAAGACGTTATATATTCAGGATCTACTAACTAGATAATTACTCGAGTGTTGTCGAACACGATTACATCAATATTTTTGTTTCAGTTTATGGTTCCAGTCGTAGTTTTCTTTATCCATAAAATTTTAGGTTTGTATCGTGTACCTACTTGTACTATTGAAAGCTCATTTTCAATCAAACGTAATACATAAATCATGTACGCATTGATTGTAAATTGTAAATGAGATATACGAGTAACACGAATATCCGCTCCGCCCTTTAGTATTAGGAAATATCGAGGCATGCAATAATATTTTATCTTTGTTTACAATATAAGCAATTGTACAACCATTCATTGTTATTAAGAGAATAACACCCATTTTAAAATACAATACTGCGGTACTTGGTCTGCGAGTTACACGCTAGCACCTCAATTCTACAGATCGCCAATTCGAATTTAATTGCCTATATAAAAGGGATTGATCACGATACGTGAACGATTTAACAAAAAGTCAATTTTCTAAAATATCCTTTTTACTATTTTATCAATTAGGATATATCATACAAGTGCTTTCAAGAAAATTTATAATAATTTTCACCATTACTACATGCCCATATTTGGGGTAGGCAGAGGAAACATACCTCCACTGCATTCTATACTAGCCCACCTATTTATATTATGTTACGTCCATACTCTTCTATTATAAAGGCTTTTCATTCTCCTCTCTCAAAATTTTATTAATCTGTCGTGCCTAGTTTTTAGGTCTACTCAAACATCGTAAAAGTAGTATAGTTCTCATAGATTATTTTTGTAAATCTTTCACCATTCATTCTTTTTACGGAGCTGAACCATCTCAATGTTCTTTTCTTCATCTGAAGCGCTGCGTCTTATTTCAATCCGCATTTTTTTCTAATGTCCTCATTTCTTATTTTAACATACATCGTTTTCTCCACATTCTACACAAGGTTTTCATTTATACCGTATACTTCTAACTTGCTGACGTTTCGCTTACATATCCTAATGTTGGAACCAATATTTCATAATGAGCAGCCAGCTTTGCTTCTCTTGAAATACTCCGGTCGGTCAATACATTGTATAACCCACCATTCACTTTACTGCCTACTGCGCTATATTCTTTATTTTATCATACAGTTTTTCCACACACTCTAGAAAGTTTTTAAGCAATATTATGCAGTAAGAAAAACGATGTTTATCAAAAGGTGCTATATATTGTATGTATTATGACAAATCGAAATTATTTATATCTTAAGCTAATTTTCTCTTACAGAATATTTGATTAATATAAATTAAAACATTTGTGATGCCCCTGAAGGACTTTTTCTCTTTAATCTGATGTGATTTGATACCTGATCGGGTGGGTGTGTCAACCAAGATGAACTCCGATATTTTGATAGCATCTGATTTAAATAGTTTTTTTATATGAATCATGTGAAACCTATGATCATATTTTCCCCCCTAGTATTACTGTACTTTCGCTATGAATAAATGAGATTATGATTTATCAAAGATGTTGGCTTCAACTTTTTGTAACTCCACATTAGAATATTAAACAATAAATTACTTTGTGATCCCGCTGATGACATTAATACACGTGTTTCTACCTCCTATCTCGAAGTTCTCTTTAGGATTAACGTAATAAGTGAAATAAGAAAGTAATTTATTGTTAAAGATTATTATTATTATAAAATATAAGTATAATTTATTCGGTAAATCCGGCCTACTTAGTGGCACTGAAAATAAACTAAACACCCTATTGCAGAATCATACACGAATTAAATTTGCAAGAATGTTTAGTGGAATAATCCGAGTTCCCGGCCGAAAATACCGTAGGGAGCCATAAAGTAGAATTGCGCCGCGCCTCGGCTAAATTGGCCAAGAATGAGAGAATGCCGGAGCCGCAGATGCAGATGCTGGGCAAGAAAGGAACGGCCCGCAGTGAGCGTCGCGTTGTGCTCCGCCCTGAGGAATGTCTCAGGCCGGAACCAGATACGACTTCTCTGGTAACGGTAACATGTTTTACTAAGCTCAGGATTATCGATCGTGGAGATGGATTAGTCAATGCAGAGTCAATATGAGGAGAAAACGTAATATAAGTTTAATTATATAACTGTAGTCGCTCGCGGTTTAGTTGGAAAGACTCTTGATTTCCACTAGTGAATTACGGGTCCATTTCCCGATGATACCCCGAAAAAAAATTAGTTCCATAGACAGTCCAGTAAGAATTCGTCTGGTAACAATAATCGCGCGCTAGAAGTGTACGAGTGTTGTTGCCTCTTCACGTACGGTAGTATACCCAATACGTGCGATGACAAATTGAGAGGCTCTAAACCAAAAGGTTCGATTAATGGGGTCGAAGACATTGTTTTCTCCTAGTCACGCTCGTCAATATGCCCGCATCGCCAATCCGAGTCATGCGAATGGATAAAATTATATGAATAAAGTCAATGAATATACTCGTGCATAATATTGATGATTTTTTAAGACCTATGTGGGTTTTACATTTTAACAGGGAGAAGTTGACACCGACTTGGGCCTTTGCTATTACACCGAGTAACATGATTCTAAAATATTTATTACACCAAATCAAGATCACAAATTAAATTCGATCACATCATTCCTGTGTTTAACGGGCACATTGGTTGAGCGTCCAAGAAAATCCTGAATGGTCTGGAACATCAATACATTTAAATAATTATTTTAGCCTAAGTGTGAAAGTGCAACACAACTTCGTCTGGGTTTAAGTTTTTACCTTCTAGTTGAAGTAAAATTGGACAAACATCCTAGGTTACTTCGATTGGTCTTTACAGTGGCTGGTCCTATAGCATGGAATTACCGAAGTGTAGGCATAGTGGCATTCAAGAAGATTCTTAAGTTCACACTAATTGAAACAAGCTGAAAATCCTGATGACCGTCATAAGAACGAATGTATCTATAGTGCGGGAGTTCAAATGTGATAGTTCGACTGTCCTCAATATGCTTCCAGCGTATCCAACGGTTTTTCCAGCACATTTAAAGACGTCAGCCAGATAACGTAAAGAAATTGATAGTTAAAGCGCCAAGTGACAGAAGAACGGAGATGTTGCATAGTAACCTGTACTAACCAATATCCTATAGATCACTACCCTCAGCAATAAGGAACATCAGATATGATGATATTGTAACGTAGGCCGCCCTCGGAGTGACCTTTGATCACTAAATGGTACCAAATAATAAACAAATGTAAGACTAACTACAAATAGTTACATCTAAACATTCTCCTAAAAACATTTTATTTTGTCAAGTTTAGTAAAATTCGCATAAAGTTTCTCAAAAACGCAGCATCGGTGAATAGTAACATAAGTAGCAAATGATTTGTTGCTTAAAAGTCCGTATCGAGTTAGTTACAATCCATTAAATCATGCAACAGTTAATCACGTTTCTTCAAGTAGAATATCAAACTAACTAAATAAAAGTAACAAATAAGAGATTTGGGCTTTTAATCAACGATTTTCGTCAGTAATTGAACGAATAATAAAGACATAAATCAGTACGCTGTCAGTTTGAAAAATTAGAAACCGATCTTGTGAAAAAAAAACACCGTTCTGGTAAACCGATACAATATTTCACACGACGCTACCCACCACGATTTTAAAGTATTTTTATCCTCTTATCGTTCATCGCATGGCTGCACCCGTGGGAAAGAAGAGTGCAACTTGCAATGGCAACGGAGCATGAGTCAAAAGTGCTGCTAATATTTTGCTATTTAAACAGCATATCGATGAAATTGTGTATTATTGAGGTCAATTATGCGAGTATACTTGAATTTTTATATTTTCTTAACATATTTTTTTATGTGTGTTGCTATTTTTTTAAGAATCCTTGCATGCACGGGATAGAACTCTGGGCCTTCTGAGCCCTGAATTTTTGTGTTAGTAAGTGTGGTAGAATGTATGTATTGTACTTGTATCTGGTTGTAGTTTTGCACGAGTCATGTTAATGTTTTAATACTTATAATTTATATATTATATATAAACATTAATATTTGGGTGGATTGCTTATTTAAAAATAAACATTTAAGATTTTTGTATTCATTTGTGCACGTGGCCGCACTAATTTTGTACTTGCACAACGCAGACGGACACTATTAAGTACTGTTAGTCGCAAAAATGTTTTTTGGGGAGTCTTTTATTTCGTTTTTCAGATTTCGGGGCCGTAAAATGAAAAAGTTTGAGAAGCACTGCTCTAACATATTAAAAAATATACTCACAGCTCCTCCCGTTGTCGCTGCGACAGCACCATTTTCATCGTGGTCGAGCGCGAACGTTCCGTGCGAGGGCGGGTGGCGGGCGTATCGCACCCGCTGGCGTGGTGCCTCTCTCGTGCTCGACTGCTCGCTCGGCCGGGCGGGCGGCTCGGATCGGCGGGGCCGCTCGCGCGCGCACTGCACACGCGCGAGTCACACACTCACTCACAAGTATGAATCAGTACTGCGCTAGCTGGCCGGCTAGACTGTCACTCGCTAGCTCGCACTGCACTCGAACACTCACAAGACACACTTATAAGACGAGAAGAGGTTCAGTTGAGGCGGGAGGCTCGCCGGAGATCCATCACCTGAAAAAAGGAAAAACGTATAATATTAATGATGTACTAATTACATGAACAGCAAGGCAAACTAACTCCTCCATTCTCGTACATCTGACAATCACCGACATACTCGTACTGTCGACAATATACCTTCGATAAGTCCTCCGATTCTTTGGGCACATTGCTCGTGGCAAAGGAGACAGTTTGGAAAGATGTGACTACTAGAGGCGTGGAAGGACGACGCATAAGAAGAAGAAGACCAAGGAGAGACGCACCTGGACTAACCTTAACAACTGCGCTTTGAGTCGTGGAGTGCAGAGATGGATAGAAGAGTCGTCAGAGGCTATCATGTGAGTCACGATGCTCAGTCATGAACTAGACGATAGGATGAACATTCGGACGCGAATAAATTTTATTGACAACCACCATATACCCTAGTCGATAAGATGTATATCCTGTACCAAGGATTGCGAGATCGATTCAATGGAAATCGATTCCAGTTCGGTTTTATCCATTTATCTAAAAAAGGTTTCCAGTTCGGTTTTCATTTCAAGTTTCTTTAACGTCTTTCTAGTTGGTTGGAAGAGATTACCACGTGGCATTAAGTCTACCAGGTTGCACTATATACAGCAAAATTGTAATGCAATAGACAATTTCTGGACGTTATTTAGAAAACAGAATCAGGAAAACCTGCTATTGTAGGTAATTCGGGCTCAATTGTAAACTAGTTGAACAAAACCAGAAAATCCATTAAACAATCAAGACTTTTACGAAGTAAACAAATACTTTGGGAATATTTCAGCGAAGCAAACTTGCGAAAAAGAAAAGAGCGCCTATAGAGAAATAGTTTATCAATTTAAATCACGCATATAACAATTATACAAGGTGTGTATGTACATATATGCAAATATCGTCTTAAAAAATTAGTCAATCCTAAGATACGTGTGTATTCTTTATTTCCTGGTCATCCATAATTTCTACTTTTCCAAACTTCTCCCATAGTGGTATTTGCCTTTTTTCTCTCTCGCTTAGCACTTAATTTTAACTATCATTAGACTCTTTGCATACTAATTTGGATAACTGCAAGGTACGTATGATCTTCTCTAAGCAAATAATTTTCTTCCGAATTAGGTAATTCAGAAAACAGCGGAGGAAACTTGTTTCAATGTACTTCCGTCATGCAGTACAACCTGGCGGGTTTTATTTCCACGTGGCAATCACTTAAACCAATCCGATAGATGTTAAACATGCCTTAGGTAAAAAACAGATTGGAACCATTTTTAAACATTTGGATATAAACAAGAGTCGAGCCCGCAGTCTCCGGGTTGCAAGACAGGAGTCTTATCAACTAGATCACGGAGGTCGTCGAATATATTCGCACTTATTAATCACGATCTCTAGACATGAAAACGACTACCAACTAGGCTATTATTTTAACAATTCTGCAAGTAATACGTTGAGAAATATCGTTGTCGTTGCTAGGCCTCGTAGTCGAGGATTCCCTCGCCATTCCAACGTCAACTCAGTTGGAAAGCGAAGCTTTACCGTATAGTTTTTTTTCTTTTGTGTTTTTCTCTTCTTTAAATCAGTGAGACGTTGCACACCATCCAACTCACCGACCACACCGCTGTAAGAAATATGATTTGTTGATTGATATAACTCCAATTTAATATCAAACGTAAACTAAACCATTATTTTATTTTGAAGTTGGCTATGGTCAAGTGTTAAAAAAATGACGCATGATGAAAAATAAAAACCAAATGGCTGTGTCGTTCTGAAAACAGATGAAATGAGAATTATAATTCAGAAAAAAATACTTTTTACTTTTAACCAAGATTAATAGCAACGTCGTAAGGTTTTGTAGAAACCAATGGACCGCTAATTAAACCCTGTGTGAGGCATTTATTTTTCAAAACAGGACGTGCACATTCCGTGGTAAGTTGGAAATTAATTTAATCAAAGTTGAACTCACGATCAAAGCGATTATTTTTTTTACGAAAACATAAAATTCGAGAGGGAACCAAGTTGGCAAAAAAACAGGTCTCAAGACGTGGGGAATAGAAGGCGGAAGAGCGTTATAAATACTATCCCACCAGGTTAACGACGAGCGATGAAATGCACACTACAGGAGTTCTTAACGACATCCGGCAAGGTGTGGATGTATCTACGATACGAGTAGTTCAACACTTCAGGATTTAAGGGACAAGCTCAGGAAAGGTGAGGGAGGGAGTTTAAAACAACTCAAATAAATATAAGCACATAAAAGGTTGCTTGTACTTAAGATATATAATAAATAAGAAGGTATTTCGACTGTTGATGGATTTTCATAAAGGAGGATTCAAACATTATTTTCTGCTTCAAAGTGTGTTATGTTATTGTTTTACGAATACAAAATAAATTTGTAAAAAATACATCTCTGTGGCACCTTTATTTTACGGAATATATCCATTACCCGTCGCGCTACCTTGTTTTTTTTCTTTTGGGGATGTGCTTAGCTATCATATAAAAACCAATTAGAAGCAAATTGCGAACCCGTATTCCTCCAGCGATTAACAAATTTCTGTTTAACGTATCTGACAATCAATGATGCCACATGCAGTGCAAAAAGACAAAGGAGCCGAATAAATTATGTTGAAATGCGTACACTGAGAAAAATACATGGGACGCAAACGAATAAAGTGATAAGGGATGAATGTAAACTTAAGGTTGATGTTTAGTAAGAGGAAGAAAATCACTCTGAAATGGTTTGGACACGTCCAACGAATGAATGAAGGATTTAAACAAATATATAATGCAAATATGAGCGAAGAGCGTGGTAGAGGAAAACCAAGGAAAGTGTGGTTGGATCAAGTGAATCAATATTATGAAAAAAGGAAACGTAGAAAGACAGAGAAATCATAGCTGTATGTGGTGTATGGACGTGGAAGAGGCGAAGGATGTGTGTAGATATAGGAAAGTCTGACGCTCTGTCTTTTATGCCTACCCCAATAGGGAAAAGGCGTGATACTATGTATTATATAATATTAACACATAATATATGAAATAACGAGACAGACAAAAACAATGTAATTTAAAGTGGATACTCAAATTACCATATACGGATCGGGCTTTGTTGCCTATCACGACCCAAATATACCAGGCTTTTGTCTATCTTAGATTAAGAATTGAACTTTTTGAAATTCTTTGTAGACTAGAGCATAAACGTATTTTAATGATTAGTTTATTTAAATATCTCAAATGAGGTGTTTTCTTTAAATTGTTATTGAGTTTAAATGTACATAAAAATGTATGCCTTCCCATTAAAAAAGCTGACCTCAATGTCAGTCATTTTCAGTGTCCTTTTTATAGTGTGATCCGACAAAAATGCCACGAGAATAATAACCTACTTACTAATCAGATGAAACTTTTTTCTTCTATTCATTATTTTTACTATGTTTTGAATTACATTTATATGCAATTAAATAGTATGGTTCATAGGGAGGCACTTCTGACACTTCAAGATGTATAGCTTTTGGTATAAGATATTTAATGGCAAGAGCGTTGTGTTCTTGGCATTTACTCAAAAATTTCATTCACAACAATCTCGATTCTAAAGGGAGATTATGATAAAACCGAAGCTAATTTAGATTTTATACCAGTTAACACGTCACACTTCGTGATGAAAAATGTGAACACCGAAAAATTAAGTGTGAGATACCAACGTTCTTACTGCGCACTGCGTCCATACAAAAGAGGGCGCCCACCAAAAATACAAGCTAATCTGTTGTGGTACATATTGCACAACTCGTAGCCATTACGCCAACAAACACTTTTAGAAAGAAGTTCTTCGGTAGAATGTTAAAGCTGAGACAACGGGCAACGTTTTTTTGTCAGAACTCATCGATCACACGGCTACCTCCCAAGAGAAACACAGTTAGTTATAAACGTCGAGTAAGTATTTGACTAAACATTTCTTTCTGCAGTTAAGCCACACATCTTCAGAGACAAATAATAACATCCAGTTTATAAAGAGAAGATAATTTTATATATTTAAAAAAAAAGTGATATACACGAAATGTGGTAAATCTCAAGAGAGCGGTCAAATAACCGATGAACCATACTAATGAAGAACACGCAAGGAAAGAGAAATATCAGATTATGGTTTCCTACACGTGGTTCTAAAGAAGAAAATGATAATTTCGTACTTATGAATTTTGAAATTATTTGAAAAATACGGAAAGAGGTTGAGACAAACGTTGCTCGTCCTGTGGAGTGGAATGGTCTGCCTATAAGTGACGTATACAACTTTTTGAAGTAATTGAGAAAACCCCATTTTGGGAGGTCTTATCAAAATTTATGATTATATATGGTATAAACATTACACACATCTAAAGTCGAATGTGTTAGTACGAGTATTACACATCGAAATACCTACAAAGGTTTCGTTATAGTTCACCTTCCCGGGAAAGTTTTTTGCGATTTTCTTACCAAATACGCTTTTCTAAACATATGCAAATGCGGGGTTCCTAATCGAAAATACCAAATCTAATGGCCTCAGCTACCACCTTCTTATATTTACACTCAACTTATATATATGTTTATTTTGTAATTTATTTTGTAATATTTTTTAACTGTCAACAATAGTGGGTTCGAATCACGAGATAAAGCTCTCTTGAGGAAAGTGTGCTCTCTAAACAGTGCTATATAAATTATCATAAATCTTACCAACTTTATAACGGTTTAACATTTTTTGCTTGTGCTGATGTCGCCTCATTCATATGTACCAGTCAACCTGTATAATAAGATTTTTGTCACGTTTTCATAAAATAAATGCACGAGGGGTGAAGAGAATGAATGGCATGGAGCATACTGATTCCCCTTACCTGGGTGTGTCGGGCGGTTTGGGATGATTCAGAATATGCTGATCAACTTGCAACATGAGAAGGTTTTCTAAGTAATATTTATTATTCAAAAGTCAAGTGAATTTAAGTTCCTTTCTTGACTATAGATCGTCATTTCCACAGTGAGTTGTTTTGTTATTTCACTTACTTTGTATGGAATACAATTTGGCGGGTTTGTTTTTATATTGAAAATATCTTTCAACCAACGAGAAATGTGTTAAAAAAAAGCCTTGGTGCGAAAAAAAAAACAGAATTTTTTGTTGGTCACAATTGGTAATCGAAACATTAGGGAAAACTTCAAAAGTTCTACCACTAAAAGACAAAGGTTGTCTACAATATTAATATTGTCGTAGGAGTTTGAGGTGCATGGCCGCGCGGTAACGCACTGGACTTCCGTGTGGAAGGTCGCCGGTTCGAGCCCCGCGCTGTCCTACTCCTCTCCAATAACACAGGCATTTTTCGCCTAGTATTCGGGGGTATAAGGACATTTATGACTTCGGTTATATCTATTCTTTCAACAAAAAAAATACTTTTCAATATGTTCGAATTAACAATTCAAATATTTTGAAGGCTTACAATAACTTCAAGATGTATCTCAATTTTGAAAACCCTTCCACAATATTAGACAATTACAGAATGAGATAAAAATACGAGGGGAGGTCAATAAATTCCCGGAATTAAGGGGTTGATGTAGGGTCGGTAATGTGCACGTGTATGTCCCGATAATATGACTCATTAGTATATTCACCAAGTTTTAGTCTAATTTTGGCAGTATTGTTTAAGATATCGAGATTTTGAGCCGAATCGTTACCGGAGATGAAATTTGGGTTCATCATTATGAGTCTGAGTCAGGAGTCCATGCAGTGGCATAATAAGGGCCCCTAAGGTCAAAGTGTCGCTATCGGCTTGAAAAAATATGGTAATATTTTTTTGGGATGCGGAAGACATACTGCTGATAGATTACAAAGACAAAAGCATCACAATAACTGGAAAGTACTATTCTGGTCTGCTGATGCAGTTAAAAGAAGCTGTGAAGAAAATGGACAAAAGGGGTGCTGCTTTTGCATGACAATGCACCCATGTACACAAGCAATTCTGCATTGGCTGCTCTTCACAACTGTGACTTCCAAACATTAAATCACCCTCCCTACAGCTCAGACCTGACTCCGTCTGACTATTATTTGTTTCCAAATATGAAAAAAGAACTTCGAGGGAAGAAATTTACGGACGATGAAGTTAAAAAGTGTATTTTCGGCTTATTTTGAGGACAAAAGCCATTCTTTTTTTTTCGTGGAAATAAATAAGCTTATTAAAAGATCTGAAAATGTATTAGAGTTAATGGTGAATCTATTGGAAAGGAAAAAAATGTTTTTCCCCTTCATTCCGCGAGTTTATTAACTTCCCCTCGTATTTACAGCAGGGCGGAGAAAATTATATATGCAACTTCTAAATAAATGTTGAGAATTTTTTTCTGAAATTCGAAGTATAATCTATGATTTCATAATAGAATATATAAAATATTATCAAGTTTTTTTTTCCGAAAAATGTACACAATACAACAATTTGTTTGTTTTGATTGAACCGACTCTAATATGGCCTCGAAAATCTGGTTGTGACCATCGAGGGCGTTGGATATCCGAATATTAGTACATCTAGATATAACATTTTATAGACGGTATTTAAAAACAGATGTTACTGTCGAATAATTAATATCGAAAGACAAGATAGGGTAATGATTTTTATGGATTGGTCCACGTTAATTATTTTTAATAATGATCTACTCTTAATTGGCTGACAAAAAGGAAAATCACATATACGTAGGCGTTACTTCTAAAATAATGTTATATCTTGGCTTTTACTGTAATTTTTTATTTCAAATTCCTTCTGGATACGTCCTTAATAAATCTTGCTACTATTAGTTCAAATAATTTACGGTTCATACAATTTTTGATTGGATGAAAATAAAAGAAAACGCGATTTAATACTAAAATTATTTCACCCTTATCATCCCCTATTGACTCATATGATTTCATAATGTCACAATTGTAATTGGTGGCACAAATCATCCTAGTTTGGGTGGATTGCCTATATAAAAAAATAATCCCGCTATGCCAGAGATGGAAACACTTAGAAGTAGCAAGATCTACTTTTTTCTACTTCACCTCATTGTGAGATGTTGTTTCCTCTCGTGGTCTAAAATACATTATCATCAGAATAATGCACACCACATAATTAGAGGTGAGATGATACTGCATGGGAAAATAGCATGCTAGACGTTACTGATTCGTAATTTTTGCAATGACACGAGCATGCTACTGTAGACAACAATTTCGCACAGTTCTACACAGAATCTGTATTTGCTTTACCCATTCACATTGATAGATATATTATGAATGTCATACGGTCACGCGATCGATCATTTGCCCATCTCTGTCCTATACGTTCTATCAAGAACACAGGAATGTTATAAAACGTCCTCATCTAGGTCAGTCTACACATTGGCACTTCACGTCCTACCATGCCAGGCCGAGATTGCGAATCTCTCTATCGTAATAGTGGTGTACAGTGGAAGATGGGAGTCAGATTAGTCGAGTATCTTGCAGGCGGTAAAATAGCGCAACTTTTGGCCGAATACTAGGTGGCATCCTTAATAATAATAAAAGGACAATGTATATAACGTCGATTAGAGAGCAAACTCTTCTCAAAGGCGCTCAAATACCTGGTCTAACCACCTCCAGGGTCTCCCTACATTGTGGTAGCTATACGAACGAAGTGAAGATGAACTCTATCAATTATTACGTGGTCGTACCAATTCTCATCCTCCTAAGGCCCCTGCTCTCAAAACCGAGAAGTATTTCCTCTTGGATCTTAGTTACACATAATTTAATCAAAATTAATTGCCTAAGATACTAATTTACCGAAATTCATCATTATTATAATCACCATCATACCATGTCCTTATTGGCATAAGCAGAGAGAATAGATCCCCATTTCATTCTATTCAGGCACACGACTTTCGCTTCTGCCACATCCACACATTTTGTCATGCATATTCTCCTATTATAAATATTTTTAACTCTTCCTTGTTACAAAGTTTTATTAATTTCATCATACCACTTTTTTCTAGGTCTTTCCAAACTTTTCAAACCTTATATGATAGACTACTTGTACTAGTAACATATATGTCATTTATGTCAATATTTCGTCATTCATTCTACATGGTCCAATCATTTGAATGCTCTTTTATTCATAATTGAACCATTCATTTCCGTATCTGGACAATAAATATCCCAGTATCCTATCATTCGCATCACTCAGGTCTCGCCCCGAACATGTTGTCCCGATGTTCGGACAAGTTAGCATGTGTTGCGAGTTCTGTATAGCCCCATAACCACATTCAATATTATTTGATGTATTGAATAGATACGTCTAATATTTGGCAGTAACCCCACACGTTTACGTCCTGTGTTACCAGATTCAGAAGTGACCGTCGCCTAGCCGTGACGATGTGAGGCCCACGCGAATTCGATTGGGCAAAACGCAACACTCATTTGCATTTCGGAATAAAGTGACCATCCTTGAGTCGCGTGCTTCAAGACAAGTATTCGTCGAATAACTCAGTCCTGTTGTACGCAAAGACATCAATTTTGTTCGCCGCTGACCGTTTTTGTAGATTGTATCAAATAAAATTTATATATATTTATAAAAGTAGTTTTTTAAAACGCAGTACGAGGGAATTCAAAATGGTATTAAGAATTAAAATATTCGCGAAGACAATTATATGCTTATAAAAGACATGTTAGTTTAATGACATGACGTACGATCACGCAATGTATTTTTTGAAGTAGGCTTTTTCGGAATTGTAGTGTTGAATTGCCTTAAATGATTATTAGACTTAAGTTTCGAAGATGTTGTAACCGTCATCCTCAAGGCGATACCAAAACATGTTTGGTAATATGTTTTGACATCACTCTGAGGATGAAAACTGCAACACCGAAGAAGAGTAGGCCATCATTTCAGCCAAATCAATGCGGCAACAACTCCGAAAAACATTTTAAATAAATAAATAAATACAGGTTTATTGATAGCAACATAGTATGTACATAATACATTTTGATAGATTTCAAGAACACATTAAAAAGAGAATACATTAAAAAACAGAATCTATCAAAAGGTCTGGGCTCATCTAATAACACCCCCCCTCCCCCCGGCCAAGATACACCACACCAATATAAGGCGAGCCCAGCCACGGACACCAGATGTTTAAACTAATATACAATAATGTTGCAAAGTTAATACTAGCGATAATGATATTAAAAGTATCTCTTAATATTTCCTTGCAAATACATGGACATAACATCATGTTTTCCAAACTTAAAATATTATTTTAAGTTTGGAAAACACAGGTTTAGTCGACAGGATTCTTCAACAAATTTCCAATTTAGTAAGCCAATAAAATTATCGCCGCGGGTGAATATAAGCCCTTAAGCCACGATTGAGATCGTAACAGAGTAATGGTTTCTGGCTCATAAATCATGGAAAAAGTGGATAGAGAAGGCGCGGTCCATCCGCACTCTATGTCCGCATGGCAAACCAGAGATAATAATAGTTCTGAGAAACAAAATAATTACCGATAGAATTTCAACGATCTTTTGTTACGCCGTTATTATAAAATTTACATAAAATTGATGAATTAAATAACGATGGACTCTCGTACTCGTAATGTGACCATCTCTTTTTACAATTTTAACAATGGTTAAGAGAAATTGACTATCAAACATTATCAACCAATCATATATTAGACTTTCAAATTAGCTGTCAACTGACATAAGACTCGCTCGATCACTCACGTGTTTTAAATAGCGACTCAAAAAGTATTATATTTTCCTTCAATATAGTAACGTTTTTTCCTCATTATCCTTCTTTCCAATATTCTTTATAAAGTCTTCTGCCAGTGTGTTTAAAATTGGAATTCCAATAATGAATAAAACGTCTACACTACTTGCCAGACTTTTTACATCGGTTATATTGCCTTTGGTGTTTGGGCAGTTATCTAAATTATTATGACATAATAATGACGCATGATAATAAATTCAGAAATTGCCCCGAGGCAATTTTTAAAGACCGCTGTAACTTTTTAGCCTAGTAAAACCTTTGAGCATTGGATAAGAATATGAGGATAATAAATTTATGATGGATTAAGGCCACAATCGATTAGAGAAAAGACTTTGTTACAGTCATAAGCAGAAGCTATGAGTATAACTGAGCAAGAAATCTTGCTTTGAATAAACAAAGAATCAATCAGTTGTGAAAGAATTACCGCCTTAATGTACCTCATTCATTCGCTTATCTTGGAATGTGAGGATACACAATAGTGCAAAATATTATTAGAATTAATAACCAAATTATCATTGAAAAAATCTTATACACTTTTTATATTCAAAGAAAAAAGTTGTGGGTTTAATCGATGTGTTAACACGATTCCATAAGGACATGTTCTGTTGAGATAATATCCTTTTCAAGTTAATAAACCGTTTAAATTATATTAATAAAAAAATAAAACCTACACAGATAGAATATATAATAATACTAAATATAATCATATACAAAAAACACTAATATTATGGGTTACATTTGTTTGTATGATATATACATACCACCACGCCATGTCCCTTTTGGGGTAAGCTTTCTATCCGTGTACACATCCTTTGCTTCTTTCATATTCATAAATCTCGCTTTACATGTTTTTTCCGTTCGTTTGAAAAATAAAATGGATACACTATAAACACAGATAATGATTGTACGAGTATAATATGAGTCTTTCATTCACGTTTATAAAATTCATACTATCTATTGTATATGGAAAATCATTTATTTAATACTTTGTAATTTCTACCACTTGGCGGGTTTTCTGCCAAGTGGCAATCTCTTCCAACCAACTCGATTTTCAATGTTTTAAATTAAAGGTGGAGAATTTACATTATCGATGAAGAGAAAAAAAACATGCAATACCAAAATAAAACACAAAAAACTTTAAAAAAAAAACAACAAATCCAGATTTAACATGGTAACTGATGACTAGGAGAAAGGATGCCTGGAAAGGATGATCGAAAACAAGTAAAAAATACGCTTTGTCACTGAAGGTAGATGTAATGTTTTTTAAAACGCTTTTTGAAATACGTCAACGATGGTGGAGTCTTATATTACTGGTTTAGAGTATTTTTTTTATTCATGATATAGAATTAGTATTGTATTTATATATTTTTCGGCTTAGCTGTAGACTAAACGATATATTATAAATATCGAACGAGGAAATCCGCAGGGAAACAAGACATCTATGATTACAAGCGACATAGGTCGCGTGGCCTAGATGGGACACGTTTTCCGAGCTCCTGAAGGAAAGACACTCAAAATAATATTTGAGACGGAGCAGTATGGGAAAATGTCATTGAGTAAATCAAGACAGCGGACAATATCTTCTCGTCTATGCAAAACTCGACGTGAACTGAAGGGTCGAAGGACTGAAGGGATAAACCACGCTATCAGAAGAAGGTCGGAGGGATGTTATGACTGTAAGAGATCCATGCATGTGGCTATCAGGAGTAAGTTTTTTTTTAAGAAAAAATAAAACGAGAATAGAAGAACGCGGGAACTAGTGACTTTGTGCTAAAGTCCAGTGATACGCCTCTGATCCAAATACGTAAATCATATTTTTATAACGTCAGTCGTTAGTTATACATCTCATAAAAATCATTTTTATAACGTCAGTCGTTAGTTATACATCTCATAAAAATCCAATATGAAAAATAAGGAAACAGGCATAGCTGCGATTGCGTCGAAAATGTGTATGTTCGAAATGAATGACACACTCACAAAAACCAACAAATCTAGATAGAAAAGTGATCGCTTATACCTCAAACCTAAATGAGTTTCACCATTATATAATACATTAGTGTTGTAACTGAAACATTTTTATATTATGCGAGCACTGAAGGATGTTTTCATGACGAAATCCATGGTAAGAAGCGTGTTATACTTGGGTGTTGCGAGTTCGATTTATATTGGTACCCTGACTTTTTCTAAAAAGGTTCCAATCTAGTTTTCACTCTTGTTGGTTGGTTGGAAAAAATAAACCCGCAAGGTAATAAATAAGTAATACATAAAATGAAAACGGAAGTGTGTAAAAGTGGTACGGAAAAATAATCAGCCAATAATAGGTAAAAATAAACCCGCAAGGTAATAAATAGGTAATACATTAAACGAAAACTGAAGTGTGTAAAAGTGGTACGGAAAATTATAATCAGCCAATAATAGGTAAAAATAAACCCGCAAGGTAATAAATAGGTAATACATAAAACGAAAACGGAAGTGTGTAAAAGTGGTACGGAAAAATAATCAGCCAATAATAGGTAAAAATAAACCCGCAAGATAATAAATAGGTAATACATAAAACGAAAACGGAAGTGTGTAAAAGTGGTACGGAAAAATAATCAGCCAATAATAGGTAAAAAAAAACATACATTTTTGATAACTCAAATATTATATATACATGACTTCGATAAAATTTGAGGTTTGGATCAATATCCGTCTAATTATACACTAGAAGCGATTTTTATTAATAAATTACTTATTAGCTAGTGCTATGAATATTTTTCTATTCTACTCATAGAATTTTTCTATTCTACTCATAGACATTTTTATTTAACATATTTTTTCCAAAACAAAAACCTATAATAAAATAAAAGCATGTACGAGAAACTGAAATGAATCGACAAGTTTCCGTTTTATGACTTCAAGAGGGCGTCGATGTTTTTTTTACAATAATTCAAATCAATATTTTAGTACCAATAAAAGATAACGGTAGAAATTTGTAAATGAAATCGATGTAAAAACCATTTCAATGCATAAGTCAGCTGAGGGCGAAGAAAATGTGTTTTTAATTCATTGAACAATATTCAAAATAAGTATTGAAACAATTACGAATTCATCACAGAGAAAATATTCAAATGTGATGATAAAACATACGACATAGGAGATAAGCATTTTATATTTTACATACAAGATAAGAGAAAATGCAAATGAATATGTCCGATTTTAGGAAAAAGCTTACAATCAATTTAGATTGCTTAAAATCTAGGTATTTTATTAAAATATGCGCAATATTATTAATTAATCCGTGTATTATTCACATATGTGCAGCATTACATAGAGGAGCTTTAATTTGAAGTTACGCCATTGTGCATCAGTTAGTATTTAAATAGATAAAAGGAACATCCTGATTCCGGTTTTAAAAGATAATGAAAATGCGAATTTTCAATGCTCGGATTATTTTAGATGCTATGTGATTTATAAATAAAACCTTGATTCAGTTATGCATTTGATTCGAATGCATTTTATAAAACGTATTCGCATTCAGAAATATTTTTTTGATTATAATATTTACATTGTACGGATAATTAATTTAGCGTTACTCTTTTTAATAAGATGGAATGCTTGCCTCATTTAATATTTAAAATTTCATCGAAACAAAAGTAACGCAGAAAGAGAGAAAACAGATTTTTCAAAATTGAGTTTGTAATATTTTTTGGGCAAAATTATGTCGTACACCGTGACCTAGTTCATAAAATGTTCGTCTTTCACTAACCAAAGAAAGGTCCTGCTTTGTTTGTCTAAAAATATCGTTTTGGTAGGTTGGAAGAAATTTTGCTCATTGTGATAATCTTACCAAGGTGCACTGTATATAATAAATGTTCAATAAAATACATTTTATAGGTTTACATTCACAATTAACTAAATTATGGCATTCGGAGGTTTAAAGATGTCCCTTTAATAACATCGACATAGGAAAGTAAGACTTTTTCTTTGTTTAGCGTTGAAAATAGAGCTAATTGATAGTTTGTGTGAGAACAAATATAGAACAATAAATAAATAATAACAGAAAATCGATACGTTTGACCCTAACCTCGTTTTATAAATCTATATTGCCCATTTACCTCAGCACAAATAAAGTTCATAACTTAACTTCGAATAATAATTTTGCTAATATTCTATAATAATAAATACTCTACATTTCTTACAGTTGAAACTTGCCAAATACTAACTTTGAAAAAACTTTCCGAGATATTACTCATAATGAATTGAAAATTCATATAATTTAGAAGCTTGCGAAACAAATACTACAACTAAAGAAGTTAGAGCGTGTATGGGCATATACCACGTTTAGATATGCTGAAGTCGTTTAATTTCCCTTCTTTTCAAAGAAACTTGACAACCGCGCAATATTCAATTTGTAACATTTCAGAATATAACGAAACAACACGTCGGCTCTAGTCGACTACTACCGAGGACAGAGGTATCACATTTAATACGATGGGCGTTGTATCTGTCCTACACGCTCTAACTTGTTCAGATCGGGAATTTTTTTATCTTAGTGGTATGTACGTGTATGTCGAAATTAATGGAGAGCGAGAAAGAAGTAGACAGAGGAAAAAGTGGAAAGAGATAGTATAAAAAATCTTTATATGAGGGAAATATAAAAAATATGAGAAACATAAAAGCATGTATGACGAGGTGTATGGATGTAGACGAGGCAAGAGCTGTATGTGTGAATAAAATGGCGTGTCGGCCTGTCCTATCTACCTAGTCTAAAATGAGAATAGCATGACGTTAGTATGTATGTATATTATATACTCGTATATGGTATAAGTTTTATAAGGTTTGATTTGGAAAATTAAGTTGATAACATTATTTATTTTTTTGATTGTTACTTAATAGGGTTAATTACATTTTCATGCAACTTATTTACTTCAAATCTTTATCGTTTTTTGATGAAATTATTGCTCATTTAACTTATTTTTTTTACACAAAGCACGTCGTTATTCAAAATATCAAAGGTATTTTTCGGGGTTGGCTCTAATTACTTCAGTCAATAATATTTAAAAAATACGAAATAAATTCATAGCTATGAAAAAACAAAATTATAAAAAAATTATAAAATACGAATGTATTTTTCACATTTCTGCACATTTTTCATTACCTAAAAAAAGGTTCAAGACCGTAAAAATGTTTAAAAACCTGTCATTATCTATTTTCTTGAAGATAACGAGTCAAGTGTTGTTTTATCAAATAATAAAAAAAATACATTTACATAAATACTAATAAATAACTTTTGACCATATGCTACGTTACAGAGACAGTATAATAAAATAAATAAAAAGTAAAAACATGAAGTTTAAAGGTTACGAAATTGAAGGTAACAAAACTCCGTTTGTATATCAAGACATTATGTATATCACGACCTCCGTTAGCTAGATGGTAAGAAGCCTGTCTCCCAGATCGGAGATGATGTATTCGATTTCCGTTAGACTCCATTTTTTAAAAAAGGATTTCAATTTGATTTTCACTGAAGTCTGCTTTGATATATTTCCGAAGAGATTCACATGTCACAATCAATTCGCCATGTTGTATTGCACAATGTGCAAGTGTGATACAATACATCATATCAGAATCTTAAAAGAATTTACAGGCATGACCATTTTTTCTCCCGATAACAAATAACTTGGATTTTTGGATCAGAATTCAAATATTGTACAAAAAGTTTTAAAATATTCCAAGTATTCCTATTACTTTCAACGGTTCAAGACACTGAAGCGCAATATTTCATTTTTTATCCAGACAAAATTATAATTAAATCTAGATTTAGAAATATATTGCATTTTAATTTAATTCCACCTTTGTGTGCCTGAATATTAAAGAAAATTTCTAATTATACTGTTTTTTTTCTTCGAGTTTTTATAGTATTAAATGATATAGTATAATGAAGTTATTTATAAGGACAAAAAAATTGTATAAATATCCTTTTATAAATTGAAAATTAATCAAATCGTAATAAAATATAAATAAAAAAATTCGAGGGGGGGAAATATGTGAGAAAGATTGTATAACTGAACGAGGAAAAATAATGGCGTAAATCCCAATGTATCATGGGTGACATCTTGATCAACTTGGTAAGTACTAAGTACATGATAATACATCGCATATTACTTAAAATCGGAATAATAATAATATCATTTATTTTACTTGATTCATTCCCATTTTAAGATTCAGCTGATTACAATGCTCTTGAATGTTCAACTTATTTATAATAATAGTAAAGCCTTAGAATGGGAATGGTGAATCTATAAAAATATTTCATATTTTGGCTACGAGAGAAATACAATATAATAAAGGTTTCTTTTTTGAAAAAAAAACCTCGATTCAATACTGTTTGCACAAAAAAAATGTATAATCGAAGAATTTGGGGAAGCGGTAAATCGTCAAATATAAAGTAGTTTAAAATGACTAGTCTACTTGATCGATGGACGTATGTTTGTAAAAAAGGACCTAACCCATATTTGATTACAATAGTGGTGAGATCGTCACGCCGCTTAGCATGGGGTTGTATGGAATTTTATTTTTAAATACGGGATTTGCCAAATATACGTTCATAGTCTTCAAGAACCCCAATCCGACTGTTTCCACGCGAAATATACATGTAGAAAATTGTTTATACAATATAATAAAAAAATCACAATAAAACATTAGTTTATCGAAGAGTTTAAATGTTTATAGATTACGAGATCAAGTCGTGTGAAAGAAACAATGTTCTGAAATAAATCTTTTCAATATTTAAACAAAGATTTAGAGACTACCTTATTTTTGGTTTATGTAATTTTAATTAACATCCTTATATCGTAAAATAGGTGTTGGAATCTCCCTGCAATCGAATATACCATTATTGACGAAACCGTTCATATCATATACTCTTTTAATTAATACATCCTTTCCATTGTCATGTGAAGCTCAGATCTTTCAGTTTCTTGCAATTTTACATGAATTCACATCTCTAAATCGACCCACAAACAATTTTCTGCTTACTCTCATTTAATCAATACAAAAGGTTGTACATATCGATGTATTTAAATTCCAAAAATATTCGTTTATTTTTTTAACAAACTATATTTTTTCGTTTCTTATACAAAAACTAAAAATAAAAAAATGGTTTCGTGAGGATAATCCAAAGGAAGACCAAATATGTTTAAAAAAAGGCGTAGTGTAAATTTTAATATTTGAAATATTAAAAATTCGTTTGGTGAAACTTGACTATATACTATATATTTTTTAATACAGCTACTTACACCGGAAAAATATTTTTAAAGAATACTAGTAAAAGGAAGCAGAAACAAGGGAATCTTTCAAAGTCATATTTTGTGTTTTATTAACTTAGGTCAGCCAAATTGGCATTAGTCATCACGTCAATTTGACATTTGTACAACTTTATGTCAATTGTCAATCTGTGAGCCAAGTCTTTTTTCTAATTTCCTGTATCTTGCTTCGAACTTACAGCATGAAAACAAAGCAGCCTTGTTTTACAGCTGGTAGATAATTACGTTGGAAAGACGTCAGAAAACTAATCGATGCAAAAGACACACCGATTTTAATAGCTTTGTACTTCGGAATCAATAACATACCGGAATCTACTTAGACCATTTAAGATGGTTTTAATGTCATAGAACAAAGAAAAACGCTGAAATGTCAATTAAAAACATATATAAGCGACAAATATCCTTATTTCAATACAAAAATATTTCGTCACAACGGCCATTTTGGATGAATGACGGATGTCGCTCTATCGATATTATTTTCTATTGATAAATGTCCAATAAATGCAGAAATATTAAAATACATAAGTTATTTCGGATTAAAAAACTTACAAACACAGAAACAGATGCACAAATCCTTAATCCAACGGAATATTTAGACACGACACTGCACAATCAGCCACTTTCGTTAGATCGTTTTTCAAACTGGCGATAGAGGGAGAGAGTCGGGCGACTTGCTCATGAATGGAAAGGAATTCGTATTTTAAAAGAATAAGTAAACTGAGTAGCTCTCTAAACTTTTAACTTTTCTTCTATATATTCGTAATCGAAAAATTAAAATGATTAAGTATACTTACTCAATTTCGTTAAAAACAAAACCACGTACTTGTAGACAAGGTAGTATAGCATCAATTTAACCCTCTCAACTAAGAGTTTGAATTTCAAGATCGATAATTTTAAGAAATGAAAAATAAAATTGAAATTTAAAATCATCAATTATTATTATTACAAATAATAATTGGAATTTAGCATAATACGATAGCTTTTTTGTTAAATATATATGAATTATTTGCTTCCAAGAGCGTGTATTAAACTATGTAAAAATATCGTATTTAAAAAAATATTTTTTTTGTTTTCCAGCACTTCAAAAGACATCTTGATACTTCTAAGTGGGTTAAAAATCAAAGGGAAGATTATCATTACATTTTTGCTACATATTCAGCATCAAAATAAAATACGATATATGCGTATACTGAAATATGTTTTCTCTTTCTCGTAGTTGTTGAATTATATCTCAATTTAAACGCGCATTTGAACATTATTAATATTGATTGAAGTGGACCTATTGATGAATTAAAACGAAAAAAGGTTTAAAAATAATTGTATGTGTTATTTTTAATGATAACAAATAAATCTTAAATAGAAAAGATTCTAATCTAGAGATCCAATTTAAATTCTTTATCAATGAAATCTTCTTCTCTAATGCTGGAACGATAAATTGAAACTGTCTGTAAATCTGAGATTTAAACTATTCTCCTGTTTTTTTTATGATTGAACTAATAGTAAGGAGAGAATCAGTTCAAAAGAGGGAAAATTGCCTTCTCTAGTATAATGGATTTCGAGATTTTATACAGTTTTTTTAAATTTTGATACACTAGCGCCCTCACTTCAAGAAAATGGTGTATCTGATTTCTGTCGGTATTGCAGTCACCATTTGAATCTTATCAAAGTTTCCAAAACTTTTAAAAATGAAAAAATTCTACAAACAACTCAACAATGCTCATCGGTGTTACACATTTAGTTTTTGCTTTTTGGATATTAAATTACTGAATAAACGTAACACAATGCACGGAAAAACATATGCAAAAAAAATCAAATGAATCTTCTATAAGATGTATAAAATTGCTACGTGTCGATTAAATTTCAAACAATATATTTACAACTTTCTTCTAAAGCTCATTTTTTTGTTAAAAGTAGAAAACATAATAAACAAACGTATTAGTCAAATTTGAAGACATCTGTGAATTCAATTATGTTATCAGATGAGAAATGCAAAATGGATAACATTGACATACACATATGAATAATGTATAAATCTTAAGTCTTATAGCAAAAATAATTCATTTTTATTTTAAAAATCTGTATAATTTTGTCAAAAAAGGTGGATATCTTTCAAATGATTGAACTTTCACATTTATGATGAAAACTGTTAATTTATCTTATTTTAACGATTTTCTTGCGTGAGAAACTTCATGGAATCAACCAATAATAAAAACGATTTAGGTAAGAAAAGAATAGTCTGATTTTACGCATTGTGCATAAAACGTATGCAAGTTCTATGACTACATTTATATACAATATACAAGTTCTATACTCTTTCCTATATAAGAGTTCACGGCCAATATTCACGAAGAAAAAGTTCCATTACTCCATGGGCATTTTATGATTACCATACAATTGATCCAAAGGTTTTTTACATTATTAGTAATTTTAATAAAAATATTTTGATCCTAATCAACAATTTTTATTTCATTACCAAAATCAACGACCTCCGTGGCCTAGTGGTAAGACACTTGTCTGTCGATCCGGAGGTTGCGGATTCGATCCCCGCTGGAACCCAGATTTTTTAAAATAGGATTCCAGTCTGGTTAACACTTAGGGCCTATAAAAACATCTTTCTGGTTGGTTGGAAGAGAAACCCACATGGAAATAGACTCGCCAGGTTAAAAAAAAATCCTAGTCATATTACATATATCTAAAAAATAAGTAGTATTGTAATTAACTACCGATATATAAAATTGACATTTGATTTCTTAAAAAGTTTTGTTTTTGAAAGAATAGCTTTAAAATAGCGCTAAAATCATCCTTCATAAAATACCTACTTATGTAAGTGTTTACCTATATGAATGTGGGATTGTGTAAGGAATATTCGAATTATTGTCACATTCTGATTGACCCAAAATGTTCATACATATTTCCTTCGTTTAGTGTAGGTCGTCGTTAACATCAAACTCTGGAAAAGTGAGATTGTGGTACAGAGCCTTGCAACACACGAATACAAATGAAAATCTAATAACAAATGTCCGATTTTTGTGCGCTCGTTTTGCTACTCCCAAGACTGGTTGCCCGTTTCACACCCACATCACGGACATTTATGTTTATAAATGTTATTGCCGATGTCGATTGAATCGAACGAAGAATGCGAAAAAAAATAAAAAATGAGGTATGTCCACTAAACATATTGGGTGTCTTTCACTTCTACGTGATAATAACTTATTTTTGATTATAATACATTTGACCATATTCAGTGCATCGGAATCATGTTTCAAGAACGTTTTTTAACGTTTACTCGTCATTATTGACGATTTATTGTTCATTTGTGATTGTCAGATGAGAGTGATAAGGCACAATAAAGATTTGGTACTTGGAGGTGGTTTGGACATTTCGAAAGAATGGTCTACGAAACAGAAACCAATCGAGGTATGTTTCAATTCGAACATGTTATTGAGTGTCTTTCTCTCAATGAAGACAGTTGTGATAATACATTATTTTAGTTCATCTACACTTCATATTCTGTGTAACAAACAAATTTGTTTCTGTAACATTCTTCAATATTTGTTTTTATTTCTTTTATTATATATTCGATTACTTGTGACGATCAGACATACGTAACTAAGTAAATTAGGTAGAGATGTATTAGGTATGTCAAAAGAACAAGTGAAAAAATCAAATACAAGACCTTTATGCTGTGACAATTGTGTTCCAAGTGAAATATTTGGTATTATGATTACTTATAATATATCATAATAAACCCTTAAAGCAATGAAAAGGTGATTGTAGTTATTAAAATTATGAAATTAACTTCAAAATGGTTCACTTATTGAAAGAAAGAGTAGAATATTATATCAACAAGGTCAAAATAAAAATATTTTTGCTAAAATAATTAGTTATTCACTGTATGATCAAATGTTAATTAAAAATAATTAGTGTTGAGGGAAGTTGGAATATATTGATCAATGGAGATACTTGGAGGTGGATTTGACACATTAAAGCAATGGTCTATGATTTAGGTACCAATGTCGTTTTAATAGATAATTAGATATATGAATTAATTACCATTTATGATGTCATTACAATACAATATCATAGAGTATTTTACTTCATTACAGTATTTGTGATGTCACTGTATATTTGTTCTAATTTTTAAATCATATTTTGATATGTTTTAGTCGCCTTTTTCTATTATTAATACTTGTTTACTATTTTTAACTAACTGTAATTATCAAATTGATTTAAAAAAACGAATTAATAAAATTAATAAATTCACTTCTCTGTAAAAATGTTTCAATTATAATATATTGTGTTTGAAATATGAGGGTGTACAGAATAATTCAAATTGTGGCTCAATTATAGGCGTGGTATTTCAACAATATTATCCAGGAATTCATATTCCAGGCAAAGTGATCTGGTTTCTGAAGAAGAACATGTATGAGCTTCTAAAAAAAAGTGTTTAGAAAACAATAATCAAACATACATAAATAAGACTTATTCAACATATGAAAAAATATTCATCTATTGATATGTCATTTAACACAATCCATGATAAATTACCTTGTAAAATATTTAACTAGATGAATTCTGTTTGTGTCATTTTTATTGCTTGTATCTTATACCTAAATATTTCTTCATATTTTGATGTATATTGTTCGGAAAGTAACTTTTTTTAGGTCAAATTCAAACATAAAATTTCGCCAAATGCTCGTGTACAGTGGTTTTCGATATTTTCAGTATCTCGGCAATCTCTTATATCATGGAACGCTGGTTATGGTTGATCAAAGTCTTGATTTGTTGGACATTGGTGTTAATCAACCTTCCAGAGCGTACACCATCTTTGAGTGTCATATCACCATTATGGATTTTTTTAAACCACTTTTGACACAATCACTTACTCAACCATCATCATAGGCTGTATATATTTTTATTTTGGTTTGTCCCATTTTTTCCTTTGCGATAGAAAAATAGCTTCAAGCACTGAAAAACCAATTTATTTGGTTCTATCTTCAAAATAACACAAAAAAAAAATGCGCTTATCTATTACCTTATTTACATTCAGCACTCATATAGTTAAACAATACATAATAATATACATTAAGCATGCTTGGAATGAAATTAGCGATGAAAAGTTTACCTTGACATGTAACAATAGAAACAAAACTACTTTCCGTACAAAATAATACATTTATATATGATATATTGAGCCCCCCTTGATAATAATAATTTGCACAAATCAATAATAACTTATTTTATTTTTTGTTTTTGGACTTATAATATATAAAATGCTTTTGTTAAATATTTATTGTATCTGCAACATAGGCTTTTGTTAGGGAACAACTGAGATCATCCATGGTTTCTTTTACTAATTGACAAAATGGTCTATAGATCCACCACATTTCCTTTAAAAACTTAAAATCATTATGTTCTTTCTTAAACTGTAATCTGCGAGAAGTTTTATATTATGAACCTTAGTATGCCACCAATTCTCTTTATTTTTACCTCTTAATAATATTTTGTTTTTTTTTTAGACCAAAGAAATGGTAGCAAATGCGGACTGGGCGAATGTTGCCCCTGATAACGATAACAATTACACGATGGCCTATCTATTTCCACAAGATGTAAATACTAATAAAGTTGGCGTGGCCAAAGCAATCCTCACGTGCAGGCCGGACTCACATCCGTTTCCTGAAAGGACATTACTTCTTAATCAACCAGTAAAGGTAAAATGTTGCACTGTTAACTTAGGATAAGAACGTGTTCATGTTTTTGGTGTAGACCAATGATGTGTGGAGGCATTTTACAAATGCATTACCTCGTTCTTAATGGAAGATATACAGTGATGGTGATTCGGATATGGTTATCATCAAAGTGTGAGTTAGACTACTATAGACTGCGTGGATGAAATGACATTGAGTTACCATTTTTTGTTTCTTTGCACTGTATGGTATCTAGGTTACTAAACAATGTCATAAATTGTGAAGAGAATTTTTATATGAAGTAATCAACAATCTGTGATATAGGACACCTTTATTTTGTCATTAGTTATTGATTAGTCAGATACAGGCTGATGTGTGTATCCAGTATTGTTAAGTCTTCATCTTTGCTGGGCTTCGTAGTCGAGGACCCCATCACCATTCCAATGTTAATTAAGTTGGAAAGCAAAACTGTGCTGTGGAGTTTCTTTTTAAGTAAGTGAGCAAACTCACCAGCCAAACCGCTGTACTGGGTCCGATGGCACACTGAAGTGAGACAATCGGAGCACATCAGCATGTTTTTTTTTTTCTTTAATTCTTTTTGAAAGAATATATATCACCGAAGTCATAGGTATCCTTATACCCCTGAATACTAAGCATAAAAAAAGGCTATCATTCAAAGGGAGTACAATCCAGGGTTTGAACCAGTGACCTACACGGAAGTCCAGTGTGTTACCACTTCACACAAATTATCAAGTAACTTAAGAGTATCTGTAAAGTACTGTTGTTAATATTTTTCATCTAACACTACTTTAGAAGTGCTGTAACTGTACTAATTTATCAAAGTCATTATCAACATTGTGCGTATATATCTGGTTTTACAATGTTCTTATTGTTCACAACGTTGTTTATTAATTAAATAAAAAATCCAAGTAGGCAGGTTAGGATAATGACTAGAAGACAGAGGGCTAGTACTCGTATTTGCATTTACTTATGTCAAAGTAATACAGGTTATAGAAAAGTGAACCGAATGTGATATAAACCACTTTGCTTAGCTTTCATTGATTGTGAAATGGCTTTTGACAGTATAGTAATGTGGGATGTGTTGCATTCTCTATAGTGGTGTCAAATGTATACAAGATATGCAGATTTTTAATTAAAATGTTCAATGAAGCTATACTAATGCTTTAAATACTATTAGATAACCTCTCCAAAACTATTGACAAAGCGGTAGAAGACTTTTTTATACTCGTAAACATCAAATTGGACTGAGAAAATCAAATATAAATAGAGAAAGCTTGAATCATCTCCGATTTGCAGATAATTCTGTTGGCCTTGACCCCTGAATACCTACAAGAGATAGTATATGGTCTATATCAGGGGTCTCCAAACTTTTTAGCCTAAGGGCCACGCTGACTCCTCCACTAAGTCCCAAGGGTCAAGGCCTAGCCATTACGTGCAAATTTTCATATTGGGACTCGCCGGCGAGTGAGATATCTCTGGCGCAGGGTGCGGGGGTAGACTTCGCTCCTTCGCAATTTCGGTTGGTACTTACGGACAAGTGTCAAGGATATTTCATTGCGGCGGAGATAGCCGATGCGCGAAAAGCGAAATATAGTGCAACTAGTGTGTTTTGTGACTATCTGATTATTATTTTGTATGATTTACTTACATTGTAAGTTTTACAATGTAATCAAAATAAACTATGATGGGCCGGATACCGGGCATATCCACCACCAATCCCGTAGTTTGGAGACCCCTGGTCTATATGATGCTTCACTTCAAATAGATCTGAAGATAAAAATGACTAAAACTATAACAATAGTAAATATATTTGTCTATAGCAATGTCGATCATTTGAACACAAGGACAAATAAAAAGAGTAACAAATCAGGTCCAATTGAGATAGGTCGCATTTGAGAAAATAACAAATGTTTACAAATGAAATATGTATACCACAAAACCTCTAAATTCAAATCTTTGACCAGTGTGTTTTGCTGAATATGGCCTTTGATGCCGAAACCTGAACATTTACAAATGAGGTCATGCATACGATGGAAGTAGCTATAGAGAAATTGTGTGATAATAGAGGGGAGGGGGCTATGCCCAGCAGTGGATGTCACCAACCTGAAAATAAGTGAAATATTCAAAATATAAAAATACGGAATTTCTTATAGTTTTTTTAAGAGTCATAACTTTTTGAGATTCGAAGTTTATACCTGCAATTAATTTTGTTACATTGCAAAATTACTCTGTAGTATTTTGCACTCTTATCTTTCTTATTGACGTTGTGCTGTTTTTACACAAAATAAATCAAGTTTATAAGTGTGCTATGAAAAGCATTTCAAGTAGCTCAGCACAGTCTTTTGTGATGCGTGTACTATTATAAGTTTTAATATTTTTTCAGCACCTTTATAAAACTGCTTGACATTATATTTTCTGTTTATTAAAAAAAATATTGAAGCGCAGAAATCAATGTGAGGGAAGTTAAGATTTATTTCAAAGTGAGTAAATTCATTAATGAAAATTTAGCGGTTTATCATTGTGGTTGTATGACCGTTATGTTTCAGTTATTCATAGTTTGTTTATTACCATAAGTGAAATGTGGTTAATAACATGACACAATGTGCTACAATCTCTGCACATGATGCCAACATGGATTTGTCAATCTCATTTCCTTTATGTTTTCATGTAACACTTAGGAATGTGGGTAATTATGTATTTTGCGCATGGATGTTGTGCAAATCAAATATATTTTATACACAAATATATTCCAAGTAATGAGGGATTTAAAATTGTTGGAAAATATTGTCTTACAGTACCCGGCGGTAAGTAATACACATAGTTTGTAGATTTTCGTCTCTGTCATTCATACACGTATTCCGTCGCGATTTGTCAGTCGTTACTGGACCGAACTGTTAGCGCATCGTGCGACAGAGACAACGCTCTACAAACGTTGTGTATTACTTACTGCCGGGTACTGCATACACTTTATTACACTTTCGTTGTATGCAGTATAATCTAGCAAGTTTAAATAAGGCTGCCAAGTTATACTGTGTATTCTGTGTAGCAATCTCTTCCAACAAATCAGAAGATTTTAAAGAGGCCTTAAGTAAAAAAGAGACTAATCTTTTTTTAAATATCTGGTTTCCAACGGGAATGGAACCCACAACCTACATGTTAGAAGACAGGCGTCGTACCAGTTAGGTCATGTAGGTCGTCATAGAAAAGCCAAATGTATTAATATCACATCTGTAAAAGTTTGTTTTCTCATGGGGAATTTTCTTACCGAAGATGTTTTTATACACAGGCAGGCATGTGTGGGGAAGTACCCAAACTAATAGTCACAGCCGCTATCTTCCTATATTCTACAAATAACTTTTTAACCTTTTACATTTGATTAATTTTTAACTTTTTTATCAGTACACATTTATTCTATTAATATAAGTTTGATACTTGCATTTTTATTTTACACATATAAAGCATCGTTGACTCTCTAAATAACTAAGGATATTGTTTTTCATTTATTATAATTATTTTAAAATACATATCTTAAGTTTTTTTATTCATCTTTGTACATAACAAATAATACATTTGTGTCATAATTTACAATACTATACCAATCTCACTTTTTTGGCATTTGGAATTTTTGACTGCTTTAAAACAGGCATGATGCCTGGTTTAAGGCAGTCAAATAATCTAAGTTATATAACATCATTTTATTTCTTGTTAGATCATACCATAATCATTTTCACTATAATAGAAGAGCTATGAGAAGGTCAGTTGATTTCCTTTGCCCTAATTCAGTCAATCACACACCCAAGGCACACATTAGACTGCAGTTATACCATTTTCAGTTGACTATCTGACATCGAGCAAGTGTACAAAAATAGCCTGTTTTGAAATGCAGACAAATAATATGCAAGCCAAAAGTTTTTTTTTTTTTTTAACTTGGCGAGTTTATTGCCATGTGGCAATCTCTTCCAACCAACCAGAAAGATGTTTTTATAGACCCTAAGTGTTAACCAGACTGGAATCCTATTTAAAAAAATCTGGGTTCCAGCGGGGATCGAACCCGCAACCTCCGGATCGGCAGACAAGTGTTTTACCACCAGGCCACGGAGGTCGTACTTATTTGAAAAATAAAATTTTCAAAAGTTGTACTTATTTGAAAAATAAAAAAATACTTTGTAGGACCATCTCCAAAAAGAAATTCTATTTTTTTAAAGAATGCTTTAGCAACTTTGTAAGTGTTTGTCAAAATAATAATGCTTACAAAAAGAGTCCATTTGTTGGTGTGACTCTCGCATTGATCTCTATAGCTGCATGAGAACACACCTAATATTTTGTTGGTGAATCATACTCGCTAGTGAGTGATATATATGGATGGATGAAAGTGGTTCCATTCGATATGTTGCTCGGTTCGCACTATATTGCATTCAGATATTGATGATGATCTTGATAAATACGCGCTGTTTTGTGCCTTATGAGAATCCTCTGAACATGAAAATATCTCAAACATTTAATTTTATAGTTCAGCCTTCATTCCTTGAAAGTGTTTCAAAGATTCCTGTCTACTAAAACCAAAATTTTACTCGTGCAATCTCTGCTGTTTCCGATTTTGGACTATTGTGCATCTATTATTTGGATATTACGAAGGAGCAGTTGATTTTGGACTATTGTGCATCTATTATTTGGATATTACGAAGGAGCAGTTGAACAAACTACAGCGTCTTCAAAATGTTTGTCCGAGATTTATTTTTTAGCGCTCCATATCAGAACAAGTTTAACTGGGTGAATTTGAGAAATGGACAACAAATTCACATATTGTCACCTTCTCTTATCTCGCCTAAAATATTCAATGTCTTTCCGATCATGGACTTGAGCTACACTTAAATAGAGATTGTTTATTGGCTTTTTCCATTCACTTCTCTTCTTTTTTTATATTATCCTTAATTGTCCATGCAGTGAGACTGAAACCAGTTACTAACTAATGTTAGACTCGCTCCGTCATTGGCATGTTTTAAAAATGGAATGGCAATGCAGCGATTATTTCTTACGCATTTCAGGCTAGGTCGAAATGCTACAGTTCTTGACAAGAAGACCTGTTGTTTGTTGCAAATTTCAGAGTCACAGGTTCGGCTTTAAAAAATAACCACCTGGTAAGCCTAGCAGCATTCGAACTATACAAAATCTCCAAGCAGTGAGATAAGCTGGTTCCAGATCTCTACGATGTTCAGCCCGTAAGCGTGCTGCTGCTATGAGAATGTCTGATCGGAGTGTGAGGAGAATTTTACACATACCTTCAGTTTCATCCATACTAAATTATATTTGTACAAGATCTTAATGGATGCGACTGGGTCAACCACAGTGCATCTTGTCAGACTATCCTTCAAAATGTTCCAGTGAACACTGTTGTGCTGTCAAGTGATGAAGCTCACTTTCATTAGCCAGGCTGCGTTCACAAGCAGAATTGTCAGTAGTGGACAGAAAACAATCCTCAACGCCTCCATAAGCAACTTCTCCATAGCCAACATGTTACTGTTTGGTGCGCTATTGCGGTTTTTGGAGTGCTAGGCTCCTAATTTTTTTAAGGAGGAAAAGCAAACAAACAGTTATAATAATTTCTGATCGTAGAGATGTTACGTAACTTCCTATAACCAAAACTCAACGAGCTTGGAAATGGGCCCTATTGTTCTAACAGGGTGGTGCCACCGTTCAGATAGTGAGAGAATTCGTGGAAATCTTAAGAGAAATGTTTCTAGGGTGCCTCATTTTACTGTGAGGTTTCATCCTGTTGCCAACACTTTTACCTGATTTTTTGCTGTTTGTGACTTTTTTTCTCTGGGGGCACCTGAATACTGAAATTTACAAACATAGGCCGAAGACAATTGACAAACTGAAAGCTGTTATCTGACACAAAATCGAGGAAATGCCACCAAAAATGACCAGGAGAGTAATGTGGAATTTCAGGATGAGGCTTTAGACGTGTATAGAAAATAAAGATCGGCATTTGAATGATAATTTTTTTAAAAGAAAGTGAAAAGCATGGTAAACATTGATCTTTTAGGTTGTAAAATAACATTTTGGAGAACATCTATTAAGCCTGTAATGCCAGCTTCTAAAAGTTCTACTGAATACTGTTTATAGGCGGTCATCAATGATCTACCAGTGCGAATAGAAAAAAAATCTCAAATAAATTTGATACTGAATTTGGTTTAAAAGAATTGAACTTATACGTTAAAAGATATGTTTTTCTCAAGTCTATTATGAGTTCAATTAGCATAAATCATAAACTGTTTTATTTCCCAAATCACTGTATAAAAAAATATTTACATTGACATATGTCATGTTATAAAAGTGTTTACATTTTCTGTGGTATTTAATTTTTTTAGCACACATTGTTTTCAAAATATATTTTATTTTAATTTGTATTGATGAAGCTCTTTTAAATTATTACTCTTTATCATTGTGGATAATCCGAAAGAGTTAAATGTTTTGTTACATTCAGTAGTTTATATAGTATTTATTGTTAAGGCATTAACATTGTGGAGGTTTAAAGACATTGTAATTTGTTTTATCAAACACTGTTATATTGGAATAAGCAATTTAGTAGTTTAGTTTTGTTATACATATTTTAGTTTTGTTATACTTGTAAGAACTCCTGTTCTTTTATGAGCACTCAAATTTATAAGTATAAGGAATCTCTTCTCTATGTTCCCTTAATATAAAGTGCTTCTGTGCTTTGAAACTTTAGCTCTTTTATTTACAATACATTCTTTACTTATCTACAATTTAGGTCACAGTTCTCAATAGCAGTGCTAAAATTACATGGAATGTGACTCAAAATCAATGGTTGTCTTTCATATCCCTTCACAGCTACAAGCGGTGTTCCCCAAGGATCGCATCTAGGACCAATATTATTTCTCTTATTCGTTAATGATAAACTATGTAGAGATTTTACTTTTTGCTGATGATTTAAAAATGTTCAAAGTCATAAATAATACTGCTGATTGCCTTAAATTACAAGAAAATTTAAATAAATTACAACAATAGTGTACCACCAATAAACTGCACTTAAACCTGAGTAAATGTGAGTCCATTAGTTTTTATAGAAATAAAAATCCAATAATCAAGAGTATTCGCTAAATCAATATATATTAAAACGTGTAGCTTCTATAAGGGACTTAGGAATTATATTTGATGAAAAACTTTCATTTATAGAACATGTGAACAAAATCGCTCGGGAGAGTTAAAAAATCTTGGGATTTGTACTAAGAACTGCCCAACATTTCTCGGATTTTCGAACATTAAAACTGCTGTACTGCTCTTTGGTACGTAGCCGCCTTGACTACAACTCATCAATATGGTCTTCTCATTACGCCGCCCATGCACAAACTTTAGAACGTGTACAAAACAGATTTCTAAGATTCATAAATTTTAAACTTGGCATACCACAAGAACAAAGAAATTATCCCAACTTATTAAATGCAATGAAACTCTTGAAGCTGTGTGACAAAATTATTCACTCAGTGATTGATGCACCTCACTTACTCGCAAGCATTTCATTTCATATTCCCACTAGATCCACAAGACAGCTCAATCCCTTTTATACCGAAATTTGCTATACTAATTATAAAATCAACTCCTCTATAATTCATATGCAAAGACTTGGAAATGAGTTTTGCAACAATTTAGATAATTTTAATATTAGGTCCTTACATATGAAATTGGCGTTTTGCCGTACTGGCAACTTTGATCTCAAATATCTTCTCTTTGGTTAGGAATTCCAAATTCAAATTTATACAGCTATTTACTCAAGTATTTGTGTTTCGAAAATTATAATTCATTTGTTTTTTCCTCAATTGTTTTTTTTCTTTGCGTCACTCAGTTTACAAAATGGAAAACTTGAAATATCGCGTTATTTACGAGTACGAGTTCCACCGTGGCACCAGTGCTGCAGAAACGGCTCGAAGGATTCATGATGTGTATGGCGACGGTACCGCAAAAGAAAACACAGTGCGTTTTTGGTTCCAACGTTTTCGTTCTGGAAATTTCGACCTGCAGAATAAGCCCCGTGGACGGCCGGAGACCAAAGTTGATAATGAAGAATTGAAGGCTATTGTGGAAGCGGATCCATCGCAAACCACGTCCGAGTTAGCTGCAGGCTGCGGTGTTAGTGATAAAACTGTTTTAATCCACTTGAAGCAAATTGGGAAGGTGAAAAAGCTTGAAAGGTGGGTACCTCACGAATTGAGTGAAGCAAATCAACAAACGCGCGTTGACTGCTGCGTTGCATTACTCAACCGGCACAATAATGAAGGGATTTTGAATCGAATCATTACCTGTGATGAAAAGTGGATCCTGTATGATAATCGGAAGCGCTCATCGCAATGGCTGAACCCTGCCGAACCAGCCAAACCATGCCCCAAGCGAAAATTGACTCCAAAAAAGTTACTTGTGAGCGTTTGGTGGACTAGTGCTGGTGTCGTTCACTACAGCTTTCTTAAATCTGGCCAGACGATTACGGCAGATGTTTATTGTCAGCAACTGCAAACCATGATGGAAAAGCTAGCTGCTAAACAACCGAGGCTGGTTAATCGCTCTAGGCCACTGCTGCTTCATGATAACGCTAGACCACACACTGCACAACAGACGGCTACCAAATTAGAAGAGCTTCAATTGGAATGTCTTAGACATCCACCGTACTCTCCGGACCTTGCCCCAACAGATTACTATTTTTTTCGAAATTTGGATAACTTCTTGCAAGGGAAAAAATTCAACTCCGATGGGGCAGTCCAAACCGACTTCAAAGATTTTATTGATTCCCGTCCGAATGGTTTTTTTAGTAAAGGGATCGATGAACTACCTATGACATGGCAAAAGTGCATAGATAGCAATGGTACATACTTTGATTAAATAAATATATTATATTAAAAAAAAATCAACTTTATGTTCCTCCCAAACAAAACGCCAATTTCATATGTAAGGACCTAATATAAGTATATATGTCACTACTTTTTTAAGATTTAGAAATACAATTTCTTAAACATAACGAAAGCCTTACATATTACTACTTGTATAAAATTCAAGGTATCAAGTGTTCTTGTACTTTTGAATGATATTAAAATTCGTTGTATTAATATACAAGAATCCTTGGATTTTTGTGGTAATGTTAAAGAGGAGAAAGGGTCACCTAAATGATATAAAATTTAGACTTATGAATTTCCACTATGTTAAAGTTGTAACCTTTAGCGACATTTTTATTTCACTCAACTACTTGCAGACTGAAGTCCCTCCAATTTCTCAGAACGTATCATCATCTTAACACATTAACTGGTTGTGAATAATTTCTTGTAAAATCACAGCAGTGCTAAAAAAATTGTCTATATTTAAAATTCTTAAAAAATAGTGAAACGGAAAAATAACAGGTTTAATTCATTGTCACATATTCTTTATAAACTATCAATCCTGTTAGGTACATTCTTAACACACAATTCTGACATGCGGTACATCATTGAACCATTTAAAGCTTTAAATACCATAAGAAAAAATTTGAATTTCACTCTTTAAGTGAGCCTCACCTCAGCTAGTGAAACTCGGAATAGCTGAGTTATGTGGCAAAATTTATCAGCATCATATATTATCAGTTTGGATCCATAAGATAGTTCATGCTCAGACAAACTCAGTGTACCATTTATTATTAATTCAATTAATTTACTATGGAACATCTGGTCCTCTGTATCAAAACTGTTTGAAGGCAGGTTACCTGTATAATAGAGTATTGTGAACAATTTGATCCAAGATGGGACCAGGTGAGAGGGCTATGCAATGTATCTCTGACTCTCCTAGTTTTCTTGGAAAACCGTCTTAAAAAACTATGGATATGAGTGACTAATATTCAATTCTTATTGAAGGGAACTTAAGGGCCAATTCTTGATTCACAGATATGGCCACACCAGCAACATCAGACCTGTCCTGTAATGTTGTTGGTGTGGCTGAGTTCTGGTCTGGAAGTATTCCACGCTTTTCTTTTCTTGCTTGAATTTGAAGTCAATTTTCATAACACGCCTCCTTGTCTCGATGAAGCACTTGGTGCCACAGATTTCTGTCCTTGGCTACCCACATTACAAGTATTCATGTCTCTTGTACAGACATCATTATAACGTAGGTGGTGTCCACCATGGCATCTTTTTTTCTGTATATTTAAACATCGAGTATGTCTTTTAGTAACTGACCATCATCTATTCAATGTAGCCTTCTAGAATAAGCCTTAGAGGATGCAAATCTGAGTATTTTTATACAGGTTTTTTTTAGTTAATAATTATAACCAAAATTAGTATTTATGTAATATATTTTTGGATCATAAGACATAACTTTTTACTTAGAAAATCTACTTAAAATTAGGGCCCATCTGAAGGTAGGTCATATCCCTGCAGAAATAATTTAAACTTCTAAAATAAATATTATATACTTTTTAAACCTATGCATGTATTTATTTTTAATACCTCTATATTTATTTTTTATTAACTTGTCTTTACTTTAGATACTATATTTCATATTTTTTCTATACATATTTAATTTCTCCATATTAATTTGACTGTTCATTTAGCGCGCTAAACAAATACGGAGGGATGAAAAATTCATGGGAATCTGTAAAAGAAAAGACAATTATAAAATCTTTTAAGAAATGTGGTGTAATTAGAGCGTTGGATGGTATCGAAGATGACTTAGTTTTTGAATAGAGTTACAGCAATAGTTCAGACAATAATATGAAAAGTGACAGAGACGAGACGAGTGACAGTGCCGAAAGGAATGAAGATGAACTGAATGCTGCTGGTACAAAAGTTGGTAATAATAATCAAAAATTACGAGTTTGTAGTCATAAAATATTATTTTCTAAAATTTGTCCTTTAACAATTTGCACTTCTATTGGATTTACTCATTACTAGTATACTACTCTGGGGCTAAAAAAATATATAAAAATATTTGATCAGGAAATGGAATCATTTTTTTTAAATAAAAACTAAATATTATGCTTATTTATTTGAGACCAACTGTTTGTGTCCAATAGTGACCTGATGATGTTTATTTGGGATGCCTTTTCGACAAGTTGTTTATTTCAGTTTTTTGAAAACAAGATAATTACTAAACTGGATTAAATTATGAGTTTCACATTTCTTCTATTGTTTATTAAGTAATTTTATGAAATGTGTGGCTTTTATTACTCAAAACTTTAAAATATGTTTGTAGCAATGTTTCTATAACCACCCTTTTATGGGGGCTGTTTGGGTCCAAAGATGTAAAACTATTTGCTCATTGTTTTCAATGCGTACCCTGTACTCGCCTGGCCGGCAGAAGGTGGTCAAAGATGAGAAGATTAGCTTTTACAGATACACAGTGTTTTTGAACAAAAATTTGTACACAATTTGTTTAAGTATTATAAAACATCAATCAACAATTCCCGGGACTAACCAACAGATGGCGCCTCTAATAACAAATCCATACCATTCTCTGTTAGTACCAACCTTTAGAAGTTACGTGTCAAACTTTCATGACATTCCGACATTGTGTCATTGAGTTACAGTGATTTTAGTGACGCTACTTTTGCTATTTTCAAAACAATGGAAAAAACCGAATTTCGTGTGTTGATAAAACATTGCTTTTTAATGGGAAAAAATACCGTTCAAACTCAGCGATGGCTTGAAAAGTGTTATCCGGGCTCTGCTCTGTCGAAAACAACCATTTGTCGGTGGTATGCTGATTTCAAACGCGGTCGTACAGACACAAATGATGCTGAACGCTCTGGTCGTCCAAATGAGGCTGTTACACCAGAAAACATAAAAAAACCTTCAAAATCGTGATGGAAAATCGCAAAGTAAAGTTGCGTGAGATAGCTGACATCCTGAAGATATCATTTGGTAGTGTTTACACTATTTTGCATGAATATTTGGTCATGAAAAAGCTTTTTTCAAAATGGGTGCCACGTTTGCTCACAATGGAATAGAAACAACAACGCATCGATGATTCAGAGCGCTGTTTGGCACTGTTTATGCGAAATAAACAGGATATTTTTGCGTCGGTATGTGAATGGATGAAACTTGGATCCACTATACTCCGGAATCTAATCGGCAGTCAGCTGAGTGGAGAGCAGCCGGTGAAAGTCGTCCGAAGCGACCAAAAACTCGACAGTCGGCCGGGAAGGTTATGGCCTCCGTATCACCTTGAAAAGGGAAAAACCATCAATAGCAAATATTACATAGTGTTATTGGAGCGTTTGAAGGCAGAAATTGCAAAAAAACCGCCCCATATGAAGTAGAAAAAAGTTCTCTTTCATCAGGACAATGCACCGTGTCACAAGTCGATGGTAACGATGGCCAAATTGCATGAGTTAAACTTCGAATTGCTTCCTCACCCACCATATTCTCCAGATTTGGCCCCCAGCAACTAATGGCTGTTCACAAACCTTAAAAAGATGCTCCAGGGAAAGAGATTTGGCTCCAATGAAGATGTGATTGCTGAAACTAACGCCTACTTCAAACCAAAGATAAATCGTTCTACACGGCTGGCATAGAAAAGTTAGGAAAGCGTTGGAATGAATGATCACTCTTGAAGGAGACTATGTTGATGAATAAAGAAGAATTTGTGCAAACAAATGTTGTTTTAGTAGTTAGTCCCTCGACTTATTGATCGATGTGTTATTTACATATCTTAAAATATGTTTATTGTAAAAAGAATGATTTATATTTTTTGAGTGTATGGTGTTTTTCATAATATTTTCCCACGCACATAGCCAGTTTTATATCACTAGTTTTTTTAAAATATAATGTCCTTTTTCGTCATTTTTTTTTACCAGAACACACTTAACACTTATTTTCTTTTTGAGACAAAAGTACGTGTAATTTTCCATTCAATCTTTGTTCTGGATCGAGAGGTGTCTTTTTTTGTATAATCCAATCCTCTTCTATGATTTCCGACCAACTGAAGAATAAATTTGTCAACAAACTCAATATGTGACTTTGCTTTTTTTATTCAACCCTCTTTGTTTTTCTTTATATAAAATGTAAAAATTAACCATGGACACTTACTTATCCCCAAAAAAGAGTTTTCACCACCATTGTAATGTTTTTCTCAGAAATTGGTAGTATGTGGATCGGCAGTATCCATAACTCTCATATATTTGGTGTCATTAATTACCATATCTGGTTTTATAATCGTTTCTTCTTTTCCGCCTCGAATTATTCTCAGTACAATTTTACTGTCAGAATAAACATTTGTGTACAGGGTTACAATTCGCTCGCTTGTTTTCCGGGCAAGAATCTACTGATTATTTTTTACACGTGTAATGGTTTATCCGGGCTCTAAGTTAGGGTTATTTATATTCGTAGTGGAATATTTTTTCTATTCATCATTATGGTGCCGGTTAAATGTGATTTTAATTTAAGAAATTCTTCGCCCAATTGAAGACTTGTGTAAAGCCAATCAGTAAATATATGATAACCTTCAGCTCCCGGAATCGAATTTAGTAAAATACAGAACAATTATTGATGTAAATGTGAGATCAGGTCTAGTTAATTTATTCGGGGTTAAGGAACGTTAATATGGAAAGGGAGAATAAACCTAACCAGAACCTGAATCCGCTAAAATATATATTCTGGTACCCTATTTGTTAGGTCTATTTGGATTTTAAGTCATTAAACAAATCCGGCCTTTAAAATTCACAACTGGCTCATAGACCACTATCTCTTACGGGGCGTCATATGTTGTCTACACTTGATATCTAAATGCTTCATAAAACCGTTAAATTTTTTAACTCTACTTTCAAGAGTTTCACTTTCATCAACTTCATTGTTTTTGAGATGTACCTTCGAAAATTTTTGTAAAACGTGATCTCTTTTGAACACACTTCTTCAAACTGATTATCACAATTTGGTGGAATATTGGGACCAACTCGTCGACTACCAATTGAAAGATTTAAAAAATTTGGTTTGAAAATGTTATTACTTGAAATCGAGCAATTAGCACTGTTTATATTACACTCATTTTCATCTTCACTATCACTTTCAGTATAAACTTACTTTTGCTCGGTCGGAGTTGGATGATACTTCAACTGTCTGAATTGTTATGAATTATAACTGAATTTTTTGCAACTTTGTCAACTAAAAGAAGGTCATCATCACTATCACAGTAATCTTGGAAGTCTTCTATGTCTTCAAAAGTAACATTCACCGAAATTTCAATGTTACTAATATTTTAATTAATTAATTATTTCACCATATGCAATAAATGTATTACTTAATACATCATTATCACTATATCCTTGTAGAACTTTTATTAAATTGTTCCATGGTGCAAAAGAAATATTTTTTTAAATTTGCATTGTTTTGTTCGTTCACTTTGTGATATGATGGTCACCACACCGGAAATAATTTGACCCACTCAAATGCGCCTGTACGGTACAGGTAAAGAATTCAAATATTAAAAACAACATAGAAGCTAACACTTGACTGCAATTTGCCTGTTAATATATTATATAGCATAAATAATCATTTAAGTGCACTACTGTAAAATAACATCTTCAAAATATTGTCAATAAGTATTAAAAATAAAGCTTCAAAGTTACTGCTCACCAAAGCCACTATAATGGCTTTCGGAGCTGGCTACCAGTCGCCTTGAAGCCATTATATTGGCTTTTGGAATGGTAAGGGTTAAATTTGGGGTGTGTCTTGTGGTTCGGTGCGTTTTATCATCCGAAAAATATGGTAATTATTTCATATAGGCTTGGCACTATCTCATATTAAGTGCCAAGCCTATATGAAAATATTTGTTACTTTGATCAGTGAGTAAGATATGCTCGAGTGAATCGCCCAAGTCAGGTTTTATTTCAATTGATGATGTATCATCCCACATACCTCCTGATTTAAATTAGTTGATTGATCAAGTACCACTCATTTACTCTTGACACTACTTCACTACTTGGCCGGTCACATGTGCCGGCTCAACATATCTTGCTCCTTTGTTTAAAAGGAGTAAAATGTAGTAGTGTATTTTTTATAACGATACTAATGTTACAATGTATTCTCCATTTTTTACAATGTTAATTCATTGCGTTAAATAATAAGAAACTTTTATAGGCAAAGTATATTCTCTCATTAGGTTTATTGTATTGTGTGAAGTTGGTTGTGGCTATAATTGTTTTGTATCATTGACGACTTCCGTGGTCTAGTTGATAAGACACTTGAACTGCCATCTCAGGGTTTCAGGTTTGATTCCTGATGATAGTTTTGTCACTTCTCCACGTATGGGGTAATATTCCCAAAATGTTCGCTGATGAACCATGAGCATGTATCTACTCCAGCAGTTTTAAATCCAAAGGTTCGATTAATAAGACCGAAGAGAATTTTGTCTCCCAAGCATGTTCTTCAATATGTCCGAATCATCAATTCAGATATATTGAAGAGTTACCATACTGTTGAAACTTTTATTTTATTATTCTTCGGTACATTTTAGTTAAAATTTTTAAAATAAAACTTACACAATAATCCGTTTAAGCTATAAATATAATGCATCATCTTTTAATGAAAGTTTTACTGTGATCTCATAAATTTTACTGTGATGTAAACAAGGTCAAGTATGCCTCGATCTTGAAATTTGACAATTTGTGTAATTCAGATGATGAGAAATAGTCACATACTATATTAAGAGTGTTATACAAGTTTTCTGATAAAATATATTCAGAGAAATTATAATTTATTATTAATCAGAATCAAAGTACGTTAATGCTTCTGTTTTTATCAATCATTCATATTAATAATCTTTTTATTTTATTTTGGTATACATTGTCTTACTTTACCTATTTCATTGATTTAAATCTGTGACCACATTAACTGATTCAATGCATCACTATCGGCAACTCAGATAGACCCGAGTGTAGCAGCTTTTTACAATAAATACTAGTTTATGTTTTTTCTAATTCTTTGTCTATTTACAACACCATCCTTTTCAAATAAAAATATCTAAATAGATTAAACTTTTATAAACTCATTTCACATAAATACAAGGCCAAATCAATACTTGTATCATGCTTTAAACAAGAACTTTTGTCATTCATCGCAGCAAGATTGCCGCCTGCTGTTAGTCACCATTTTAGATAATCAAAGATAAAAGATAGCTCACCTTTCACTTGTCACTGTCTTCTATAGGACTACTGCAGCACAATTATTTTTGTTGTAACATTTTTTTGTATTAGGCTAAGGCCACACCAAAGTGCTTCGCTAGGTGCTAAGCTAGGTGCTACGTGACTAATAGACTAGGTGACTTCAGGCTTGGCCACACCAAAGTGCTTCGCACAAATTCATTTGACATTTAGGAGCGGTTGAGTCAACAAATAATGGCACTCTCAAAACTAACCAGAAAGCTACTTCTCTCAGAGAATTTAAGTTTAAAATTTCGAAGATCTCAAATTCGAACTTGTTGGGTGCATAATGTTAATTTATCTAGAAAAACTTGTGGATAGTTTCAATTTCTCGACAAAGAATTGCGGAATAAAACTTCCTCTATCTTGTAAAATCACTTGGTTACACAATAAAATTAACCAATATGTCTTCGCTAGGATACTCATTAGGTAACTAGTAGTCACGTAGTGTGGTGCGAAGCATGCAGTGTGGCCATTGATAGTATGCGGTGCGTTGGTTTGCTAGGATATGTCACCTAGCTCGCAGCGTAGCTCTAAGCACCAAACGAGGCTCCTACCTGTGTGGCCGAGGCCTTAATGTTTCCTAATTAAAAATTATATCTTCAATTCTAAATTTATTAGGTGTTAGAAGATAAACCAATGACACTAGGGTCATACGATCCAACTTCTGTTCTATAATTTTGAAAACAGTTTTATAGTTTTTTTTTCTAGAACAGAGTTACTGAAATTTCTATGAGTTGACATTTTGACAAATTAACTCCAAATTCAATTCAAAACAAACACATCACATATCAATTTTAGTCTTGAGTTCTAGACAGTCTTTTTATTATTAAGTTAATTAATTGTTTCCTAACTCCATTAACAAAATACTATATATTGACAGAATTGGATAAAAATATTATTTTTAATTTAGTTGTGGATGTAATATTTTTAGGTTGGTAGAGCTGTAGCCAAGATTAGAGCTGCTCCAGACAATGCCATTTTCGACTGTAAAGTTTTATCCAGGCACCATGCATCTCTTTGGTACAGCAATGGACACTTCTACCTTCAGGTATTATTTGGTTTATTTTAATTCAGAAATAATAAGTCCGATTCTCACTTGACTGCGGTCATACTACAATCAACCTATGGAAAAAAGACACAGGCAGATAATCTTGCAATCTGATTTGTTACACCATCGGTAAAAAATGTTTTCAAGCCCTGTTAACCCGTTTGCATCCTATGACCATTTCACATTCGACCCAAAGGCAGTCTGTGAGCATTCAAGTGGGAATCCAGCCTAATTATTATTCTTCTCATGTTCATAGCTTGTTCGAGTCGAGTAGCATAGAGTCGACTGTATTGATGGTTGGTTGGAGAATTTTCTACAAAGCGATAAATTAGTCAGACTGAAACATGAACATTTTAATCGATTCATATAGATGTTTTGTGATCATGTTTTGAACTTTTTAACACAAATAATGACCTTTATGACGTAATTGGTAAGGTACATGTCTTCAAACTCTGGGATTGTGGGTTCAATTCCCGTTGGTAGCAAACTTTTTAAAAAGGATTCCAGTCTGGTTTTCGGTTAAGGTCTCCTAACACTTTCTAGTTAGTTGGAAGAAATTTCCATATGCTAATAGACCTGTTAGGTTGTACTATGCATATATACAACAAAAATGTAGTATAGTAACTGTCATCACTTATGTGTTCCCATAAGGAACACGGATGCCATAAAATGCCTCCATCCAAGTCAGTCCTTAGCCTGGCACTCTGTAATACTGGTGTATTTTGTAGGATGGGCGTGCAATTTGTGGAGGCCCTTTACGGGCAATAAAATGTGTAGCCTTTGACCAGCTACCAGATGACATCTTGAATACATGACCCAATCACCTCCAGAGCCTCACCCTTATTAATAAAATACAATAAAATTATGAAGCCAATATTATACGCAGCTTTAATTACGGTCATCTGAATCAATCCGCAGATCACATTTTGTGGTACAGCAATGATAATCGAGCCAATAATTTCTGAAGAGATTTCCACTAAGCCTTTCTTCAGACCGATTGACTCCTCCGATCTAGTGAGGTCGAATGATAGCTTTTCTGCATTTGAAATTTTTCTGTGAGGATTGTTAACTTGCTGGGCTATTTGAACTTCAGGCCTTGAGCCACTTTATAAGTATATTTACTGCACTGTGAGTTATTTTCCTTCTACTGGGACATCGGGCCTTAAGTTCGTCATTACTACTATTCTTTTGACACTCAGGTGTATCATCTCCTGAGGAGTACCTTTGGGTAGTTCCTTCTTCGTCACTACGTGATGTCAGGTTCATAAAAACTGAAGGAAATTTTGATCTTCTAGTATATACTGCGCTGGATGAGCGTGGTTGTTGATGAGTATGAACTGAATTGAAGCTTTAATAACCCGTAATATTTTTTTCATTTGATATAGCTAATATTTATATAATTATTATTTTTTTAGGATACAAAAAGCAGTAACGGTACATTTGTAAATAGTCACCGACTGTCGGAAGGTAGCAAGGAGTCACCCCCCTATGAAGTGTGTTCGGGAGACATCGTGCAGTTTGGTGTTGACGTTTTGGAGAACTCGTGTAGTGTAAGTCCTTACATTTGTATTTTTTTTTACTTATTTTATGTTTTACATATATTGTATAACATCACACCATGTCCTTTTTGGTGTAGACAAAGAAGGCAGATCATCGTGTCTTTCTATCCACACATGCTGCTTTTGCTTCATACATGCATGCACTTTTGTTTTCCACACTTTCCTTTCCCTCAGTTACATTTTTTTAAACTATCTTCTTCCATTCTTCCTTAGTCTACCTCTTCATCATCCTCCATTAATTTCAGATATGCATATTTTTTTGTAAGTTGGTATCTCATTCTTTCAAAGTGGCCAAACTACCATAAGTTATTTTTCCAATTCTCCTAAAAACATCGGCTTTTAAGAAACATTTTTTTTCCAATCACTATCGTACATTGTTATACCAGATATCTTTTTTCGTAAGTCACAAATTTTTACAGCATTTTTGTTTCCAGTATGGATGTTGCGGGTTTCATTCCCATTAATAAACAGATTTTTTTTAAAAGAGTTCCAGTCTGGTTTTCACTTAATATTTGTTTCTCTGTTACCTATCTATTTGATTGGAAGAGATCAAAGTGGCACATCCTTAACTTATGTTTGGCCTCTAATCTATGATTGATTGGAAGATATCAAAGTGGCACATCCTTAACTTATGTTTGGCCTCTAATCTATGATTGATTGGAAGAGATCAAAGTGGCACATCCTTAACTTATGTTTGGTCTCTAACTTTATGATTTATTGGAAGAGATCAAAGTGGCATATCCTTAACTTATGTTTGGTCTCTAATCTATGATTGATTGGAAGAGATCAAAGTGGCACATCCTTAACTTATGTTTGGTCTCTAATCTATTATTGATTGGAAGATATCAAAGTGGCATATCCTTAACTTATGTTTGGTCTCTAATCTATGATTGATTGGAAGATATCAAAGTGGCACATCCTTAACTTATGTTTGGTCTCTAATCCATGATTGATTGGAAGAGATCAAAGTGACACATCCTTAACTTATGTTTGGTCTCGAATCTATGTATTTCACATTTGGTCATGTCTCATCAATCCAAGCATGGTTCACTCCATAATCCTTCTTTAGGTTGTTTGACACTTCTGTGTGGAGCTCACCATTAAGAATCATGTTTCATGCACATGTCTTTACCAGGAGTACACACTGATGGAAAAGGTATTTAGTAAATGTATTGCCAGACAGGTATTTAGTAAATGTATTGCTGTTGGAATGACTTGTAAGATAAAACACACGTGACTTATAAAACATGCACATTCAACAATCTTAAGTGAAAATTTGTCTCATATTGAAAATATTTTTTTATCAAGTTTATTTAGTACAAATTTATGCTTACAGGTAACTCACGGTTGTATAGTAGCAACACTAAGATTGTACCTGCCCGATGGTAAAGAAGCCAAAGCATCCCAGAGTACCATAGTCAAGTCTCCTACTCATGTTGAGGACCTCTGTGTACTCAACAACATTATACAGGTTAGACAATATCATTGAATGATTAAAACAATAGTAACTGTAAATTTTGGATGCCATGATTGTTGCGAATAGAAGGCCATATGGAACGCTTTTTGCTTATTTTAGTACAGGTCCAAATTTCATTATAACAAATACAGAAATAACGAAATTTTCAGAATAACTAATTATTTTTGTTGAATCAAATGAATGTACATAGAATAATGTGTTTAATGAGTCTCATTAAAAGGAAAATAAACATTTCAGTATAACAAACATTTTTGACGGAAAGGGGATGAGGGGATCTGAACCAACAACATGATTGGGTGACAAGCAATATTTAACTAATGACTTAGGAATTTAGACGTTCAAATGAAAAGATAAAAAAAGGAAAAAAATCTTATTTCAATCGATAGTTAATTCCTCGGCACATTATTTGACATGCGAGCTAGAACACATTCAAGTTGATGTTTTACCTCCAAATTGTACAGCATCTTTGCATCTTTAGATCTGGGAGTTACGTGTAGTAAAAATGCACCATAGAAGATGATAATGAAAATGGTATTATGCCTCCCAGGATATTTGATTATTTTTTACATGCTACATTTGAAGAATAAATATATTAATAAATTCTATTAAAAAATGCAGGAAGCTGTTCAGCGTGAGCAGCTGCTGGAGGCAAAGTTACGCTCGTTGCGTACCTTAGTAGAAGGATGCGGAGCTGCACTAGAGCATGCGTGGCGAGCACTTTGCTCAGAAGAACGCCTGGTGGCGCGTGTGCAATTCCTGGAGCGGAGATTGGCTGCCGCGGCGGCACCCTCGCACCCGCCCACCGAGCTACAGCAGCTCATTGATGATAAGCACCAGTATGAGGTGAGTTCAACGATGTTTAGTTGTATGTTAGGCGATAAATGAAATGGTTCATCTTTGGGCATTTTATAACCATTCTGATATGGATGTGACGATAAAAGTGGTTGTGTCATGTATTGAAAATGCCGCTTCATTTCCTTTTAGGACCTTGATGAATTGACACTATTCACTATGGTGTTATAATAGGGAGATTCATAGTCTTTGTAAATCACCATAGTATGGCAGTCATTATGGATATCTATTATTATATCATCCTCAAAGGGACGGCACACTTACGATTTCTTTCCTAGTATTAGGGCACACTTAACCCCTCTTGGATGGTTCCTAACTACAGAATCTCACAATTTTTTACTAACCTCGGGAGTTTCAACTTGAATTTTGAATGTCTGTCTTTCCATGGAGGATGACCAATAACATTGTCAAGTTGACAACTGGGCCTCTAGGCAGGCTTTAATGATACTATGAGAAAATGAACTGTGTAATTAAGTGATACTGCATGAAAATATGATATAATACTGTGAGAAAATGTTTCTGAACATAGTCTAACCTACAAACAGAATAAATTCATCCTCAGTAAGGAACAACTCTGAGTAGGCAGTAACCTCTAGCAGCAATTCACTTAATTCCTTTTGGTCCTCAACAGCAGCTCTCCAATCTTATATTCCCACTGCATGCCCTGCCTAAGTCACTCCTTACCATTTGAGCTATGATTTCATCAGGAAAATCTTCTTTGCTGGTGACATTTGTGTATACACTATATGACCAGCCCATCTTAGACGATCTATATTCATAATTTGGACAGTATGACCTCAGTGGTCTAATTGATAAAACTCCTGTCTTCTATTCGGGGTCCCGTATTCACTCATGCTAGAAAGGGTTCAGAAAAGATTTCTCCGTTGTCTCTACATGAGAGAGTATGGATATTATCCTTGGTTTTATCCGAGTGTCTTCTTACTGGGGATGCTTATTTACAGATCATTAGAGAGTGGAAGATCTCTTCGATTGAGTCTCCGTTTTTTTTTTTGCTTGCTCAGGGGTAATTTAGTTAACCCATCCACCCTGAACAGTCTTGGTTTGTATGTTCGGGATAATTATTTGAGATAACGCTCCCATAGATTGTTCTATCAACCTATAAGTCGAACCGATCTGCCTTTGAAGATGCTGGTAGGTAGAGCAATCACACTGTTTGACCATGTGTGCTCATATAGACGTATTTTATGTCGCTCAGCTCCTTCAGGAAAAATCTCTTGAATTTAGTGTAGTACTTGAAATTATTTAATCTTTTTATATTATCTTACAGGTTACATTTTGTCATAGTGTTTTAGTGTACCATATACATTTTTACAATATTCTTTATAAGTCTTAAAATGTTGAACTGTTTTATATATGTTTTTTTTGTACTTGTTATGTTTGGTCCTTGTACGAATTGTAATCTACAAAAGACCTGAAAAAATAAATTAATAAATTGAGTTAGTAAATGGAGTTCTACCCAGGGGTTTGCAGGTTTGATATCCGCTGGTATCTGATTTTTTAAGGATTCCAGTCTTGATTTATCTTAAGGAATCTTAAAAAAAAAACTAGTTGGTTGGAAGTGTTTGCCACATGGCAATAAACTCTCCAAGTTGTACTGTATACAACAAAAGTGTAATACAATATAATATTTGGTTTTCCATAATATTCCTGATAATAGGGAATATCAAATACACTTTGAAATCTTCAGAAAAATATTTTTTCTTTGTGCATAGACTTATTACACAACTGTTTTTTTTCCAGGTGAATGCTACTGAAGCTCTGCGAGTAGCACATGAGGAGAAACTGAAACTGTTGAACGAACTGGGTTCTATCAAATGGACCATCAACTCTTCGGAAGAAGAGTGTGCTGTGCTACGGGAGCATGTGGATAGAGCACATCAAGATCTACAGGTACTTTAGTTAAATTGTCATGATTGCATGATGTATGAATAATTTTGAAATTATTTGCGCTGTCATTTGAGTCAGTAACTTCTTTTTTAAGTAAAATACAGCATTACCCGGATTTTACATTCTTCTTCTGCGTCGTGTTTTTAATGTGGAGGAACAAGATCCATATTAGAACTGCTGTATGTCGTGCACAATTTTCTCCAATTCTCCCGGCATTCTATTCTCCACAGAGCTTGAGGCAAAGGCAGGCCCTTAACACTCTTCACCTGGTCACTTCAGTTCATAGGTGATCTACCTGTGCTCTGCGACTCTCCACATTGCCAGTGACTATAAGTTTTCCCATGTCCTATGCGCGATATGTGACTGAAGAAGTGATGAATTCATAGTCTTTTGGAGATATTAAGTTCTTCTTAATATCAATACATTTATTCGCTGTTCTGTCTATGAAAAACTTGACACCACAAACACCACATCTGAAAAGTCTATTCTTGATCTTTATCTGGCCTTTATTCTCCATGTTTCTGAGGCAATATAGAGAAAATTAGGGTTTTAACAAGACATATTTTTCACTTCTCGATTGATGAGCCTCTTTCTTCAGATCAGATTTTGCAAAATATGTTTAAAAAATTTGGAATTTAGAATTTTCATGCAAATTTATGTATACATTTTTGTAAAATTCAACTGAAATTTATTTCCACAAATTGTATCATGTTCATAATGGATTGGATATGCGAAAGCAGCATTTTTTTTTCTTCGCTTTTTATTTTGTCACTGACCACTCAGATTCACTAATTTATATTTTCGGATTTACTTATAGAGATGTACTCGTATTTTTAATTTTATCGACATATTGGGATATATTTTACATTAACAAAAATGATGTCTGGTAAAGATTAAGATTAAAAGTTTTTTGAGATTATAAACATTAACGCTTTTGATCCCACGGGGCCGATTACCGACCCCAACTGGTGTATGTGAAAAATCCCACAGGGCCGATCATCGGCCTCAAAGTTTTCATACAAGTTTTTATGTTGAATTAAAAAAATATTTATATTTTTTTTTTATGAAATATGAAAATTACTTATTATTTTACACTCTACAGGGAGGTCTCCACAAAAAAATTGGTTTTAAAACTGAATATTAACTGAGATAAAAAATAAAATATAAACTACTGTTTTTTTGCCAAAAAATGTTTGGGATTTTTCGCAACATTTTATGCAAAATATGCTGGGATTAAAAGGGTTAATAAAAATTTCAGGGTGTTGACAATTTTGGTATTTTTTTTAAATTTTGAACAATTTCTAAAGTTTCAAAGATTATGTTCAAGGGGTTCCTGTTTTTTTTTTTATTTACAAATGATTTTGCAGTTTAGCCCATATAGCTTCACACACTAATATATCTTCTTGTCTGTTGTATTGACTCCCTGTTTAACAGCTTAACTTTTTATGGCCTTTTTTTCATGGTTATAGTAAATGTACCCTTTCCAGGTAGAGATATTTATTTTACAGTAAAATCAAATGTTATTTGTAAATACTTGTCTTTTTACACCAGTATTATTTTGACAACCATTGATACAAGTCAAGTTTTTAGTTACTTGAGTACTTTCTCCCAAATGACTTTACATTTTCGCCATATATTAGACATTTAGTATACTACCTTGATCAAAAAGTTTTAGGACCTTGTGGCGCTGTCAGTCACCGGTTTGGAATTCTTTTTTTTTCCGTTAGGCTACCACGTCTATCATTGACACTTCCCTTCGAATTTCAGCGTCATAGCTTGACCTTTGTAAAAGTTACGCTGTTTTGAGTACATCTACCTTTGTGCGTGTTTTCGATTTTTTAGAAGTTGGAAAATTATTGGGTGTACAAATAAGTCACCGCCGTTTGACAAAAGTTGGCCCCACCAGTAAGTTATGGTTAAAATTGTCAGATGTAAAATGTCATTATCGTAAGGTTGGACATCTGTCAACAACATGACCTTGAAATATTAGTGAATTTTTATCAGTATAACATATTTTTTTGTGTTCAAAAATGTCAAGTTTTGAGCCGAATAAGCGTCATTTGCGGGAACTTTTGATTTACTTCTTCAATTTGAAGAAATCTGCAGCTGAGGCGCATCGATTGCTTGTAGAAGCATATGGTGAGGCTGCCTTAAGTGAGAGAAGTTGTCGTGAGTGGTTTCAAAAGTTTAAGAACGGTGAATTTGACATCGAAGACAAAGAACGTAGCGGAAGGCCGAAAGTGTACGAAGACGCGGAATTGGAAGTATTATTGGATCAAGATTCGTGCCAAACGCAAGAAGAACTTGCACTTACATTAGGAGTGACTCAACAAGCAATTTCACATAGGTTGAAATCATTGGGAATGATTCAAAAACAAGGAAATTGGGTTCCATATGAACTGACACCGAGAAACGTTGAACGCCGATTTTCCACATGTGAAATGCTGCTTGCCAGGCATAAACGAAAGGGTTTTCTGCACCGTATAGTCACTGGTGATGAAAAATGGATCCACTATGATAATCCAAAAAGGAAGAAATCATGGGGAACCCCTGGCCATGCTTCAACATCTACAGCTAAGCCAAATATTCATGGAAAAAAACTCTTGTTGTGTATTTGGTGGGATCAGCTTGGTGTCGTGTATTATGAGTTGCTCAAACCGAACGAAACCATTGCTGGGGCTGTCTACCGAGCACAATTGATGAGATTGAGTCGAGCACTCGAGGAAAAGCGCGCCCACTGCTACTCCAGACACGACAAAATTATTCTCCTGCATGATAATGCTCGTCCACATGTTGCGGCGCCGGTCAAAACCTTTTTGGAAACAATCAATTGGGAAGTTTTACCCCACCCGCTGTATTCACCAGACATTGCTCCTTCTGATTTTCACTTGTTTCGATCGATGACGCATGACCTGTCTGAGCAGCACTTCACATCATATGAAGATACCAAAAATTGGGTCGATTCGTGGATAGCCTCAAAAGATGAAGCATTCTTCCGACGCTGTATCCGTATGCTGCCAGAAAGATGGGAAAAGGTAGTGGCAAGCGATGGGCAATACTTCAAATAAAACATGAGGTTCCGTTCTTTCACAATAAATGCCCAATTTTTGATAAAAAACGGCGGAAACTTATTTGTACATCTAATACATCAACGAGTTTGCATTAAATTTTGTGTGAAAAACGGATTTAACGGTCCGCAGACCTTCGAAATGTTGGAGAAGTATTTTTCGGTGGCACGAATGCTTCAGAAGTGGTCGTGAGTCGGTCGAGGATGACGAATGGTGGCAGTCGAAAACCGTTGAAAACATCGATAAAATCAAAGAAATGTTGGCCGAAAACCGCAAATTGACCATCAGAGAGCTGGCAGAGGACGTGAACATCGCTTATGAATCCGCTCAAGACATTTTGGTTAGTGATTCGGGCCTCAGACGTGTCGCTGCAAAACTGGTGCCAAAAGACCTCAATTTCATGCAAAAAAGGACTGCGTGGAAATCGCGAAAGACATGATTTCCATGAGTTTTTGACCAAAAACTACACGAATACTATCCAGCAGTCTTCGAATTTACCTGATCTAGCTCCCTGCAATGTATTTTTGTTCAACCGACTTAAAAAACCGTTTCGCGGAACACGTTACAGCATCCGAAAGGAGGTCATGAAAAAATCGAAGACGGCTCTGATGGACATACCGAAAATTGAGTACCAGCGGTGTTTCGAGGATTGGATCAAGCGCTGGCGTAAGTGCGTTGCAGTCGATGGGGAATACTTTGAAGGGGACCATATCGATGATCGGGAGGGGACCAAAATCTTTGAAGGGGACCAGAATCGATATGGTCCCCCATATCGATTTGGATGAATAAACTTGTATTTTCGATGTTATGAATAAAGTCCTAAAACTTTTTGATCAAGGTAGTATATCATAGTTTATATTTAAACATGGGGAAAAAAGTTTGAACCCATAAAATAATTGAAATCAAGTGTTTTTGATTTTTTTATTTTCATATCTTTTTATTATACGAATACAAACATATTCAGTAATGTTTTTATTGAAAATGAAACTGCATTCTTTTCTATATATGTTTTTTATTTATTGAAAATTATGTTTATTGAAAAAGTGTTTTTTCATATTTATAGCTATTAAAAATGCCTGAGACCAAAATAATTAAAATATTGCTTAACACAAAATTGATGTGAACATAATGAATTTTAGAATAATTGTTTCAAATATGTGTATAAAAATGAGATATGTTTACTGTAAAAAAAAATTCCATTTATTTGTATTTTATTTTTTTTCTTTGAAAAATGTCAATGAATTGTGTATGAAATTCTAATTTATATGAAATATTTTAGAACCTTGGAGAGAAGAAAACTTCTGTAGAAAAGGAGTTGCAAGAATCTAAAGAGGCCTTGGATGCAGCGGAGAGACAAATAGAGAGATTAAAGGTTGTGCTGGACCTCAAAGATGATAAAAATAGAAAGCATAGAGAGAAGGTGACATTATTATTTTTATTTTGCAAAAACATAATATTATTATTTTCTTCACTATTGTACTCTTGTATGGCAGTTCCCTTAAATGATGCAGGACAAGTTGGGGAGTTATTTCAGCGCATCTCACATGATATGGTGCATGGCCTCAAGGCCCTTACGAGAATAAATGTATTCGGGGTAGCTGACTATGTGTGTTTCCGCAGGCACAGAAGAGAGTCTGTTCACTGTGCATGTTAAATTTGCCTGTAACCTTGACCTCATCAAAGTTCAGGCTGTACCAGGACTTTTAGGCTTAGAAAATCTGTCTAATTGAACAGTAGGCCCTTGTACTGGCTGTTTATTTGTCACATTCTTTTGAGATTCAGAATTAACGCCATCTCTATCCTAAAATTCTGATTTCCCCCAACAACCTCAGTGGCCCAGTTAGTAAAGTGTTCATCTTCCATTTAGAGATTCTGGGTTCTTAAGTCCCCAAAAAAATTAAGGTTCGAATGGCAGTTAAAAGTTTGTGTGCAGGGCTATTGTTACCTCTCGGAATGCAGTATTATCATGTAGAGTAATAGCTAGCGAGTTACATGCCTACCTTAATGTTTCTTAACCTGAAGGCTCAATCAATAAGACTGAATACAACATTGTCTTCCGGCCATGCTCCTCAACATACCTGTGTCACCAATTTATAGCCAACCGGGCTTTATTTTCTTAATATGAGGTATAATCATTTTATTTAATATGAGTTCATTGAATTTACATCGCAGATCAGTGTATTGGCTCCCATTCCTAGAGGCATTTCAATTTCAAGTGGCCTCAAAGCCACATTCTTTGATTATCTAATAAAAAACATCTTTGTTTATTAATCTTAAATTTAATGACTCTTTTATATATTAGGTGTACTTTAGTAGCAGACTTAAAATCAAATATGAGAAGAAATAATATTATATTGTTTCTATCATTATTTATGATACTCTGCCATCTATCGGGTAGATTAAAAAAATCTTTTTTATAAAAAATAATTTTGTTTTGAACAAAAAAATTATTTGGATTTGATTCGATTTCTGCTAGTAACACTGCATCATTGAATTTTACGGGTCTTCCAGTTCGAGGAAATTTTTGTCATCATCAAGGCACAAATTTCCTGATCTAAAATTTTAAACCATTGTTGACATATACACACACTCAGTTTATTACCATAAACATTGCAACATTTTTTTATGGTAATTTTTATGGTAATATTTTCTTGGAGCTAAGTGTTTTTTAGTCTTAAGTCTGTTCAACACAATCCAAAAAATACATTCAATTTACCAAATTCTATATTTTTTAGAGCAAACATTTATTTATATCATTTATGGTCGATGCTGAACTCAAAATAATATATTATTTTTCTATGCTATAAAGTAATGAAATTGAGACTGACAAAAATAAAAAATTTATGATATATTGTATCATGTCTAGCTGGCTTTAAATCTGGTAACTCTACACATTGCTTATCAATAAAATGATTTCTATGGTGCTGTTTAGTGATACTCTAAGGGCACATCTGATTCGTGAATTTATGTTTTGATCTATTCAAATTATTTGGTCGGTACCATTGCCTATTTATTTAGCATCCATTTTAAACTTTTACATGTATATTTTTTTAATAAACATATATTATTTTTTACTTTCAGGCTGAAAATAGTGAGAATGGCTATGCAGAAGACATGATCGAGAGATTGATTAGTGTGGAAAACCTTGATGACATATCATCCCTTATATTGGATAACCTGGACAAGTCTGATCAGAAGGAGTCTTCATTACCTGATGCCATAAGGGATCTACCCGAATATATTAAGGCTCTGTTACCTGAACAAATTTTACAAAAAGTAAGTTCATATCTCATACCCTCCACTCAGTAAAGTCATATTATATTTATGTGAAAATTAGCCAAATTAATGCTCAGGGTTGAAAAGTTTATCTGAGCATTTATTATAACTTTAGTATAAATATCAACTTTTTGTAACACTGGACATTACAAAACCGAACATTTATTTATGTATGGGGTATATATACAACTGAGAAGTCCAGGGAACTGGTATAGGCTCGGGTCTGCCTACTATGAAATACAGGTGTCTCTCAGAAAGCTCAAAAATTAAGTCTTTTGAGAATTATGTCATTCGAATACCGAATATTTCATGTATGGAATCAACACTGATAAATCATCTTTTTAAATATCGTTTTATTTTTCTGATTAATCTCTAAGTAAAATTTCAAATTATTTTAATTTTCTCTTAATATTGATTGTGTATTAACGCAGTTTTGTTTCTGGTGAGTCTAGTGTGGATCAAGATTTTAACATATGCTACGTCCTCCAACAAGCACATGAACTGTACTCACTGCCTGCATGCTGCTTCATTGACTTTCAAAAACTTTTGACAGCCCGCACAGATCCTTAGTATTGAAAGTGCTCCTCATTTATGGTATACAGTCTTGTCAAAAAAGAGTTGTAAATAAATGAGGGCGCTGCAATCGCCTGATTAGCAACACCGTAGTTGTGTATAGCTGATTGCAAAAATGGACTAACCCACAAAAAAAAAAAATTGTCTAAAAATAAACACTAGCCGTTTTGATGAACTTACCTATAATATAAAATTTAATATAAAAAGAGTATAAATGGTATTTCACTATATTCCGTTGAATTTCTCAGTTAACAAAATAATTTTGCTTAAGCTAATTAAAGAAAATTTGAAAGTTGTTTTAAGTTTCGAATCTGTTGGCGAATGGCACAGATATTGAAATCGTCCAATTCTTTTTTAGGACGGCCCTTCCTTTTTTTGCCTAAGGTTGTGAATTTTTCCCGATTTTATTCGTATTCTTTAATACATCGCCTAACCGTGCTTTTTGATTTACCTGTAAATAAAAAAAACCTTAATGCTGCTATAAATAATAATTTATTAAATAACATTTAAAAAATGATCCATTAAATAACACGACATATTCGTGTTATATTAGGGTAACATAACCTTTATGTTCGTAATATAACTTTTATGATGAAAATATAAATCTCATAAAATTTCTCAAAAATGTGGGTTATACCATTTGTCCAAGCAGCTGTCAAACTACGAGGCGTATCCAGAAAGTAAGTGTACTGAGGCTCTCACGACCGGATGGATTTTATTTTCGACATGTTGGCTACACTTCCGTGTAGCCTGACCCTTCCCCTCCGCAACGAGGCCGGTTCGAGGTCAGTACGTTGAGAAGTGTCGACGCGACAACACGTTTCGTGAAAAATGTCAATACAATCTCCCGCCAAGTGCGAAATACACGGCGTCATCCGTTATCTCGTTTGGAAGGGAAAACCTCCGTTTGAGGTTTATAATGAGGTGAAAACTGCATATGTTGATAAAGCTATGAATCGTACTAGTGTGTACAAGTGGTGTCGCGAGTTTAAAAACGGTTGTACGTCTGTGCATGATGACCAGAGGAGCGGAAGACCTTCAATTGTGACTGACGAAATTGTGGAAAAAATCGAAAATGCGCTCTGTGACGATTGCAGATTGACTGTGGATGAACTTTCTGCGATTTTTCTGCAAATCTCCAGATCTCTACTACACGAAACCATCACAGAAACCCTCGGATATCGGAAACTGTCCGCGAGGTGGGTCACAAAACAGCTGACAGACCAACACAAGTTGAATCGAGTGGAGGCCGGGAGAGTTTTTGAGGCGCTGCAAACTCCATGGAGATGAATTTCTCCGCTCTATCGTTACTGGAGATGAAACTTGGGTTGCACACTACACGCCTGAAACCAAAAGGCAGTCTCAACAGTGGCGTCACACCTCTTCACCCTCCGCCAAAAAGTTCAAAACCACAATTTCAGCCAAGAAAATCATGGCATCCGTGTTTTGGGACTGTCAAGGCATAATTTTAATTGAATATATGCCTCAAGGGGAGACCATCAACTCTGCAAGATACTGTGAGACCCTAAAAAAATTGCGGAGGGCGATTCAGAACAAGAGGAGAGGCATGCTGACAAAGGGAGTCTGCCTGCTGCACGACAATGCCAGACCACACACGGCCAACGCCACGAAGGAACTGCTCGCCTCGTTTAAATGGGATGTCCTGAACCATCCCGCGCATTCCCCTGACCTAGCACCTTCAGATTACTATCTCTTTACCTCCCTGAAGCTGCACATGGGTGGGAAAAGGTTTTCAACCGACGAGGAGGTAAAGGAGGAGGTGGAGAAGTGGACGGAGGGGTTGGCGGGAAACAACTTCGAGGAAGGCATCAAAAAGTTGATAGCCCGCTTCACCACCTGCATTGAGAGGAATGGCGACTATGTCGAAAAATAGCTTACATATGTACTACGGTAACCACGTAATTTTTTTGTTTAAATAAAAAAAATTGTAACCTACAAAAATTCAGTACACTTACTTTCTGGATATGCCTCGTATTTCGGCATAATCAATAACAATTTAAACAAAAAAATTGTTTATTTTTTAAGTAGTTCAATATTTTTTTCACTCTTCTAATATATAGCAAGAACATCTAGCAGATTCAAAGCAAAATAAAAATAATCAATGCAGATTGATGTATAATGCAATGACACATTTAAAATGAAGGCATCTCTATAATTCAGGGATTCTTGAATAGAAAAAAGAAAAACCAATAGCTATGTTATTTAAGCTGTTTAAATATCAACATTATCCTTAGTTACACATGTTTTTTATTTTCAGGTTGGAATTAAAGCAAAATTGCCAAGTCACATAAAGGACTTGGAAGTGAAACTGTACTGTTTAAAAAACGAACTCCAAAAGTTAAAAGATGTACGATCTGGTGAGTGTAGATATTTTATTGCCTTGTAAATCGTATTAAAAAATTGCAATATATTTAAGGGTGAGAAATCAATATCAAAGCAAACTTCAATAAATTATTTTAATGTATTAATATAGCACATCGATCAATAAGTCCCGGGACTAACCAACAGATGGCGCCTCTAATAACAAATCCATACCATTCTCAGTTAGTACCAACCTTTAGAAGTTACGTGTCAAACTTTCATGACATTCCGACATTGTGTTACAGTAGTTTTAGTGATGCTACTTTTGTTATTTTCAAAACAATGGAAAAAACCGAATTTTGTGTGTTGATAAAACATTGCTTTTTAATGGGAAAAAATACCGTTCAAACTCAGCAATGGCTTGAAAAGTATTATCCGGGCTCTGTTCCGTCGAAAACAACCATTTGTCGGTGGTATGCTGATTTCAAACGCGGTCGTAGAGACACAAATGATGCTGAACGCTCTGGTCGTCCAAATGAGGCTGTTACACCAGAAAACATAAAAAAAACCCTCAAAATCGTGATGGAAAATCGCAAAGTAAAGTTGCGTGAGATAGCTGACATCCTGAAGATATAATTTGGTTGTTTTTACACTATTTTGCATGAATGAAAAAAATGGTCATGAAAAAGCTTTTATCGAAATGGGTGCCGCGTTTGCTCACAATGGAACAGAAACAACAACGCATCGATGATTCAGAGCGCTGTTTGGCAGTATTTATGCGAAATAAACAGGAGTTTTTGCGTCGGTATGTGACAATGGATGAAACTTGGATCCACCACTTTACTCCGGAATCAAATCGGTAGTCAGCTGAGTGGAGAGCAGCCGGTGAAAGTCGTTCGAAGCGACCAAAAACTCAATAGTTGGCCGGGAATGTTATGGCCTCCGTATTTTGGGATGCGCATGGTATAATATTCATCGATCACCTTGAAAAGAGAAAAACCATCAATAGCGAATATTACATAGCGTTATTGCAGCGTTTGAAGGCAGCAATTGCAAAAAAAACGGCCCCATATGATGAAGAAAAAAGTTCTCTTTCATCAGGACAATGCACCGTGTCACAAGTCGATGGTAACGATAACCAAATTGCATGAGTTGAACTTCGAATTACTTCCGCACCCACCGTATTCTCCAGATTTGGCCCCCAGCGACTATTGGCTGTTCGCAGACCTCAAAAATATGCTCCAGGGAAAGTGATTTGGCTCCAATGAAGAAGTTTTGAAACCAAAGATAAATCGTTCTACACGCCTGGCATAGAAAAGTTAGGAGAGCGTTGGAGTGAATGTATCGCTCTTGAAGGAGACTATGTTGATGAATAAAGAATAATTTTGGCGAACAAGTGTTGTTTTAGTAGTTAGTCCCGGGATTATTGATCGATGTGTTAAATTTAAAAAAATTTATAACCGAAAGTCGGCAATATTCAAATTAAATATCTTAATTTTTACTCAATCCTTGTAAGATATACATGAATATAATATTATTCTTGTGGTTACGGTTTTCCATCAGGTAAACTGTTAACCTTTACAGTACGGAGAGTAAAAACGTTACATGCAATCTGAAAAGGGAGCATTAGGCTGGAGTTTTTTTAATGAAAAAAAAAAAAATTCTTTTGGAACCTTAAAAAAATATTCAAAAGGTTTTAATAACAATTTCATAATTATTCAAGTTATTAAAGATTTTTTATTTGAAAATATTTGCAACCAGCGTCAAAAAGTCTCCCCATAATCTCTAGCCTGGTTGGTTAGACACCTGCCTTCCAACTTGGAGGTTTACTGGTTCGATTCTTGTTGGTATCTAGATTTTTTTTAAAAGGGTTTCAGTCTGGTTTTCACTTCTTAAGGCTTAACATCTTTTTTGTTGGTTAAAGCAGATTGGTTGGGGTTGTTGCCACAAAAATGTTGAATTTGAAGGTTTAGCGTATACCTTTTTGGACAAGAAAGGTGAAATAGCTGCCCAACGAAGTATATCATAATAATTCTAATTTTTGTATAACTTGTAATGATGACCTCTGTTGCCAAGCTGGTAAGATCCCCAACCCGGGGTTGCGGGTTCAATTCCTGTTAGAACCCAGATTTAAAAAATATATTCTAGTCTAGTTTTCACTAAATGCCTCTTTAACATCTGGTTGGTTTGTAGAGATTGTCACGTTTCAATAAGCCTGCCAGGTTGTACCGTGTACAATGAATAAAACAATACATGAAGTCTGTTTCTTTTCTATGCCTTCTTAATTGTAGAATACTTTTTTATTCTTGATTGTGGAATTTCGATTTTACTTTTATTTTGAGCTTTATAAGACTTATGACGATCAGGAAAAATTTGGTTAGACCGAGTGAATAAAATGTTGAAGAATGTTTAGGAATAAGAGAAACAGAAATAACTGTATGAGCAAATGAAGTATGCAGTGATAGGAAAGTTTTACTCTTCCATCTGCCTACCCCAATAGGGAAATGGTGTGTATTATTAGACTTTCATTAAGCTTTACATTTCAAGTAAGACTTTATATCATCTTTGATCTTTTAACATTTTTATGCAAAATCAAAAGACAAGGTTAAGATAAACTTTTTATATTTTTCAATTGAATCAAGTGTATCGGTAATTTTAAATGTTTATCAATTTATAATTTCCAGATGACAAAGCGAATGATAATACACCCGGACAAGGAGAGCCACACTCGGTTATAGAGTCTGAATCGGTGAACAAGAGCAATAGTGAATACCACAATTCCACTGATGATGACTCCAAGAAGCTTCCTGACGAAGAGGAGTGCAACCAGAATGACATCACCATTCAGGAAAAGAAGGAAGCAGACACTCTCAATGAAACGGTGAAGTTTAAAGAGAATATTTACTTAAATACAGTAAAGTACCTTGTATTTCATCAACATTTATTATTATTCTGCTATTTGAGTAGTATTTTCTCAAATGATTGAAGAGTCGTGTAGCAATAGGAAACAAAGTCAGTGGGGTACAAAAATATATATACTTTAACTGAACGGTATCAAATTCTGCTAAGTTGACAGACTACAACAGTATTTTAGTACCAACTTTGATGTATGGAAGTGGAATCAGACTGAAAAGGATTGAACAATTGATGTCATAATGAGTGCATTGAGAAAAATACATGGGGTGATAATATATGACATAATGAAGGGGTGAATATGAAGTTAAAACAGAAGCATTAAGTAGGATGAAGAGGGGAGCACTCTGAGATGGTTTGAACATGAATGAAGAATGAGAAAACAAATATGCAGTGCAAATGGGAGTAGAAGTCGTGACAGATGAAGTCCAAGGAAAATATGGTTGCGTCTTTAGAAAGCTTCTTAGGTTGACACTTAAGAAATATTACAATTTAATAATATTAGGTTGTCCAGACGAAAATGATGTATTATGCATGACCATCAGTTGTGTTCCAGTTGTTGGTCCTACAAGACGTGTTTTGTGTTCTATTTATCAGTTGACATCTGAAGAACGATCTCCGTGGCCTGGTGGTAAGACGCTTGTCTGCTGATCCGGAGGTTGCGGGTTCGATCCCCGCTATAATCCAGATTTTTTAAAAACTGAATTCCAGTCTGGTTTTCACTTACGGCCCATTAAAACATCTTTCTGGTTGGTTGGAATAGATTGCCACATGGCAATAAACTCGCCAGGTGAAATAAAAAATAAAAAAAAAACGTTATTTTTGTGAATTTTTTTTGTGATGTCGGTTTTATCCAGTATTAATTAAGATAATGATGAATTTAGTAAGATCAAGAAGAGCATTCTAAGACGGTTTGGGCATATAGAACAAATGAAAAAAGAAAGACTAACAAAACAAATATATAGTGCAAATGTGAGTCGAAGGAGTGATAGTGGAAGACCGAAGAAAGCATGGTTAGATCAAGTGAATGATATTTCGAAAGAAGGAAACGTAAAAGTCAGAGAAATCATAGAAGTTCTATGAGAAGGTGTATGCATGTAGAAGAGGCAGTGGATGTGTCGAGATAGAAAAGTCTAGCACTCTGTCCTCTCTGCCTACCTTGACAAAAAAATTGATATGTATGTATAACTGTATTTATAGATGATCTGCAGGTTTATTAATTTTCTTTTGTTTGATTATTTTTCTTAAATATTATTTTTTAGATCCTGGAGAATAGTTTGTTTTCGGACAAACTGGGTGCAGAAGCTACAAAAGAAATGAAAGCAAAACTACTAACGGAAGAAATAAATGAAATCACAGAACAACTGGATATTATCAATGAGGATGGACCCGCTCAGAAGGTAATTTTACATATTTTCTTTGATTACCTCACCTTTGATGTTCATACAACACTTGAACAGCTTTGGCCTTATCGATGATGTCTCTCCACTTTTGACGATTAACTCTCCAACTCTTTTAAGGTAAAATTAACATTATATAAGAGTTATCTTGGTTTGATGTGTGATCTGTATCTTGTCAGCTTAGCCGCAAAGATGGTGTTTATAGTTCAATTATCTTGTGGGTGACAAACCCTTTATTGCTAGTTTATATATCTTTGATTGATAAATAAATTTATGTGTGTTAAGTAATCATTTCAAAATCTCGGATGAAAGATCTAATTAAATTTTCTTACTGAATATCATGATTGATATCTTGGTTTTGAAATAATGATTTAAAATGTACATAAAAAAAGTGGTCACATAAGGTATAAAGAAATTTATCATCATCAACTCTGTTGTTCCTTGTTACTGATGGTTTTGATCTGTGAGATGTTGATGGTGCGGGTTGCGATGACAAGTCTCTACTCCTATGGTCATTTGCCGTTTGCATGGCAGTGTACAGGCTTCCCCTAGTCAATTCATCAGTTTCTCCAGGTTATTTATTTGTTATACATCTGGAAATCTATCTGAAGAACCGCAAGATATTCTGGAAATATATTGAGGACAGTCATACTGACACATCATACTCCTTAGAGTATGGAGACATTTGTTCTTCTGGCAGTCCTTGGGATTCTTAGCATCTGATGTCAACACCACATCTAGGAATTGATTCTTGCATATTCTAAATATAATTTGATATATGTATAAAGTAATTTATACATACATCAAATTTATTATCTACTTCAATTCATCAGGTGTATATCAAGACTTAAAAGTCACTGATATAAATTTTACATTGAACTTTATACTTTCAGATACCGCAAGCATTTTTTCCCTTAGTATAGGAAATATTAACCTTAGGCATATCCTTTTTTATTTTATGTGGTGTAAACATTTGTTTCAAAATATTAAAACTAATTTGTTTTTTCAGTTGGTCATCTTACAAAGGGAGTTATCTTATGCTGATGGGCAGATCACAACTCTTTTTCGAGAGCTCGAAGATGCCAACAGCAAAGCATCACAGTTGTCGTGTGAAGTGTTTCAATTGAAAAAGAATAAAGAGCAGCTCTCCACAACAAATGAAGAACTCAAGGTAAATTTTTCCAAAAAAGGTGAGGAATGGTCACAGTTGTCGTGTGAGGTGTTTCGACTGAAAGAGAACGAAGCGCAGCTCTCCGCAGAAAATGAAGAACTCAAAGTAAATTTTTCTAAAAAAGCTGAGGAATGCAGAAAGCTGGAAGTGATATTGTCACAATCTCAGCCTGATGAGAAAGAGAAAACGGATGAAAATGAATCATCCAAGTATAAAGAAGAAGTTACGGAACTTCAAAAGAAACTCGAAGATGTGTTAAAGTCTGAAGCCAGTGGTTCTGACCAAATTGAGAAATTAAATTCAACTATATGCGAATTAAAGAAAGAACTGCAGGAACGGCCCCTCAGCTCAGAACTTGAACAACACAAAAGTCTCCTGGAGAGTCTGCAAGAGAAACTTCGTGCGAGAGAAGAGGTTGTGGCAGATTTAAACAGGCAGGTGTCTATTCTCGCCGAAATGCAAGTAACATTGGAAGATAAATTATCTAAAATCACCTCCAACATGAGCAACGCTAAGCTGCATAATCATTCTCAAGAAGTCTCTGATAAAATACTCATGACTGACCTTAGCAACACTGAAATCAAAATGGAGACAGTGGAAAGATTAAAGGGCCCAATAGTAATATCGTCTAGTTTAGCTGCGGCGGATATGCTGGACGATGATAGCAAATTGTTAACTGATGACCCTTCCTTGTCTTCCATATCTGTAGATCTAAATAAGTTGACTGAACTAGAAGAAGAGCTGGTCGTGACTAAAGAGAAGTGGGCACTGGCTAATCAGGACAAAGTCCAACTGACTTCACAGTTACAAATGCTAAATGATAAATACGATCAGTTGATGAAGAGATCATTAATGGAAACGCTAGTTTATGTTCTTCCACTGGCCGCGGTATTCATTTACATTTTGATGTATCAGTATATTTCCTGATTCACAGCTACTTGGGATCCACCCAATTTTCGTCCATAGTATCGGTGCATGCCTCATTATTTCTCCGTATAGAATTCAAACAGACGGCAGTGGAACATGTGCTCACTTTGGGAGCACCAAAGGTTCAGATAACAAACATATGTGATGGTGATTTGGGATAGTTGAATGTGAGCGCACCATCGCTTGATCTTAGAATAGTGGATAACAAGTGTGCAAGATGAGCACAGTCGCCGGCATGACAATTAAACTATAAACCTTATATAAGCTACACAAATAAACAAAGATGTGCAACATTGTTATTGGATAAAAGAGATTTGTAAATTTTCATTGTAATTTGTAATATTTGTAAACATGACTGTTTTATACATATATTTTGTTCACCGCATGTACATAATGTTTTAACTCTTTATTTCAGTATGATATTCCAAGAGAGCTTTGTAAAGTTAAGTGGCTCTCGCAAGCTGTAACATTTGTATTTGGTCGTACTGTTTCCAAATGGAATTACATGTTTATTTAATCATATTTTATTTAACAGTTATTTGTTATTCAGTGTTATTTTTTTAGCAATTTTATTGTATATATTCATTTGTATATGCAAAATGTGCGCAACATCTACTCTACTGATAAATTGTGATTTATTCAATTCTCATCAACGCTATATAATCTGTTAACTTTATATTATATTTGAGAGAAATCTTTAAATTTAAACATTTATTTATTATTATTAAACATCTAAGCAATTTGAGTCGTTTGGATTTTGATTAGTTTTTGGTGCTTTTCTTAAATTTGTTTTATTTTCTTTTAAAACTCTTTTAATTGAATTTGTGTTATTTAAAGGATGTATTTTGCATTCGTATATTATTAACTTATTATCAGTTCTTTTAACTTATTTAATATTACATTGTATGTTGATGTTAGCTTTTGCACATATTAGATATTCCGTTTCCTGTAAATATACTTGCGGTCCCAAAATATACGAGAGTAATATATTTTTCCGTGAGATGTAAATAATAAAGTGTAGTCAAAATTGAAAAATTTCTAATAGTATTTTAAAATTAATTTATCTCGTAGAACAATATAATAATAAAAAAAAAACTAATATGGAAAAATGAAAAAATTAACGAAATGCGCATTTGTGCCATACTGTTTGTTGTCTTGTTTTTTTTTTCTGGCATATTTCTTATCGAGCTGGTTTATACCAACGGGATTGGTGTAAGTGCATTTGTTATAAAACTTTATTTTTATCATGTTCACCTTACAAAAATGTGATATATTTAATTCAAAAAATACAAAGTTAATATATTTGAGTATAGTGAGACATATGTGACAATAGTAATGAGAGAATAAGCAATATCTATTTTCATTGACCTTCTTGGACTATTATTTTGTACTATCTAGGTCCCTCCTAATCCCCTTTGATTCCGTTGACATTTAGCATTTATTTAGACTTGTGTTACTGACATGATTAAGCTGTCGTCATGCTTAAACTAACTGTCTCGTTGCTTGGACATTGATAAGCTTTATTTTGGAGATGAAGCACAATATGTTCTCGTATTACTCTAATGTTTCAGAATGTCAATTAAACAAACAAAAATATCTATAAATAAGCTTTATAATTAAATACCTTGACTTTTAGATTTCATATCAGTGTTTCTCTGCTAAGTTCATAAAAATATTTAATTTGTTAACTTACATAAATCAATTTGCATTTCATTATCTTTTACAAATAATAATGAATATAATTTCCACTGTCTAATTACTTGTGTGTTAAGAATAAATATTATTTCTCCATTTTGTAATATGTTTCAATCTATGGATATTGTGTTAGTTCCGTAGTTGGTGGATAAAATTAAACTCTTCAACTTCCAGATGAATTTAATAGTTCTGAGAAAAAATATAATATTGTAGTTTCTCTGATTATCTTTATTTCAGATTTTTTAACAAATTATATATTTTTTACTTTGAGTACAATTTATAAAATCTGTGAGAAATACTAAACTGGACTTTTAAATATATTTGAAAGGAATAATTGAAATTTTTAGCTTAAGATATATTAAAAAGTTAATTGAAAATGTCTTTCTTTATCCTACATTTAATTAACAACTTAAAATTTTGTAAATTGACATTTCTGAAATCATCTTTATTGACTGAATAAAAATCATTCATCACAACGCTCATTCTAACATTTGTTTAGTTGAGTAATTCACATTTTGACATAGACACTAAGTAATGTGATATTTGAAACATGTGTCAAAATATACCTTTACAAAAATCAAAGGGAGTAAGAGGTATAAGATATAAAATTCATTAACAAAAATGTTGAAATAGATAAAAAAAAAATGTGATATGCGACCATTTATATCAGAACCAATGTTGTAGAATTCACATTCTCCTGTCTTTTTATTATCATTGCATTTACTTGTCATGTATTAGGTCTGTTGATAACATTGTCGCTCTTAAATGTTATAACTTTATTTGCACACAAAATTAAAAAGCAATAATTTCATTATTAGAATTTGTACTTTTTTTTATTTTCCTTTAAAACCCATTCATGTGTGTTATAAGTGGCTAACAATTTAAAATGTGTCATAACGAGAAAAAATAACTTACATCCATTTAAACAAAATTAAGCAAGGGAGTAATGTACAATATTCAAAGGAAAAAAGGATAAGTATTGTGTCTTTTATACTATTTCATAAACAAACAATCTGCTTGTTTGTTGCATTGTAGAACATTATTTAAATATTTTTTGTTAGAGAATTTTTACTTGCAAAGACAAGAAAATAATAAAAAATAGGAAATCACATATGATGCGTGTGAATAATGTTGACATTGATGAATGAGGCACGAAATTATGATCCATATTTTTTCAATTGCTTAATGATGATACTGACATTAGACTTTTCTGAATTCTGATTATGCTATTTCTAGTGCCTTCTCTCTTTTCTTCCCCATATATTATGTGAAGGCCGGGAGCCCGTCGCCTAGATGAGGGGCTGTCTCACATTCCTCTGCTGCATTCTATCCCTGTGGGTTTCCTCCACCTGCTTTTTCCAGTCCTTTTTGATTCAGTCAAAAGGAAATTTTTAAGTCTTTTTTGTGGTGATTGCTTTCTATATTTATAGTTCACCAAACTTATTTTGATCTCTTGATGTCTAAAGATGCTGTATCAAGAAGAATTCATCTACTTTGTTACGTGTTTCAGTTTTCATTTTAATTTAACTATTTTTACACGAGTGAAGAAGATATAATGTTTAAAATACTATTTAGATGAAAATCCCATCCATTATGAGTCATCTTCTCGAATCTTCCTTCTCCATTTGACTTTACCTAGACAATTGCTTGGATGGGGATATACCAAGTTGAATAAGGTCCTCGTCTAGTTTCTTTTCTATGGCATTCATGGTTCTTTCTCTGCGTCTGTTGGAGAATTCCCAATTTGTGTCCGTCTTTAACTGTATCGAGTCTATCTCACCGTTGCACGTGTCCATACTAGCGGAATCACATTTCCTTTGATACATTTGACTAGGAAAATATCCGCAAATATTTCAAGATAAAACTCAAGTGTTTAAAAAAACATCATAGTATTAGGACCATGAACGAGGAACCAATCTTGCAAATGTGATATGTTCCTTAATCTAGGGGGTGTGCTTCTCCAAGGAAAATGGAATGGGTAAGAAAATAACTTTCCATAATTGATTGCAATGTATACAAATTCTGTCAAAACAAGGTAATTTTGTTTTTTTTATAACTTAGTATAGCAATCAATAGTGTTTAATTAAATAAATAAAAAAACTAATCTGAAGTATCGTTCTTATCTAAAAAATAAAAAAAGTATAGGTACTATATAAAGGTGAGTGGCAGAATTAAAATATTTTTTTTTAGATAAGGGTGTGCAAGTAAAAAAATCCTAGTCTAAAGTGTTTTAAAAATAAATTTAAAAGATTTTTTTTGCATGTACGAACCCATGAAGCAAAATATAATCATATTTTGAAATGAAAATCTTAGTTGATTTATTCTTTTTCCCATTCTTCATTGGCATATTCCGAAAATATTAGCTTTTAAGAAACTAAAATGAACCATGTAACAAAATATGACTATTTATTTTAAATTGTGGCCATATATAACAGACCTGAATAAAATATAAATTTATATTATCTTTTTTAATGTAACGAAGGTATTGTGATAGTGTTAGAATGTCTTACGATCGATTTTTAAATTTAAGATCTTGAAAGTAACACATTTTTCCTCGTAAAGCACGAAGGTACAATTAATTGGGATATTTTCAAATAAATAGGTAAGGCAAATAATTGAAATTCATGGCAGTGATCAGTCTTAAATGGATTTTGAAAAAAAATACATCGCAACTGTCTGTAGTACTGCGACAGAAGTTTAACTTTCCTTGCATTTTTTTTTTAACAAAATATTTGTGTAGTGCTACAAATGTGAAATAGATATTTCAAACTAACACTTTTTTTGCTTATAATATAGTACAACATTCACTCCTGTATTTCAAAACAGAATGTATCTTAAGGCTGTGCAACATGATCCAAAAATGCATGCTAAATTGTTCAATCATCCTAAAGGCACTTTCATGACTCGAAAATATGTCTTATTTTGAGAGCCTCCTAATGATGTAATTTGGATATTATGATGCACGTTTCTAACTTACTATTTTGGCACAAGAGTTGAATATCAACTTCTTTCCGCCAGAATTTATTTTATATTACTTGTAAAACAAATGTTCTTCAGGTGACATTTTATTAAGAAACAGCGTTATTTACTTTTGTTAAGAAATTTTGACAAACTCACCCATGTCATAAATTGTTTAATTCGGGCATTTCTTGTTTTGTAATACAGGAGTCAAGAAGCAAGAAAATGAGGGGGAGGTTTGCAATAAAAAAATGTTTTGAAAATCTTGCATGTAAAAATTAAGTGAAACATATTGTTGATATTAATTTGGTGTATCAGATATAGGCCTCCATGACTCAAGTCAAACATAGGCCTTGATTATTGAATACATGTATATACATAAAAATATAGAGGTTTTTTTGAGATTTTTCCAGAAATGGGGTATAATTTCTGTAGGACTAAATTAATAGATAGAAATATTTTTTTATGATTGAAAATTTGTCATCAACATAAATATATAAATGAATAGAATTTTCTTTATTTTGTCATCTAAAAATAATATTATTTTTTTGTAATGTATAAATAAACATTGATATTTTAAAGAAAAAACAATTACATTATATATTTCAATAATGGAAAAAATTAAGTGAAATGATTTAAGATTTTTTTAAATATTGGGTTGTCCAGAAAATAGTTTCGTATTTCTCGGATAGTTGTCATTAAGATAAAATAAAAAAATTTCATTGCATATTATAAAAGGTTTAATAATTTTTTAACCAAATTGTTTGAACATTTTTTGGCTTTATTTTGGAGATGGAACCAAATAAGTTGTTTTTTTTCGTACTTGATGCTATTTTAGTACCGCAAAGGAAAAAATGTGACAAAAAAGGATATATGCAGTGTATGGCGACGATACAATAACGATGTGTGTGCCAAATGTTTAAAAAATTCTATAATGGTAATATGTCACTTGAAGATGGTGTCCATTTTGGAAGGCAGATTATCACTGATGACGACCAAATCAAAGACAAGATTACTAAGATACTGAAAATATCGAAAAACCACCATCCACGAGAATTTGGTGAAGCTTGGTTACGTGAATCACTACGAATTTGACCTAAGAATATGAAATTACTTTCCGGACAGCCTATTATTACATATAGAAAATACTCTGAAAATGATGGATTATTTTCATTACAAAAGAGATTATTTTGATGAAGCTGTGTAAATAATGTGAATTTTTAAATTGTTAAGATGAAAGGATATGTACCTACCTCATTAATACCATTGCTCTGTCTAAAAAAAATGTTGATTTGTTTACAAATTATGAAAAAGGGATAACTAATTAGTCTGGTAAGATTTCTTTTGAATTTCGTATTTGAAAAACTATATTTAACATCCATTTTGATTCATGTGTCTTTGAGGTTTCATTGGACTATATTAAATCGACTCATTTATATTGTTTCAGAATTCCAACATTGTAATGTTTGGTTTAATTTGGTGTGATATTATATGTTTTAATACTGTCTTGTAGGCTACCAAGCATCGATTATATTAGGTATTTCCCTGAGGCAACACAACTTATTTATAAGCAACCAAAGTTAAAAACATCAGCTGTCAGAATATCTCAATCATTTCAAACCACAACTTCAAATATACTATCTATGTTACCAGACCATTTAGTGCTAGTATTGCTGGCTGAGATTTTTAGGCAGATGTCTAAATAATTAGCCTTATTAAAGAAGCATAATAAAAGCTAATTTCAATGGTGTTTTGGTAAAGCGGTACAAGTCATCAATTACTTATTTGTCAGTTTGAAGTTTTGCAACACTTGTATTCCTGAAATACAGACCTCAGGTAAATTTTAAAGGTAAACTTTGAATACATAAATTATTTATGTATTCAAAGTTTATCTTTAAAATTTACCTGAGGTCTGTATTTCAGGAATACAAGTGTTGCAAAACTTCAAACTGACAAATAAGTAATTGATGACTTGTACCTCTTTACCAATACGCTATTGATTTATTGGCCATTACCAAATCCCAACCTTAATGCCGTGATTAACAGTTACTGACAGTAAAAATATATATTCAATGTGTTGGGAATGGGAGAAGGGGGGATTGAATGATTTGTTAGTTAAATTAGTATACCACTACATTAAGTTTACCTTACTAACTTTACAACCTGTGGCCTAGTTGGTTAGATGCTTGTCTCCACCGGGAATTTTAGGTTCAATTCTCAAGAGTTTCCAAAATTAAGGAAAGGTCCTATAGTCCAGTTTAAGTATTTGGTAACAATATTCGCAAGCTTTCATCTGATGTGTGTGTTGTTCTCAGTTCATCGTACTAGTAGTTCTTCCCCGAAGGCTTAATTATTGGGGCTGAAGACACTATTGCCTCCCGGCCATATTTTTCAACATGTCCGCATCACCAATTCGGATATGTTGAGGAATATCATAGGAATGAATGAAAAATCAACTTATTGGCTGAGTGTCTGTTCTAAGGTAACACTTATAATGGAATTTTGCAGACTTGATTTTTTTTATTTTTGTGACATTCTGTTATAATTGTCTCACTTTGTTAGAACCTTTTACAAGCAGCAAGAAGTCCAAATAGTTTTTCTTGAGTCTTACAAATTTGAATCACATTAGCATCTTTAAGGTGATTTTAACTATAAAATGGTGAAGGGACTATCAAATTTACCATTCTTTTCCAGTTTTGTTAGTTACTTTGATAAAGTAGCACTGTTACGAGTATAGCTATTTTTCAATCCATGGTAGCATTCTACTCAAGCAGCTAAGTAAAAAAGAATAAATCTTTGTAGCTACTCTTAGGATGAAATATACTTTTTGTAGCGCATTACATGACAACAGTGAATAACTGGGTCCTAAAGAAATACTTAATATAATCTTACTACAATTTAGAAATTAAATTAGAGATTGAATAACTTATCAAATAAAAACAATGGAATCAAATATTTAGTGGAATAGAATAAATGAAAATAAAATAATACTTTTTTTAATATGGTCCAATATACGATTTCTAAACAATATAACAACTTGTAAAACCATTCAGCTTTTTGTGTGCTTGCTTATATTTATAACCTAATAGGTTCAGGACTCTTGAGCCATTTAATAATATAAATTAATGCGAACTTCCTTCAAATACGCACAACGTAGAAAGAGCCAGATAAAAAATAAAAATAAAAGGATGTGTGAAATTTAGAAAGTTTTGTTACTGTGAAATTGTTATTATATATTTTTCAATCACCGAAATTTGTGCCCGTTTCAAAATAATCACTGCCAATCAGTTATTTAAATATAAGATAAATTAATTTATATAAGAATCGTATTGTGAGTAGTAACTAGGAAAGAGGAATAGGCGGGCTAGAGAAATTTCCCAGAGGGGTAAAATGAAAATAAAACTATGTCTTTCGTAGAAAATGATCGATACTTGGTTACAGTTATCTAGACTTACACCTAGGTTACTTTAACATTGATATTATATTTCCAAAACAGCAATTTGAGTCACTACATTTGTTTTATACAAAAAACAAATTGTAAGATAGCTTAAAATTTATTTTCATAATCTGTTAAATCGAGTGCCTTCATCTTATATTATGACATTGATAATCCATAGAAAACATTTTTTTGATAGAAGTTATTCGTTAATAACCAAATTTTTGTTTTCTCTATGAATATTTTTTGTTTAAAAAATCATTTAACTTATTTTCAAATGTTCTTATATTTTAAAATCAGATTAGCCTTTTACTAAATGTAATTCTGTCTCGAAGGTGACGGTAAATATGATGAATTTTGATTTCATGGACCATGACCACTAAGAATGGAGCACATGGAAAATGTTTGTTTTCTGTGTGCTACAGAATAGGTAGGAAACCGTAAATACTTTTTCAATGCAAGCAATTCTTATATTTTTATGATATCTACAAACTTCAAAATGAATTATTACAACAAAGTAAGTGTTTAAGGGTTAAATCTGTCATAAATGCCACTCCTTGGTCCTCAGCCCAAAGTGAGAAAATATCACTTGGTCCCTTTGAAGTGTAAAAGTGCCATTTCTTGGTTTTTGATCTACTACCTTGATCAAAAAGTTTTAGGACATCCTCTCGGGTGCTGTAACACATTCCGCGAAGCGGTTTTTTAAGTCGGTTGAACAGGAAAAAGTCGCAGGGAACCATATCAGGTGAATTCAAAGGCTGCTGGATAGTAGTTATGTTGTTTTTGGTCAAAAACTCATGGAAATCATGTCTTTCGCGATTTCAACGCGGTCTTTTTTTTGCATGAAATTGAGGTCTTTCGGCACCAGTTTTGCAGCGACACGTTTGAGGCCCAAATCATTAACCAAAATGTCTTGAGCGGATCCATAAGCGATGTTCAAGTCCTCTGCCAGCTCTCTGATGGTCAATTTGCGGTTTTCGGCCAACATTTCTTTGATTTTATCGATGTTTTCATCGGTTTTCGACTGCCACTGTGTTCGTCATGCTCGACCGACTCACAACCACTTTTGAAGCATTCGTGCCACCAAAAAACACTTCTCCAACATTTCCAAGGTCTGCGGACCGTTAAATCCGTTTTTCACACAAAATTTAATGCAAACTCGTTGATGCCATTTTCAAACTTGTAAAAAATCGAAAACACGCACAAAGGTAGATGTACTCAGTACAGCGTAACTTTTACAAATGTCAAGCTATGACGCTGAAATTTAGAGGGAAGTGTCAATGATAGATGTGGTAACCTAACAAACAAAAAAAATCCAATCGGGTGACTGACAGCGCCACACGGTGGCCGGTCCTAAAATTTTTTGATCAAGGTAGTATAAACAGTTGTAAATTTTTAATTTGTCATTTTAGATCAATCCAGTTTAGATTGATTACGATACGGATGTATTATTTATATTCAATCTAGACCTTATGCGATTCTGTGCTTTATATTCGAGTTTCCTCAATCGTTTGAATTGTGTATTTCACTTATGAGATACTAGGAAAAATCTCAACACTAATAAAAAAAATTATGTTAAGAGATGAGGCTATCTTTGTTATTTATATCGATAATACATATAATGTTGTATAGAAACCTTATAAAGTTAAACAGGACTAAATAATTTATGAAGGAATATTACTTATAATAATAAAAGGACAATTTATACAGCACCGTTTAGAGAGCAAACTCTCCTCAAGGGCACTCAAATTTTTATTCTTCAAAGACATTGCATACCATGCTGTCTCATATCTTGATATAAACTTTAAACATTATTGAAATTAAAACATTTGATTATCATGTTGATTTATTCATTTCTCAAATTAGGTTGACACTCAAATTGATCGGAGACAGAAATTAATGTTTTTTATTGAAATTGAAATGAGTGGTATCAAATTGTTTTGTCTGCTTTTAGAGCTTTGCAGTGCTAGTGTTGAATTTTTCCGCATTATTGGTAATATGAATTGTGTTTGCTTTTACTCAATTTATTTAAACACTACATTAAAACAAATTTCACTTTATGGTTTTTCTCTTGGAGATTTCTCGCCCGATTTCGGTAGATAATTGTTAAATCTTTTTATTTATCTATTTATTTACATTTTACACATACGTTTTTAACATTTGAAGAATTTGATGAATTGTTAAAAATATTCATCATATACTTCATATCATGCATATCTTTCAGGAATATAATGAAAAATACCAATATGTAATTATATTATGATTAGAAAACATTTTATATCAATAAAGTTTAATTCATGTTTCGTTTAATTTTTCTTCTTTTATTTCTGTTAATGAAATAGATTCTTTTTTGTGTGAAAAAGCAATGAATATACTGTTACCTTATGCATACTTGGAAATTAACCCTTCCTGTCCTGTGATGTGTAACTAGTATACAGTGCTTCTAAAAACTTTATATATCTCTATAAATATAATAGAAACTGGGTTCAGATTTTAGGTATTCCTCCGTAATACATTTACGCATTGAATGAAAAAATAATATTAATAATAATTAGCTCTTTTCGGCCACATCAGACATATTTTGTGAAAATCGGGAATAAATTCACCAATACAATCAAACGTGTGCTAGTGTGTTACGTAGGTATATTCATTCTAAAAAACCGCTATGGGTGAGGAAGCGACGCTATTCACGTCTCACTCTCACTCTTCTTCAGTATATGGGAATGCAAGAAATAGAATCTCAGTTCGCTCGCTCAGTAGCCAGCGGGCTTTCGTTCGAGGTGGTCGCTTCGTACGTTTTGTGAACGTCGTCCAATGTTTTTTTTCATGTTTTCAGCAATTAAATTTAAATTATTATCACTTTTGACTTCAAATTCAATTAATTTAAGCGATTGGCTATGAATATTCTTATTTTTCTGATTTTAAATGGCTCATTTTTACATGTGTGTTGAATACACAGCACCGGAACGGGCGGTTTTTTTTAGCATAGGAAGGGAAAGGTTAAACAAGTTCATTATTTTCACTCACCTCTCATTTTGTCCCACACAAAAAAATACTAGAAAGAGAAAAACATACAATTACAAAAATGGTGCACAACAGTTATGGGAAGAAATTGGTTCAATTTACTTTTTAGCATAAAATCCTATAAAAACAAAGGAGCAAATAAAGAGCTAAAAATGAAACTATCTGGAATTTGTAGCGTTATGAAAATTACATGCTTTCAACATTAAACCATATATTTTTAGTTATTACACATGTATATATGTACTATATATGTGGCTGTAAACATTATTTTTTCCCTTTAAATTGATCCATTCTTAAATTACATGTTGAATACACAACGAAGACAAAAAAATCAAGTTGTAATAATTATATTAAGATTAAGAATTGAGACAAATCTAAACTATGATTCTCATGATTTTAAGTTTGACAAGCATTCAGCTTAAAAGTGTTTTTTGATTAGAGGATTGTATTAACAAATTCAGTGGTAAAACTAATATACATAAGCAAGCATTCATACAAACTTTTACTGGGTGCTCAAAACGACCATTACTGTTATATTCTGAATTTCTTTAAATAGTTAAAAAAACAAGCAAACCTGGTAATGGTACTGATAGGATTTGTAAGAATATATGATAATGAATTATTACCTGCTCTCACCTTTTTGCTATTTGTTTAAGAATTTTAAATATGGATATATTTTTTAGCACTGTCGTGATTTTAAAATAAATTATTCAACAGTCCTATGTGTTCAGGAGTGTCAAGATAATAGGATAGGTAAGTAAGAATACTCTTGTTGGATTTCAGAAAATAATTTATTTACATATATTTTATTTTCCACAAATACGATAAATCAAACATTAACAAATTCAATTACAGAAGTATTTCGAGTACTAATCAGAAAAACCTTAAACCAGCTGTTTTTGTTGTTCTTATAACTGTTATTTTTGTTAAAATCAACATAAAAAATTTCTAAGCACACTGTTTAAAAGAAAGGTTTTAGTATTGAGTGAATACTCCTGAGCCGAGCTTTAAATATTTATAAGGCTTGATCCTATTCCTACCCTTAACCGGTCTAAACATCACCTTGTCTGGTGGGAATTCAGATGATCCGGTGGCTTCCAACAAAATATCCAGACAACACAGCAGTTTGCTTAGTTGGCCTGAAAGTGTCATCTGCTGTTGTTCATCTGTTGTACACCAATTGGTATTGACACATCTTTCTATATCCCTTATATCATCATCTGTTCCAGCATGATGAGTACCATTCCAATGTAACGTTAAAGAAAATATCGGAGAGCGTTTTGGATAATCACTCTTTAGTGAAACCAAAGCTACAAGTTTTGCAGATTGCCTTGTAATTATAGCTCGATACAGCATATCATGCTGTGAAACTAGACTTAAGTTAATCAACGGCCCCGCTGATGCTGCTTGACTGTACTCTGCCCATGATATAGATTGCCACTGAGTCAATGAACCTAAAAGGCGTATTTGAGAAGAACCTGCTTCCTCAAACGGAGATATATTTCCTGATTCTAGGTCTTGAAGCTCTTTCATGAGCGCTATTCTAGCTTTGAGACGTTTTTTCAAGACAATTAAGACATTTTCTACACTGGCACTGCTCAAGTTAGGGCAGGGTTCATTTGGGATTTTGGCTATGATACTCTTTTCTTCTTCTCTTGAAGATGATGCCAAAAAATCTAGTCCACACATTCGTTGTCCCCACACATATGGGTGACCTAATTGAGGGATAAATTTAGAAAATTCATCTTCTACACCTGCTGAACGTAACACATACCCCGTAGCTGGATGTGGTGATTCAATTCCATAATCTCCAGGGTACAGTCCATGGAGAATACTTTGGCTGTTTAGCACATCAGCAGAAGACACTCCAAATGGTTTAGCTATATCTATGGAACTTTTAATTGTGATGATTTTTAAGTGGATCAAATAACTAAACACCAATGTTATAGAAGCTTCTTTTAGTTTCATAGTTAAGCGGACTGTTAATGGATGAACTCGAATGACCTGCTTTAGCTTTTCTTCAGCTCTTTCTTGCTTGCTAACTTTTGCTGCCATTCTGTGATGACGTTTCTTTTTATCGTGATTCTCCTCTTCTTCCTTGTGATCTTCCAGATCAGAATCAGAATCATTGAAAACATTTGTAGTGGATTCTTGTTCTAGTCGACGAGCTTCATCCTCGTCACCAGAAATGGCTGTGGAAAAAACGTTACATTGAAAACAAAAAAAAGGTAAATCAATTAGGACACATAAAAGGAAAATTAAAATATGTATACGATTGTTTATGAAATTAGAAAATGATTGGATTGTGACTCTGAGACATGGTCATACTTCCTTAGGTTAAATACGAATTGGATGTAAATGTTTTGGAGTTTCTCCAACTTATCCAATATCTTCTCGTTGACATCTAAATAACATACATCACCATTATAAAGTAATGGAGTTCATCACCGTAATAAGACTTGGAGACATAATTAGGCTAACTTAGATTTTCATCGATTTCAGATTTTTGACTTGTGATTGAATATGGAATCGCAGAATTTATTGATTTTAATATAGGAAAAATGTTGGTAGGTTTTTGCAAGAAGATGTCCACTTACATAGTGCAGTTTAGAGAGCACTCTGCTCAAGAGTGCTCTAACTCGGGATTTAAACCCACTATTATTAATAGTTTTATTACAAAATATATATAAGTTGAGTGTAACAAAAGGAAGGTGGTCGCTGCGGTCATTACATTTGGCATTTCTCCGCATCTGCATATGTTAGTAAAAACGGTATAAAGTAAAAGTCCCTCAAATTAGAACAACGATAATTAGTGTTTTTCACCATTTTCTAGGTCCCGAAATCCACTTTTCGTAATAAATTTTACTGTTAATTTGAAAAAAAAACCGCGAATTTCATAATTTGTGATGTTTTTTCACCAAAAACCATTTATGAGTTGGATTAATTCAAAATTTTCCACATAAACTACGTATCCACCTAGTAGCCGGCCCTGGCAGTAGAACGACCGGTATATTAGGTACTGGTGAGCGGTCAAATTCTCTGGGCTTCCCCTATATCCAATGATTTAACATCCATATATCTAAAGATTATTATCATAAGGATGGGGTTTGACTGTTCTTTTCATATAAATTATTTCGTATTTTAAATTTTTTTTTATTTCACCTTGAATAATCTCAACTGTGAAGATAAATTTGTCAAAAACTTGGAATCGTAGTTTATAATGTTGTAATCAAGTAAGTAACACAACCAAATAAAAACTTGGAATCGTTTATAATGTTGTAATCAAGTAAGTACACAACCAAATAAAAACTTGGAATCGTAGTTTATAATGTTGTAATCAAGTAAGTAACACAACCAAATAAAAACTTGGAATCGTTTATAATGTTGTAATCAAGTAAGTACACAACCAAATAAAAACTTGGAATCGTAGTTTATAATGTTGTAATCAAGTAAGTAACACAACCAAATAAAAACTTGGAATCGTAGTTTATAATGTTGTAATCAAGTAAGTAACACAACCAAATAAAAACTTGGAATCGTAGTTTATAATGTTGTAATCAAGTAAGTAACACAACCAAATAAAAACTTGGAATCGTAGTTTATAATGTTGTAATCAAGTAAGTAACACAACCAAATAAAAACCAGTGACAACATCATATTTATATTACAGTTGCAAATAAATATAAATAAGTCAGTGGCCATGCCAAAATCAAATAAGTGACAATTATAGTTCTTTGTTTTTTACTTCGTAAGCGTCGGCTGCCCATAAAAAATAATACGTATTTTTTATTTATTTCATAATTAAATATGTTATGTCTCAATATTGCAAAATATGTCAAACTTTATTTGACTGACATTATTTTTACAGTAAGAAAAAATGGCTACAATATTCCCAGCTGTTGGGAAATGCCATGCAAATTCAAATTGTTTTTTTTTTAGTGATCGTGAAATTTGATTTTTTTAGTGAAATTTGTTACCTTGAATTTTGAATTAGCGAACGTTTACTAAATTTCAGGTTTTGATTACATAAAAGTATCTTGAAGTGATTATATAAAAGTTGAAAATAAAAAAGAAAAGACTACAACTGAAGAATATCATGTTAACTCACCAACTTGGACTAAATGATGTCCAAATGCTTCAGCATACGCTTGTGCCCTGGCATGCAATAGAAACAGCGGAGAAGGTAGCAAACTGACAGGTCCTCTTGAGCCTACAGCACCAGGCCCCGTGGTTGATAAGCCCAATGCTTCTCTCAGAGGCTCAGCAGCTACTAACGCATCCTTCAGTCTTGGTGCCAGACTATCAAGACGAGCTCTAGCAGCAGCCAGAGAAGAGGATACGGCACGGGCATTCTTTTGCAGTTGGTTGCAAGCCTCGGACAATTCACGTCGCTGTCGAAGTTCCCATTCCAGTCTGGCTAGTCGTAATTGATGCTCATCTTTTTTGGTGGTTTCCTAAAATGTAAGAATACTTAAATTAGTAATAAATATTTTAAGCGATTAAACTGAAGGCATTATTAACTGTTTCAATGCCAAAAATGAAATTATCCGCATAATTAATCCGTACTGCACAGGCCAAGTGCGGTTATATCCACGTTCATATTGTTAAACTAATTTTATTAATTTGACATATGCTTATGTTATATAGTTCACTACGATGTATCCTGAACAGTGATGGACAGAGTGCTTACAGTGGTATCTGTTAACATTTACCAATCAAACAACATGCGGTGTTCTGCGATGCGGGTTTATACTCTGCGGTTCATCTTGCCTATGTATGAATATCCTCACAAATCGAACACGTGATCTAGTACACTCCATGATTTTGCTCTTGACATTTCTTATCATGGTGAAAATTTTCTCATAGGGTTCCAAAAATAGTAGCAATTTAACTATTTCATAAAACTCTTCCTATTTGATCCATCGTAATTTTGATATATGGTAAAAAAAACTTGTGCTGAGAGAGTTTTCTTTTCTTTAACAATCTTTTTATTTGGTTGAAATGTCTTATGTCATATTCTGAATTGCCATTTGTCCTCAGTGTTATTTTTAATTTGTTTTTTTTTTCCGGTTTCTTATGCTGCATATGGATCATAATATGATCTTTTACAAAAAAGAATAAAAGGCTTTCATGTAAATTTGTGCATTCATAACATAGAGTTGTAAAAACTCATCGAACACATACAGAATAATCAATTTAGTTTGACAGCAGACCTTCTACTGTGTGCACATCAGAGTTACTTCTCTTAGAAAGATTATGTATTTTTACGAATCCTTAAATAAGTGAAGAACATGATTTCGGATGTCCGTCGGGAGAATGTCAGACTCCCGACGGACATCCGAAATCATCCAATGGTACCCAAGAGGCCTAAAGAGGCCCAGAAAAAGACCGAAGGTACCCTGGATAGATGAAATCAGGAAGCATGGCAGCATCACATGGCATCAACGAGCAAAAAACCGAACTATTTGGAGTCAACTTGAGACCTTCATCCAGCAGTGGATCGACCCTGGTTGACAATGATGATGATGATACATATGAAACCTATACATATAGATATATACACACACATACATACATATACATACATACCCATGCACGCACGCACACACACACACACACACATTACCTTTTAATACAGTGAAGAAAATGAAGATAAAAAACTTACTGGTCTAGATAACTCTTCAGGAGCACCCTTATAAAACTCTTCAATAGGTACCAAGTCTATTTCTTCATCTTTAGATTTGAACTGAAGGCATTTAGTAACTTCTTTATCCAAGTGTTCAGTCTCATAGAGAAGATTTTGAAGAAGCAGATGAGTTGAATCCAGTCGTTGTTTTTCTTTATGAAGAGTATCACGTCCTGCTTTTGTTCTGACTTTCTCAAGCCTGTTTAGCTTCTTCAGAGCCACAAGCAATAAAGTGGCTTGAATTCGTTTTGAAGTTATTTCTTCACGAGCCTAAAAGAAATCAGCGTTATTTTAAATTAACTCGATAGTGCTGTTAACCAGTACCAACTCATCAGTAAATTTTTGTTTCTATGATTTTTATTTGACAAAAAAATCAACACAAGTTCATAGATGGGGTACAAAAATAACCTGTATACTACCTTGATCAAAAAGTTTTAGGACCGGCCACCGTGTGGCGCTGTCAAATGGCATCAACTGTGCATCAACGAGTTTGCATTAAATTTTGTGTGAAAAACGGATTTAACGGTCCGCAGACCTTGGAAATGTTGGAGAAGTATTTTTCGGTAGCACAAACGCTTCAGAAGTGGTCGTGAGTCGGTCGAGGATGACGAACGCAGTGGTAGTCGAAAACCGATGAAAACATCGATAAAATCAAAGGAATGTTGGCCGAAAACCGCAAATTGACCATTAGAGAGCTGGCAGAGGACTTGAACATCGCTTATGGATCTGCTCAAGACATTTTGGTTAGTGATTTCGGCCTCAGACGTGTCGCTGCAAAACTGGTGCCGAAAGACCTCAATTTCATGCAAAAAAGGACCACGTTGAAATCACGAAATACATGATTTCCATGAGTTTTTTACCAAAAACAACACGATTACCGAATTCACCTGATCTGGCTCCCTGCGACTTTTTCCTGTTCAATCGACTTAAAAAACCGCTTCGCGGAACCCGTTACGGCACCCGAGAGAATGTCATGAAAAAATCGAAGACGGCTCTGATGGACATACTGAAAATTGAGTATCAGCGGTGTTTCGAGGATTGGATCAAGCGCTGACGTAAGTGCGTTGCAGTCGATGGGGAGTACTTTGAAGGGGACCATATCGATTTTGATGAATAAACTTGTGTTTTCGATTTTATGAATAAAGTCCTAAAACTTTTTGATCAAGGTAGTATTGATAATTAAGTTTGGTTAACACACTGACTGCTGAATAATTTCTTTTAAAAATCACAGCAGCCTAAAAAAAGTTACATATATTTAAAATTCTTGAAAAATTGTTATACGGTAACAGCAGATATAATTCTTTGTCATATTTTTTATTTTTTTTAAATTTTATTTTTATTTTTAAAAGAATAGATATGACCGAAGTCATAGATATTCTTATGCCATTGAACACTAGGCGGAAAAAGTGCCTGTATCGTTCGAGGGGAGTAGCACAGCGCGGGGTTCGAACCGACGACCTTGCGCACGGAAGTCCAGTGCATTACCGAGCGGTCATGCACCTCTCTTATACACCTTATTAGTACAGTTAGGCAACTTCGAACTCACTTGTTTTTTTTTTCCCATGTAAAGAAATTCTGAATAGAATGTCAATGGGTATTTTGTATGGAAATATTTTTGAATGGCGTAGAGACTGGACTCTGAGAGCAAACGAGACGTAGAATAGATGCATTTGAAATATAGTGCTGGAGAAGGATGTTACAAATTCCACGGAGAGCAATGCAAACGAACACCTCCATTCTCGAACTATTGAGAATCATCAACAGATTGTCAACAATATGCCTTCGGTGAGTCCTCCGATTCTTTGGATACATTGCTTGTGACTAAGGAGACAGTTTGGAGAGGTTTGTGGTTATTGGAAGTGTGGAAGGATGACATGCAAGCAGAGTCCTAATGTGTTGAACTGACCAAATAAGAGACAACAAGATTACCCTTATCAACTGCCCTTTAAACCACGGAGTGCAGATAAGGATAGAGAGGAGTCGTCAGAGATTCTCAATCACAAACTACATGACAGGATGAATGGGCATTTTGAGCACCCAGCAAAACTTTATATGAATGCCTATAGGCATTTTCAGCACATAACAAGTTAAAATAACTTGGTTTAAGAAAAAAAAATCCAGAATTCAGTTTATTATAAACAAATTGTTTAGGCTACCAGATACATTCGAAAAATCCATGTGATAATATGATGTAATTACGTGAATTATTAATTAATTAATTACCAAATAAGATGTAATTACGTGAAGTTAAAACATTATCTTTTTTATCCGCTTTTGTAATTAATTAACAATGAAATTGAAAATGTGTGTCAATGTTTGTCTAACTGTAAAATTGGTGAAGCAGTAAATGCTTCCAGTAGCTCAGTTGTCAGAGCATTTCCATGTGCAGAGAAATGGCTGTGGGTTCAGGTCTCACAGATAAAAATATTGTAATTTGTTTTATCAAACACTGTTTATTCCACTTTTTGTAACGGTATAACCCTACCGGTTTCAAGACTTTCACCTCATCTTCAGGGGAGCACAAACAAAACTCTTGTTTGTGCTCCCCTGAAAATGAGGTGAAAGCCTTGAAACCGGTAGGGTTATACCGTTACAAAAAGTGGAATAAACAGTGTTTGATAAAACAAATTACAATGTCTTTAAACCTCCACAATATTAATGCCTTAACTATAAACAATATAGAAATATTGTTTTATGAGGCAAGACATTTGAGCCAATATTTTTTTAAATAAAATGTTATTTTGCTGCAAGAGCGTCACAAATTTGATACAATTATTGACAAATATTCTTGCAATGATAATTGAATGAGAATATTGTATTGATTCTGAAAGATTTTTCTAGTTGATATTCACTGTACGAAATTCATAATAAATTGGAAGAAATATTGTCGAGTGAACTTAAAAGTGAATCAGATTAACAAAATCAAATATTTTAGATACATTAAACCAAACTTTTTAGCAGATAGAACATTAAAAAACCAATGAAAAAATGTAATTACAAATTGAAAACTGTCCAAAACCATATATTAATAAATAAAATGGAGTATGCACCTCAGGTGTGTTTTTTGTCTTCAATTCAGAGATTTCAGCAAATAATTGTCGGATATCTTCACAAAATTTATGAAACAATGCAGCATCTTTCTCAGCAGATCTCTGGCGAGCTTCAGTTTCTTCAAAATTGACGACTTTCTGTTGGACAAAAAAACATAACTGAACATTTTCTTGAGTAGTAATTTCAGACTTTTTGTACCACTAATGTTTTGGAAAGCAATAATTTGAAGAATCTGGATTATGGATTTAAGCAACACCATTTGTACTTGGAAATGTAACTCTTTTACATTAAAATACTGTCTTTGTAATACGAGTATTGTGGAGACAAATGCAGAGAAAAATTAAAAACTGTATTTAAGGTCAAATCGAAAAGAATATGTTTTAAACAAGAAATATTTCAGCTAAGATAGCTTTGCTAACCTGATAAATATCAACATCTACGGGCTTGGCTGTTTCCACGGGAGCGGGATTACTCGTGAGTTTTCTACGCTTTTTAACACTAGCATCCGAGTCTTTTCCCATTTTTTCACAGTTAAAATTCCTTGTTAAACTTTAATAACGAAAAGCGGCTTAATGAAATTATAACCCCAAATAAATACACCACAATTTCATATTTATCTCTGGTCAAGCTTGTCAAACAAAGCGACTTTGTATTGTCTCTGGTTCACATTACTTGACATTGGCGTAGACTCCTTCATATATGATATAACGGAAGTTAAAACTGTTAACATAAAAAATTTCGGTCTTTTCTTTCACAGAAGCTAAACACAAAATAAGATGAAAGAAAACGAGGAACTAAGGTCACGGAGCCGTCAAGGGTGGCCCCAAGTAAAAGTTATTCTTTTTACTATACCATCCACTGAAACTCCCAAAAGTCATAACTATCATCACACTCTCCCCTGTACCCACGAATTTCCTTCTTTCACTAAGAGTTAGAAGGTATTTACAATAAAAATAAATCACCCCATATTGTTAACGTTCAAAAATTAAATAAATAACCAGGGATATCCGTAAACGCAATTCCCTTCCGTTTATCAGAACCAATGACATTCCTGACATATATCCAAGAAACTGAGTATTATATGGAGTCGACTAGTCAAAAAATCGTAAGTCAGTATATCGTTTGAATATTAAAAATTGTTCCCATACCTAAAATAGGTAAACATGTTTCATTTTGAATTTCCTATAGACTTGACATCAACTCGATGAAAAATCACAGAGCACCTTATTAAAAATCGTCTTGGATGGTTTGTAGACCATTATAAATTTTTGAATATTAATTAATTTGGCTTCCGTAAATCACGCAGTACCATAAATAATTTAACTTGTCTTACCACTTATATTTATTCCGCATTTACTCATAAAAACCCCTTATAGCCGCCTTCTTACATATAAATTCTGCTTATGACAATGTTATTTTACCTATTTTAAAACAAAAGATGCTGTTCACAATAAATCATTAACAACTTTTTGTCAGAAAGTTCCATCTGTCTACCGATAGATAAGACGTTGTTCTCCAGAACAGTTAAGAGGGATCTTCCTCAAGGATTAGTACATATTTAGCTCTTTTTTTTTATAACATTTGTACGGCAAATCTTTCATAGTTTGTTCTTTTTAATACCACTGTATTCCAGTGTGCGGACGAAAGTGTAGTTTATACGTCTGAAAAATATCTTAAAACAGTACAAAAGCATTGAATAATTCTCTTTAAAAGATTAAATATACCCTCTTCAAAAAGTTTTTTGTTGCGTTTTCATAGGAACGACAACTACCCATTACCAATATTTATTTTGACCATTTTCCTATTCCTAGCACAATTAACACAAATTTATAAGAATGACACTTCTACACAGACGCGTCCAGGATCGCTTATGACGAACATATATGAATAACTATAAATACGAAACCATAAATATTAAGAAAAAAGTTCAACTGCTCAAATTTTCTGATATTTACCGGAGAGGCATTGACAACCTTGGAAGCATTATAAATAATCTTATATTTAAGCACCCCCAAAACTTGACTCTAAGTTCTCTCCAAATGATAAGAAATAACCTATTTTGATTTTCAAATAGTATAGCTCTTAAGAAAAGGAAAACCATGCCAAACATTAAAGAAGTGGATCTTGAAATCGAAATTGTTACAAGAAATGCAGAAAAAATATAAGCAAACATTTGTACATAACCTTTTGCATGTTTATCGATGATGGAGAAGTGAGAAAATTACTGGAAAAAATGGTGTCAATTCAACCCTATATTCCAAGGTAAACCCAAGCACTCAGAGAGTAGTCATTATAAGTTGCTTGTAATTGATATTGTTATTCGAAAACATAGTACATTTTTAACCACAATCGAGAAGTAATCACGTAGTATTTGATTAGTTACCATCAGTTGACACTGACGTATACTCCTTCATATATATAGAGTTCAAGGCCATTATTCAAGAAGAAGATAATTATACACTGGCGTATACTCCTTCATATATAGGAAGTTATGGCCATTACTCAAGAAGAAGAAGGCTTTCCTTATGTACAATTGTCAAATCGCTGTCGAAAAATGGCTCGATTATTTAGGTTAGGATGTGAAATACTTTCAAAAAATGTTTTTGCGTCTGTGACACAACGAAATATTACTGTTACGGCAGTAAATCGCTTAAAAGAAAGTGAGCAATTTGTATTAGTATAAGAATATGATGATTTATTTGTATACTTTTTTCTTTATTTTTTAATGCACAATGACCGAAACTGCACGCCACAATAAAACGTTAGGAATCTAGAATATGAAGAAAACTATTTTCATAAATTATATGTAAAATTACGAATGAGATAATACCGTTTAATGTGCAACGAGTATATTAAGATACGCTAATGGGATCAGGGTATTTGTCAATATGATAATGCGAGTTAGTTCAGTTCGATCTCACCAGCACCCACGGTGTTATGGGGGACAAAATTAGCAAGCCCTCGTCCAGCGTGACCTACACTAGAAGATCAATTTTTTTGTGAGCGCGACGTCACGTAGTGACGAAGAAGGAACTGTCCAAAAGGACTCCTCCGGTGGCAACATCTGAGTGAGAAAAGAACAGTAGCAACGGCGGGTTTAAGGTCCGACATGTGAGCCAATTTGTGATGTGCACTTATGTCTTGACTAGGTACCTGATAACAGTTGACACTATTTGTTGTGCTGAGCATTTATACTGCTGAAGAGCTTATAGAACACATCTTTATATTTCTCATTTACTTTTGTCATTTATCTAACCGAAGAGTATATTGTAAAGTTATATTCAATAATGGAATTGATTATTATTAATTTATCAAAAGTTTAAGCTTTAATGTTGTGGACTTTTTATATCAGAAAATTTAAGAATAAATTACTTCGTTGTTCCATTAATCTCTGCTACACATATTTCTACCTATTATCCCGAGGATCTCTTCAGGTGGAATGATCCTGCTTCGTTATGAAAATAGTGCTTAAGTCAGACTGGTGTCATGTTACATTGCTATGGACCACCCATATCAAAAGTCCATAGTAAATTAACATGACAACATTCTGATATAAGCACTGCTTTCATAACAAACTGGAATCATTCTGCCTGAAGAGAACCTCAGGATAGGAGATAGAAACGCGTGTAGTGGGGATTAATGTAATTAGTGGAATAGATCTACAATCTTGAATATAGCCGATTTCAAATATTATGTGTAGGAGCGCCAGAGATGCACCTTAAGGCGCCAGCGAGGTTCGCAACCCACTGCACTGTATCTGTGGTGATGGCAGTCGAAGGAGGACGTAGTTAAGAGTAGGTGTATGGAGTATTGGGAAGGAATGAAAAGAAAGATGAATACGTCAGAGAAATCGTAGATATATGGATGTAGAAGAGGCTTATAATGTGTGTCAAGATATGGAAGTCTGGTGCCTTGTCCTCTAATAGCATGGTGGTATGTATGCACAAAGTAATTTATTGTTAACTTCTAGGCGATTGAGATTTTGTAAGCAAAATAAAAAATTGATTTTGTAAGTAATATAAAAAACGTTATTACGGCCGACATATACAAAATAATTGAATAGATAAAAACATTTGAGCCTTGTCCGTTTTATGGATAAATTCATGTATTCGGGAAAAAAACATCGGACGTACCGTATACATCCATACTCTCTTGATGTTAAAATTCGCTTGCCGTACGGCCATACTCCTTTAGAGGTTAAATATTCTGATTATATCATTTTCAGTCCGTGAGTTTCAACAAGGAAAAGAACTCGTCATAGAAGGTAATTACATAGAGTCGCCTCGTGAAAAACTGCTTGTAAAACCATTAGTTACTACAACACCAGATGGGAAACCTATGTGCTATATGTGTGCACTCGATTTAAACATCATGCATACGGATGTATTGATTCTCAGTCAGTTTTTGAGGTCGGATGGATGCATGCAGCCTAGGAGAATAACTGGCTTATGTGGAAAGCAACAGAAAAGAATTGGCACTTTGGTCACAATGGCGCAAAAAGCAGGTATTATGTTTTATTGTTTAATTATTAAATATGTTAGTCAATGGTGTAAGTACTACATATACATTAACACATCGATCAGTAAGGCCCGGGACTAACTACTAAAACAACATTTGTTTGCCAAAATTCTTCCTTATTCATCAACATAGTCTCCTTCAAGAGCGATACAGTCATTCCAACGCTTTACTAACTTTTCTATGCCAGCCGTGTAGAACGATTTATCTTTGGTTTCAAAATAGGCGTTAGTTTCGGCAATCACTTCTTCATTGTAGCCAAATCTTTTCCCCCTGGAGCATCTTTTTGAGGTCTGCGAACAGCCAATAGTCGCTGGGGTCCAAATCTGGAGAATATGGTGGGTGCGGAAGCAATTCGAAGTTCAACTCGTGCAATTTGGTCATCGTTACCATCGACTTGTGACACGGTGCATTGTCCTGATGAAAGAGAACTTTTTTCTTCTTTATATGGGGCCGTTTTTTTGCAATTTCTGCCTTCAAATGCTCCAATAACGCTATTTAATATTCGCTATTGATGGTTTTTCCCTTTTCAAGGTGATTGATGAATATTATACCATGCGCATCCCAAAATACAGAGGCCATAACCTTGCTGGCCGACTGTTGAGTTTTTGGTCGCTTCGGACGACTTTCACCGGCTGCTCTCCACTCAGCTGACTGCTGATTTGATTCCGGAGTATAGTGGTGGATCCAAGTTTTATCCATTGTCACATACCGACGCAAAACCTCCCGTTTATTTTGCGTAAACAGTGCCAAACAGCTCTCTGAATCATCGATGCGTTGTTGTTTCTGTTAGATTGTGAGCAAACGCGGCACCCATTTAGAAAAAAGCTTTTTCATGACCAAATGTTCACGCAAAATAGTTTAAACACTACCAAATAATATCTTCAGGATGTCAGCTATCTCACGCAACTTTACTTTGCGATTTTCCATCACGATTTTGAGTTTTTTTTTTATGTTTTAAAAATAAAATAAAATATACGAAATTGACCAAATAAGGATATGATCTGGTAGGTGTATTCTTTCACCATTATTATTATAAGGAGAATCCTATATTTTACCTTATGTGGGAGAACATGCAATGCTGGGATGTAGACTGACCTAGATAGCGGTTTTGTGGCATACCTATGTACTTATATTAGATTCTTTGTAAGCATTGTAACCTTTTGCGGTCTTATATCGAGTCTGACTCGACATCGATTTTATTCCCATGGGTCTTATGTCGAGTTACACTTGACATTAAGGATTTTGTATCAGCCAGTAAAATTAAAAATAAATGTCCAAATATTGTTTTATTTAAAAAAAATAACACTGTAAATCATTATTTTTTATAGAATAGTGTAAATTTTTAGACCTGGTAGAATAAAAAAAAAAGTGGACCGCAAAGGGTTAAATAGCAACACTTAACCATGTGAGCGAGTGTGGCAATTGAAGGTGAAAATAATTACAATATTTTCTTCTTCCCAGTGTCATGTCAGGTCCCCCCAACGTTGAATATCACCTGAGAGTAGGCATCTTTGTCCCCGGCAGCCCGAAAAAGAACCCCAACGCTCCTTATACCAGTCCAATCACCTATATTGCGGAACCAGGAGATTTGCCTCCTTTTTCAATATAAGTAAGAAAATAACTCAAAAAATTATGGTAATATTAAAATAAAGGAAAATCTCTCTTTTTCAGGTTTGATGATAAATATAAATCCACCTAACTGCAAGAAAGATCCAACGAAACGTAAGGATTGGAAAAAATTCAACACTTATTATGATGAAAAAACTATATTCATGAGAAAAAAAAACAGTATATCAAAAAAACATGAGCGATAAATGAAAACAAAGATTTATATGTTTAATAATTTTACTGAGAACATAAATTAATTGTTTTCCACTCTAGTGAAATAAAATTAGTTTACAATTCATAAAAAAACAAAGTGAAACTAGATACATGTTGTGTCCTTTGTAAAATAAATGATTTCTTCATAATACTTTAATCTCAGGGTATCGTAAATATATTAATAACCAGTTTAAAAGAAAAATATTCCATAGTCATCGATAACCTGTCATTGTGATAGTGTAAAAGCTGTAAAACTGGCGTGCAAAAAGGGAATTTTATTTCCACTTAAACTATGGAGTTAAAAAGTATGTTAAATCTGTCATGTTAGATTTTGGTAAGATAGAAAAATAAATCATTAAAAAAAAAGTGTTACTTTGTTCTTCCACTAATTACAATTAATCTCTGTGACATGTGTTTCTACATCCTATCCGAGGTTCTTCAGGCAGACTAATCTTGGTTTGTTACGAGACCAATGTTAAGTCTAATTGGTGTTGTGTAACCCTTAGTGAATTATTTGTCCTTTTCCATGCTCTGTTAGTTTATTTAACCTTTACCACTCCAATTTTACATCTTTACGTGTTTGCAGCAGGGCTTAATTAATTTTATACATAATCAAGATTTTTAGATGTATTGGGTGTTAACATAAGTTGTGTCCGTTTTATTTTTCAATTTAAAAAAGAGCACCAAAAGTAAAACAAAATGGTAAAGGTTATACGTCATTCAAAAGAAAATTTTCTGCTCTACAAGATATTGTGTTTGCTTTTACGTTACATATATTATTTTATTTGATTACAAGCCTTCAAAATGGAATGTCAAGTAGACGAAAGTGAGCATTTTCGACACCTCCTGTTCGCGTTCAATCGAGGGAATAAAGCTGCTCACGATATTTGCGAAGTGTACGGTGAAGATGCTACGAATGAAAGGACAGCTCGTCGATGGTTTTTGCGTTTCAAAGAGGGTAATTTCGACCTGAAAGACATGGAGCGTTCCGGACGACCAGTGGACATCGATGAGGACCACTTAAACCATATTATTCATGAAGATCCCCTTCAAACCGCTGTCGAATTGGCTGAGCAGATTAATTGTAGTCACATGACTGTATACCACCATCTTAAATCAATGGGAAAAGTCCAGAAGTTCGACGCTTGGGTTCCACATGTTTTGAGTGAAAACAACAAAAATCAACTTTCGACAACTTCTGCTGGTTTGCTCGCGCGTCATCGAGCTACGCATGGCAAAGGTTCCTTTACCGCATCATTACTGGTGATGACAAATGGTGATGAAAAATGTTTGAAGGGGATCCTCATGAAAAGTATGGTTTAAGTGGTCCTCATCGAAGTCCACTTGTCGTCCGGAACGCTCCATGTCTTTCTGGTTGAAATTACCGTCTTTGAAACGCAAAAACCATCGACGAGCTGTCCTTTCATTTATAGCATCTTCACCGTACACTTCGAAAATATCGCGAGAAGCTTTATTCCATCGATTGAACGCGAACAGAAGGTGTCGAAAATGCTCACTTCGTCTATTTGACATTCCATTTTGAGGGCTTGTAATCAAATAAAATAATATATGTAACGTAAAAGCAAATACAATACCTTATAGAGCAGAAAATTTTCTTTCAAATGACGTATAACCTATACCTGTTTTACTTTTGGTGCTCATTTTTAAATTTGGAAAAAAACGGACACAACTTATGTTAACACCTAATACTTAAAATATTTATTTATTAAATCATAAAATATTTATTTATTATTGGATTTTACTGAAACAAAAAGGTATGGTCAAAAGAAACACTATATTATTAAAATTTCTGCTGTGTGTGGTACTTTTTGAAGAATTTTCCAGGATGTTTCACAAAACCACACAGTTTCCCTTTTTCCTCCAGGAATTTTACATTTGCTGCATACAGTCCAGTTTTTAGATATCCCTTTTTTCTTGGCTATGAAATGCAACTTTCCATCACGGCATTCTTGTGTTCTGGGTTGTCTTCTTTTTCTGATAAGACGACGTTCCCTTGCATTTCCTGCTAATTGTAAAACCAACTCCTTATGAGAGATGGGGTGCAATCCTTAATCATTTTGATTTTAATTAAATACAATAAAGCTTACAGTAACATTATATTTAATTAAAATTACACTTATTCCTATTAGTCTGAAAATCATTTTCCTTCACCACTTTAAGGGATTTTCTTCTTGAATGGGTAACTGCTACAGTAGTGATCTGCTTTATCTACTGCCCCCACTTTTGCCCTGTAATCGTAATCAATATGTCAAAAATACTAGTCAGCCAACAAACTGAGTCATACTCCCAAAGTATACATGGCACCTGTGCATCAAAAAGTGAGTGCTAAGGGTTAACTGATTGATAAGTGAAAATCGGAAATGCGCGAGAGACAATCAAGCCAGTATTGCTCGTATATTTACTTTTATATTTTTTTCTGAGATGGATTTCATAATCAAGTTTTTACTTCACTGACAACCCTTATTAAGGAAATGTTGAAAAGTATAGGAGATAGTAAATACCCTTGTCGATGGTCTGTCACACTGAACTTTTATTTCTCCACTTGCTCATACTACTGTTTTGAATTCATTGAGTGACATGTTGCTTAGATAAGTTTATAAATTATATTGCATTCTGTGAGCTTTCCTGTATACATTCTCGTTTACCTGTTTGAAATCGAGAAAGATTTAGAAAACCCACTCTTACAGAAGTTTTAAGGAAGATATTTAAAAAAAACATGACAATGATTATTCAATGTATAAAATTATCTTCATTGTGTTATGAAAACTGTTTGCTTCCCCAGGATCCTGCATTTCATCTGATGAATATTTATGGAGCACTTGATGAAAATGGGTATTTTGAAGTATTTTAGAGCTATTTCAGGCAAAATATGGTAACTAAAATTTTCCACATGATTAAAACAGATTTCAAAAGTTCCAGTTCTAAAATACATAAAAAATAGAAATTAAATCAAGATAATAAATATATTTGTTTTTGCTTCTTTACATTTTGCTATATGTTGGTTAAAATATTTTGCCTTTAGTTAGATTTGATTTGTTTTATCAAATCAAAATATTAAGCCAAGTACAATTCTAAATAATGGGGAAGTTTATGAAGGAAAATATCAAGCTAAGTACAATTCTAAATAATGGGGAAGTTTATGAAGGAAAATAAAACAAAAGAAGTTTAAAAAATGCAGAATTTATTAATTTAAACATTTTATTAAGTATCTCATATAAAAAGCTTTAAAAAATAAAGAGTTAAAATAAGTTTATTTATCAGTTTTGGCAATGGCCACAAAAGCATAAACTATGTGTAGATATGGAAATTGTTATTTTTAATAGTATTCAGTGATAATAGCAATCAGTGAGTATTAAAATCACTTGAATAATGAAAGTTTAAAAAGTGCATAAAAAAATACCAATTACATATTTATATTGGATATGACCAAAGTCATTCTGCAATTATTTATTTTGTTATTCAACATTCAATAAAGATGGTACAGCCCAAGAATTATATGTAATTCAGAAAAAAAATCCCAAATGAGATATGTTTGGTATGCACATTAAATCCAGTTTTTCCAATTTCTGCTCTATTGTATGATAAATCTGTTTCCTAAAATTCGTCATACAATTCAATAAAAAGTTTTTCTAATTAAAACATTGAAGAATTGATATTTTTATTGGGCACAGGGGGCACTAAATAATGGTATGTATTTATAATAAACATAATAATACCATAATGTATTTTTAAAACCCAGACAAAAATCTAATGAAAAAAATTATGTCATTTTCTAGTAATAAAATATGTTCATATCACATGCAAACGGCCAAGTAATGAATTGTATGCAAATTTTACAGAAATAAATTTTTAAGATTTTCTGTAAATTTAAAATGGCAGTTTATAAAATAATATAGTGAAAAAGAAAACTATTTTCTTTTTTGAACATGAAAAATCTTTATAACAAGTAATTTTTCCTATGAATTTGAGATGCAATAATTTTCAATGTCATATCCCTTTAAGCATCATATCAAAAAAATTTTTTTTCAATAAGTAGAAAACTAACATGGATCGAATCTTTGTCTTTTGTGATGAATTTAATTATTTTCAAAAAGCTTAGTCATCATAGTTGAGTTTTGCACAACAATACAAGAAAATGGGTTTATTATCAATGTCTTTGAAAATTATGAGAGCTTTATAACAAATAAAATAAACTGCAAAAAAATATTGTTAACTTCTCTGAATCTAAACTACGCTAATAGCTCGAGAGTTTTAAAATTTAAACCTTTCTTAAAAATGCAATTATTATTACTGCTACAGAAATTTAACTACACAATCCAAATGAAATTTGTGTTATTTTGGTTTCTTTTTTTATACATTTACAAATAAAAATAAATAAAAAAAAAGCTAAATCAACATTAAATTACAGTACAGATTGGAGAGTAATTAAAGTGTCTACCAAATAGTCACCGATACAGCGGGAAATAAATCAGTCCTTTGGTTTCTTGATAAATTTGACTCAATTATTAAAGATGTTTTAATCCATGAACACAAAGAATATAAGACAATATTCTCATAAGACACTAAAGTAAGATTTTATACTTCTTTCCTGGTGATAAATCAGGATTATTAGCTCTATACTTAACTCTTATAGTAATTCCATTTATTATTTATCAGCACACTTTATACTTTTTTTATAAAAATGTTTTTATCTAAGATAATAATTAAATACTGATGAAATGCCAACTGTTCTAAAGTAATTTTAGAAGATAATAAAGAAACTTCACAGGTACTAGCCAAATTAAAACAATAAATCTTCTTATCAATAACAAATATTAAAAAAATAGTACAATCAATGCGTATATTTTTATATAGTACGGAAATAATCAAAATGCAAAGAAATCATAGATATTCTCCACTATGAAAATTAAAAAAAAAAACATAACAAATCTCAATGACATTTAGAAAAGTTAAGCAAAAGAATTGTATCTTCACAGTAAACAGTTTGATTTTTCAGTTAATAAAATGTCTCATTTCCAGAAAAGTATACATACATATATGAAATCTATTTATATTTTAAAGATAATAATTGAAAGAAAAAAAAAAGTTTTGCCGTGGTCTGACTGTTTTTATTTATACGGGCTCTTTCATAAAGATTTGCTTATTTGGTTGAAAATATCGCTCTTATCTATCACAGTCTTTCGTACAGGTACAAGTAACCGAGATCCTTTGGTGGGTTTTCTGAGAATGCCACTTTATTGTCGTTGAAGATGACCCATCTTCCTTCATGCAGGATGTGGCATACGTAATGCCCAACTTGAGTCGATGTGCCCATGTGTGAGATGAATGCTACTAACTTGTATTCTGAAAATAGAATTGAATAAATAAAGATGAAATATTTTATTTTTACTGTAATTTGTATGAGATACTACTACTTATCTTAAAATTGTGAACTACATAATTTGTTTGCAATTCATTTATTATAGCTGCTAGCTAGGTAACATTAAATATGCTTGCTAGGTAACGATAAAGTTTTCATCTTTGGTTTTGATGATATTTCTGCTTTGAAAAAATACACCTCTTTCTATGTTATTTGTTAATTTCTTTTAAAATTAATATTGGTCGACAAAATTATTATATTTAAAAAAAAAATAACAAGAAAAATAGTCTTTAGGGCAGTAATATATTATGAAATAATCAAATAAAGTAAATGTATTATTTGGAAGACACTCGTCAAAAAAATAATGTTATAACTTACTAGCACTGCCATCTGTGAATTCAGGTTCCTTACTCGCGGTAGTTTCTTCAGTGCAGTCGGCATCCAGTTCTGTAGCGTGGCTGAAGATCCAGTCGGCAGCTCTCTCTACATTGTTTTGCGTGGCGCGGAGGGCTTTTTCTGCCTGAGACCGTAAGAAGCCCATGGCCATTATCATCTCAATGTCACATTCGTTTGGCTTCGGTCCACTACTTTCTACAGAGACATGGAAAATATTTTTTAGTTAATTTATTTATTTAGGAATTCATCCAGATTTTTCGTGTAAGTATATATAGAAATATAGTATTTATTATCTTTGAGAACGGAAAGACATCATAGTATAAATAGGCCAAAACCCAAACGATGGTTGTCGTCAAAGAAAGAATAGGAGAATTAAATTTTGAATACAAGAGAGCGAGAGAGGAATACTTGGATTCTCTCCGAAAGTAATTCGAAATTTGAATCTCGGTGGGTCCGTGATACTGGATGAATTTTAAATACCTAGCTAACAATTTTTGAACCGGTGTAAAAGGGGACGATGTATAAATGATATATATAAACAAATTTAACATTTATGAATATATATTTTCATAAATGTAGAATTTGTTTTACTTCCGTGAATATTTCACAGGTTGCAACTAGTAATTAATATTGGTCGAATAGGTATTATGAAGTAGAAAAAAAGTGTTTTATAATGCATATTCAGTAAAAGCCCTACAATAAGTAATGACACCATTTGATATATTTAAAACATAAGATTTACATGTCCTCCCAAGTGGTTTTTTTCAAATATTTTGAATTTGATAAAAAATTATGAAGTTATAAGTTATTTATATGGATTCATGTATGAAGGAAATACAGAGGTCAATTAGTGGCATACAAATGTCGAATGGGAATGTATATGGATTGTTGCCTGCAGATTACACAGTATTTTGACAGAGACAGTAGTTTCACTAATGTTTACTGATGTGTTTTTTCTGTAGTCTCGTTCATACGATGAAAGTCACATTCATAATAGTAGCTTTTAGCAGGGGTTTGATTTTCTAAAACATGTCATCAATCATCGATGTTGACGAATATCACAGAATATTTTCAAATAATAAATCATCTCCGACCATCATGAAATACTTTAAATAGTGTGTGACTTACGTGATTTATTAGTGCCAGGAGGCACAAATGGGTCTCCAAAGTCAGCATCTGCTATGTGCTCCATAATCCAGTTGGTGGCTGACTCCATTCCACTGTTCTGAGTGAAGAAGAGAGCTCTCTTGCAAGCTTCTGGTGGGAATCCCATATCCATCTGTGGCAAAAATGTGTATATTATGATAGGAAAGTCTCCTGTTATAAATATTCATCTTCATTTCCTACATACTTTAAATGTTGTTGCAAGCACACCCTGAAGCTATGTCTATATGGGACACAGACTGACATAGATTGAAAAAATCTATAAGTCAAAGCTCTGTCCTTTTTGATTTATTTATACATGTACTGTGTTATAATTGTTACATCTGTACATAATTCACTTGAATAAAGCATTTATTACTAAAAAAAACATTAGAGAGTGACATTGGTAGATAGCCAATTGAGCAGTGGCATCAATATAAAAAAATATTTCTTTAGCGCCATTTAACTACAAAGATCACATAAAACCGCTAAAGAACCACAATTCGATAAGCATAATTTCAGGGAATACCAATTTAAAATAGTGATTAGTATACACAGTAAATTAAAAAGGAGGTTATTTACTATCTTACTAGTACATATAATTGTTCCCTCAAAAAAGATTATTCCTTACCAATTGTGATAAGATATTTTCATCGTATCTTGGTGGCGGCACTTCCGTAGTAACTTCCGGTAACAGGACCTCTCCTTCCTTAAGTCCCGTTCCTCTTAGGTCACTCAGGTCCATTTCCCAAGGCATCTGAAATTATATTCATTTATTATTTTGGAGTTACTGATAGAGAGAACAGAATAAACGAAAATTTCAAGTGTCAAAATTTTAGAAAGCAAATTGTTTACTGAACCATGTGCACTGACGAATAACTCTTAAAAATACTCATGCATGTTACATGATGTGGTTGTAAAGGGCCTGATTGAGATCTTATTGATAGATATAAAATATTACTTACATCAACTTCAACATCTAGCTTTATTGGCACCCAGTCAGATCGGAGGGTGAATTTCTGTAACTGTATCATCAAGTAATCTGGGAAAGTAGCCAATCGAATAGATCTGTTGAAAAAAACAAATGGTTAAATCTGTAGTTCATGCTTGATGTATTGCCCTTCATGTTTATTATAAATATTCAATCTTAAAAATCAATTGTTCTTATATATTAACATTGTTCATTGATCCATTATTATTTTTTGCATGAATTAAATTATACAGTCATGTGGCAATTAATGTCCATTTAGTAGGTTTATTCATTGCAGAAATTTCTCGAGAGTAATATTTCTAACACATATTTCAATGTAAATGTTTTTGTATGGAAAATAAAATAAAAAACAGAATATTTATAATTAACAAGTGACAGCTAATGGTAAAAATGTTTGCAGTTCTATCTGCTCATTATAGAACTATCACACATCTTGAGTATCCAGGTCTCCGCGCTTTATAAAAAAATGAAGAAAATAAGGATTTAAACCAATGGAGTCTAAGCTTTTCTGTGGATTGCACGATCTTTCCATATCACTTTCAGGTTTTGCGCATTATTAAGCAGCTCAGTTAAATAAATTAATGCACAAGTTCCAAGTCATATCAAATAAGATATTGTTTTACTTACTTTTTAGCGATCACTTTCTTATTCACAGCTGCACTGAAGAAGTGTTCAATATTCTCCTCTCGGGCAAATGCTTCTAGACAGGCTTTGAAGGGAATATGTGGCCTTACTAACAGTGAAGGATCTCTGTCAAATAAAATATAAGATCTCTGTCAAATGATAAAATTAATATTAAAAACTAGATCTTTGAAATTCAGACATGAGATTTATTGTAGTTACTCTCTGCATCTTTCTGTATGACCCGTTATGCAAACCAATGACATAGTCTATGGAGATATTTTAATAACACCATATTGAAAAATTGATTTGTATAATAAATAATGATATTTTATATCATGAATTAAAAAAAAATATATATTAAACACAATTTTTCTTTGTATTCACCACTGTTTTGTTTATTGAGTTCGCTACCAGTTTCAATGACCTCTTTAATAAAAATGGTGTTGACTATATTTAAAAAAAAAATATCTATATAAAAAAAATCTCTAATCTCCGAAAGTTCTTCACCGATTGCTTTGAAATTTTGACAAAAGGTTGCATTCGTATACGAAAATGTTTATATATTGTTTATATGTTGTTTATAGTTAAGGCATTAACGTTGTGGAGGTTTAAAGACATTGTAATTTATTTTTATCAAACACTGTTTATTCCACTTTTTTGTGACGGTATAACCCTACCGGTTCTTTCCGGTAGGGTTATACCGTCACAAAATGTGGAATAAACAGTGTTTGATAAAAATAAATTACAATGTTTATATATATTTTTTTATATACAATTGTATATAAAAAAGTTTATAAATCAGACAAAATAACGTTTGCGCCCCCTGCAGCGACACACGCCAACTAAACTTGACAGTTATGTCACATTACATTTTCGACGTTTCGGAATTAATATTAAATATCGATATAAATAAAAATGTAAATGTTCGTTAATTAAAAGTCTCCAATCTACGAAAGTTATTCACATTGCTTTGAAATTTTGACAGTTCCATTTTGATTTTGAATATTAAATAATAAATATTAAATAATTAAATATTAAATTTTCAAATACGTTTATTGAAAAAAAGCGCCATCTGCCTGGACGTAAAAACACTCGCTAGACTGAGAGTGGCTGAAAGACATCAAAAATATATAGTATACCCACAAGCATTGTGAAATTAAACATATTAGAAACGTGTGCTTTCTCTTTTCCATTTAACCAGACTGAGCCACAGCAACGCATGGCCGGGTACAGCTAGTATTAAATATATCTATTTTACTAAATGTAAGCACTGATATAAACTGACATACTTATGCAATAAGGCTCTAACCCAAAAATATATTATTTTTGGTAAATATGAAATAAGCATACATCAATTTTTTATGTGCATAAATATCTAACCACTAAAATGGGCATTTCATTATTAAATTCAGTCTTAAAAAAATAAATCTACATAATGCATTATGTTTTGTCAAGTTTTAAAAATACTTTCTTATTTTAACCCTAATTGTACAATTCATACATGTTCTAATTGTATTTATAGCACATTTATATTACATATAAGATATTGAAGATACGAATATTATCAATAAATAATATTATTAGAAAAATGAAGCGAAATGAAAAGTGCTTTACAATTTCTGCCCCATATCTTCGACTCTCTTCCTTTCCGCCTCGTAAGCCTCCACCTGGGCCCTGTTGTCTGCTGCGATGAGAGGAACATGCAGTGCGAGGTTGTACTCGCTCCTGTGAGAGTAGCGCACCTGGCCTGTTTCTCCGCAGGCTACTCGCTCTTCCACGTTCATCCTCAGACAGGAGGCCGGATTCAATGTGTGGCGACTGTGACGCTGTAAATAAATACAATGAAACCGTAAGTTTTTTTTTAAATAAAGTATGTATACCTTACTTAATTTTGCATTCAAATTAAATTAATACTCTAGGATATTTTAGTTTGGTCACCATTGGGAATCGAAACTAAAACATTCGGGTGAGAGGGTCACTAACTAGAGGTATTAACACTTGAAAATGCCTCGAGTTATTAGCCCCATTAGAGATATCCTGTATCAAAGCAGTCCAAACAGTAACAACAGCATTACCAGTACTAATGGTCTAGCAAATATTCAACTTGTTATTCATTATTGACTATCCTGGTTTTTATTTCTTATTTTCAGACCTTAATTATCTGAATTTATTTAGTGACAATTATGAACTGCCCCTTTTAGAAATGTAATAAAACTAGCACGCCTGGGGTGATATTTTATTATGAAATAGCTATTTGTTTATTATTATTGTGAAAATCAGCTTGGATATAAAATATATTTGATAAACTGAATACAGAATAATTTGTTTTCGTACATAATTTTAGTGTTTCCATATGAATCACTTGCTTCAACCAATTCTGGCCCGCTGGATTATGCAGAAATACGTACAAATTAGACCTCCTCTGTTGTCTTTCCTGCTTTCACATTAACTCTAGGAACTCGTAGGGTTCCCGTAAATGAAAGTGGACACTATATCATGTATTGATGAAAAAGCTGCCCCCAGGGGGAAAGAAACAGATATGTATTCACTATTATTTACCAAAAAGTTTAAAGAAAATTGGATTGAATTGCGTAAAAAATATTTAACTACTGATATATTTCTTTGTTAGAGGTCATGAAAAGCGAGTGTAACTTAGGAAGGTAAAATAATTTATTTATTTAACACCTTTATTGTAAATAACACCTTTATTACAATCTGGCGGGCTTATTGCCAGACGGCAAGACAAAAGTAAATGAAGCAAGTTACATGGTCGTAAAAAACATTCAAATAACTATTCATTTCCATGAAATCCATGAACATATACATGAGCATATGGCCACAAACTCTACAAAAATGAGCAATCACTCGAACATTCCTTTTCATATAAAGTGAGATATCAATCAAAGGAAAAGGAAGGGATGGTGGAGAGGAAAGATAAAAATCAGGAATGAAACACGTCATTACTGACTAGAAATTAAGTCTTTTCAGTCGCTTCTTAAAGTTTGCTTATAATAATTTACAATATTTTAGGAAAAAAACTGTATGTGGATGAAAAAAAAATGCATAGTAAAAGTTTGTTAATTTGAAATTCTGGGAATCAAATTTTACAAAAAATTCAAATAACGAATTACACGATCTCTAAAAAATCTATATTGGCGCAGCACTTCCCAATGGTTGAGAATATTGCACCCATTTTTTCTTACTGTAAGAGTTTTTGAAAAATGTGAAATTATTAAAGGTAAAATGAAAAGAACTTAAAAATACGAGTATGTAATAATTATATTTGGGAAATACACTCCAAACCACTTACTTATGATAATAATCTTGAGATATTTGATATTGAATCTTTGGGTATAGGGGGAGCCCTGGGAATTAAACCGTTCACCGGCGCTTAATATACTGGTCATCCCACATGTGGTCCCACCACTAGGTCTGGTTACCTAGTGGATCCGTGATGCGTGGAAAATTTTCAATGATTAGAATTCATAAATACTTTTTGGCGAAAAACATTACAAATTATTACGAAAAGTCGATTTTGGGATCTAGAAAAGGCAAAAAACTAATTATCATTGTTGTAATTAATGGAGTTTTATTGTAATTTGTATGCGATTGCTTGGAATCTAGAAACAACAATCAGATGGGTATATCTGTATATAAATATTTAATATACCTCAAGAATATCTATGAAATGCATGTAAAACTGTTGCACATCCTGCTGCCTTTTAGTGCTGAACTCCTGATGTCCTTTTCCTATTAGATTCTTGAACATCTGCGGAGACACACCCTTCTGAGAGCCATCCTCTGATGGAATGGAGTATTTGCCAGAGACTAGTCCAACACCCAATTTGGCACTGTGAAATACAAATGGTAATTAAATGTTACATATTGAAGAAACATAGGTTGACATATAAAAGAAATCACAAACAAATTAAACAAAATTTGCAAGATAAATAAAAAAAAAAGTAAAAACATTATTAATTTTTATAATATGATTATTAACAATATATTCATAATTCACAATATCGTAAAATTGAAATCTGTCAAATGGTACGATATTCACAGTGAACCTTTACATAAAATAGTCACCATTATTGCCAAAAATGCAACTTAAATCTGAGAAATCATAGCAGTATGTATGTAGAAGAGGCAAAATATGCGTGTCGTGATAGCAAAATCTGGCACTCTTTCCTTTTTGCCTACCCCAATAGGGAGATGGCATATATGTATTTTGACATTTTTGGCTCTTTTTAGCTGTATTTAATTTTTTTTTTGACATTTTAGAGAAACTAGTCAAAATAAAGCTTTACACAATTTTTTTTTCAACTAATAAAATGCCAACGCCTGAATGTGTCATTTCTTCTTTTCGTTTTCTACTATACACAAATATATAATTGGAGTATTTAAATATACCCTGGAATTTCTTTTTAATTTTAGCTATTCCACATTTGTCTATTTTATGATTGTTCAACTAAATTATAATCTTTTGATCCCTTTTATTCCATGATATTCTGTTCTAGCAAGTTTTTCTAGTACAAGTATTTTTCGCTTTGATAATCATTCATTCCTTTTTCTTGTTAAATTGGTCATTTCAGAGATGTATCCATTGTCCGAGGCATCTTTCTTTGATCTGTAAGCGTTTCCACCTTTAGGTTTGATCATAATTACATTTCAGAGATGCATCCATTGTCCGAGGCATCTTTCTTTGATCTGTAAGCGTTTCCACCTTTAGGTTTGATCATAATTACATTTCAGAGATGTATTCATTGTCCGAGGCATCTTTCTTTGATTTGTGAGCGTTTCCACCTTTAGGTTTGATCATAATTACATTTCAGAGATGTATCCATTGTCCGAGGCATCTTTCTTTGATTTGTGAGCGTTTCCACTTTTAGGTTTGATTATAATTACATTTCAGAGATGTATCCATTGTCCGAGGCATCTTTCCTTGATCTGTAAACATTTCCACCTTTAGGTTTGATCATAATTACATTTCAGAGATGTATCCATTGTCCGAGGCATCTTTCTTTGATTTGTGAGCGTTTCCACCTTTAGGTTTGATCATAATTACATTTCAGAGATGTATCCAATGTCCGAGGCATCTTTCTTTGATCTGTAAGCGTTTCCACCTTTAGGTTTGATCATAATTACATTTCAGAGATGTATCCAATGTCCGAGGCATCTTTCTTTGATCTGTAAGCGTTTCCACCTTTAGGTTTGATCATAATTACATTTCAGAGATGTATCCATTGTCCGAGGCATCTTTCTTTGATTTGTGAGCGTTTCCACCTTTAGGTTTGATCGTAATTATTGGGTGTACAAATTAGTTCGGTCCGTTTTTTTGTGTTCAAAAATGCATTTATTTCTAAACAAAATGAATGAACAGATCAATTAAAGTATTGTCCATCGCTGGCTACTACTTTTTTCCATCTCTCAGGCAATTTTCGAATTCCATCTCGAAAAAATGACCCGTCTTTTGAGGCGATCCAAGTTTGGAGCCAATTTTCGGTTTCTACGAAAGAAGTGAACCGGTGACCTGCCAAATCGTGCTGCATCCTTTGGAACAACCAGTAATTAGAAGGAGCAATGTCCGGGGAATACGGCGGGTGCGGTAAAACATCCCATTTGAGCGTTTCCAAATATTTTTTACGACTTTTGCGACATGAGGCCGAGCGTTGTCATCAAGAAGAATAACTTTATCATGTCTTTGCTCGTATTCCGGCCGTTTTTCTCGCAATGCACGGCTCAAACGAATTAATTGTAGCCGATACCGATCGCCCGTAATGGAATCGCCAGGTTTCAGCACCTCATAGTAAACAACATTGACCGGGCTTAGCGTAGTATTTTTTCTTCTTGGGGTTGTCGTAGAATATCCACTACTCATCTCCAGTTACAAAAAACCTATTCTTTGTGACCTTTGAATCAGCTGCTCGTAAGTGAAACATCGCCTTTCAATGTCTCTCGGTTTCAGTTCATAAGGCACCCAATTTCCTTGTTTTTGAATCATTCCCATGGCTCTCAATAGTACGGAAACAGCTTGTTGAGTTACTCCCAATGATTCTGCAAGCTCCTCTAGCGTTTGACTCTGATCTTCTTCGAGTAATGCCTCTAATTCTTTGTCCTCAAATTTTTTTGGCTGTCCAGATCGAGGCTTGTCTTCGACGCTGAAATCTCCATCTTTGAAACGTCGAAACCATTCCCTACATGATTTATCAGTTGGAGCAGCGTCACCATAAACTTCGACAATCATTCGATGGGCTTCAGCTGCACGTTTCTTCCAATTAAAGCAGAAAATTAAAACCTCCCGCAAATGCTGCTTGGTTAACACAAAATTCGACATTTTCAACACTACAAAACAAGGTTTTTGCATGAAACTCAAAGCGATATAAACTGAATATTATTGGCAGATGTCTAGCCTCTCTGAAACCGTCAAAATCGGCTGTCACTATGAACCATTCATAACAGCCAGAGCCATCTTTTGGAAACGACCGAACTAATTTGTACTCCCAATACATAAAAAAATCATGACAGTATTGAAAATAAGCCAGTTGTAGAATGTCATTTTGTTTTCAAAATTGTATTTGTGTTTAACACTAAGGCCGAGGCCACACCAAAGTGCTTCATTAGGTGCTAAGCTAGGTTTTACGTGTTGTACGTGTTTTACATTTTTCTATAATTTGCTCGATGGGTTCCACAAAGGCTCCCTTTTATACACAGCTGTCATTAAAACTTCCGCCATCTTATAAATTAACCAACACATCTGTTCGCTAGGAGATTCACTCGATGACTAATCGTCATGCAACGCGGCGCGAAGCGTGCAGTGTGGCCACTGCGATAGTATGCGGTACGTTGGTTTGCTAGGATATGTCGCCTAACTCGCAACATAGGTCTAAGCATCAAGCGAGGCTCCTACCTGTGTGGCCGAGGCCTAATACATTCACTCAAGTGCTAGAGGTCACCCACGCTACATAGCGTGGCGAGCTACAGTAACTTGTATGATTCAATCGAGTTCCGGCCACATTGGAAATTGGACATATTTCTCTTGGCCATTTGTGGATAGTATAAAATAGGGTTATTTCAGATATTTTTACAAAAAAATAAAATTGAAGAATAGAAATATGTGCGATTGAAGATTAGAAATTATTCCTACCAATAATAATAATGTAGCAAAACCAATATAAATAATCAAATTTTAATTCACCATCGAAACACTCGATAATGAATTAAATTAATGGCGCATGTTCGAGCTTGTGATGTAACAACTCACCACAAACTTTGACAGCCATTTTTGTTTATACAACCGCATACGATATTTAGCATACAAGCACTTAATTGTTTTTATGTTATTCACTCATTTTGATTTTCTTTTACTGAAAAGAATGCATTAGTCAATCATCTGCGATAAAATTCAACATGGTCGATCATGCGACTTAGAAAGGATGTTTTTTTTTCAGTAAATAGTAGTCATGGAGGTATTTCACTATGACGTAAGTGATATAAATAATGATGCCAAAACGTAGCATTAATTTGAAAATAATATAAAAGAACATACGTCTGAATATTGAAGTCATTAACAGGATCAGATGGGAATGAGCTAAATATCTCAGGAGCTCCATCCACAAAGCGTTTGATGAAATTCGGAATGGTAAAAATCACCTGAAATAAAAATAAATATTTCAAAATAAATACACTTAAAATCACAGAACATTATTTTTATTTGGGAGTGCTAAGAAATTAATAATTTCAAACCAAGTGTTACAAGTCAAAATCTGACATTACCGGAGTCCAATACATAAATACCATCTTGCCGTTTCCTTGTCAGAATAGGCGGTATACTTTTCCATTGCGAAATACATATTTTGTCTTTTCCCCATGCATAAATATTGTTTGACAGTTCCTAGCAAAAAATCTTTTTGAACAAGGCTAGATGGATAAGAATATAATAAGTTAAAGATGTAAAAAAAAATAAAATATTTTTACTACTTGAAAATCTACCGATGGAAGATATGTCAACATTTATTTGGGAATATAATACATTTTAAACTATCAACAAGTTTTCTGATTTTTCAACACATTGTCTACAGTGAGAGGAATAATTAGAAAATACTAGTGGTTAAAAAATATCAAATTAAGTATAATAGTTGTTATAAGTTGAGTAGAGAAGAAGATACATGAAGAGGATCATTAAAAGTCACATCATGGTAATGACTTACCGCCGGGTATTGTACTTGATTGTATAGAAAGAAAAAGTTACCTGCATGACACTGTTGAGGTAGCACGAGTTGCCCATATTGAGGAGTCCCGTGAGGCGAGGCCCATTAGCAGGTAGCAGCGCACTGGAAGACTCCTGCAGGGCACCCCATTCCCAGGCCCGCTGGTTCACCTCCAACTCCAGTTCCACCATTGACTTCTCTGTCTGAAAGTGGCAAATCATATTCTCTAATGAAATATTCTAAATTGTGAGCAATGGACCTACATTTTTTAATGATAAAAACTAATTTAAGCAATATCACATATGTAGCATAAACTTGAAGAATATTATCAAAATATAATTGTGGTGATAAAGTATTCTAAAAGTGTTTTGGTTAATTGGTCAAAGGCATAATTCTCTCAAGTCACCTGTTAAATGGGTGTTTCAATGCTACACTTTTCATAGATAAAAATCAATATTTCCAATGTCCGTAAAGATAAAAAACAGAGAGGAAATGTTTCAACCTCCTATAGCTAATAGGACCAAATTTTAATATGGTTCATAGAAATCTCAACTTGCTGATAGGAAATTTTAACGCAATATTATTTTCAAAACAAAAATTGTGTACAAAGTCTACAATATTGATTTTAATAGATTCATTTTCATTACTTCTTAATTTGACAGAAGTACACTGTTTCAACATTCAAAAACTGTTATTTAATCAAATATGCCAAACAATTTTCATATATTTTTGCAAAAACAATGAGAAATTTTATTAATCATATGAAAGAAATATATTGGTATACCCTTTTCTTTCTTTGACTGGTTTAGTCGTAGTCTTATGAATATCCTTGTACAAGTTTTTTTTCGAACAAGCTGTCGTCTGTTGGTTCTCATTACCTAGTAGACCGCTGACGACTATCTATAGGTAGTATTTGGTAGAGTTCCTAAAAGGCCGGCATTATAAAGGACTCAAAGCTGTTTGCATTGCACCCGACGAGATAGAAGAATTTTGGCCTCCGCATGCTTTATGTGGGTAGTTCAAGCAGTAGTGGTATTTTTATATTATTTTTTTTGCAAAAAATTGTGATTAACACCAAACAATTTTGGTTAAAACATAATATCGTAGAATATAGGAGGATCTCTGAGTTCAGAGACCTCACAGTAAATCTCGACCTATAGCCTATCTTTATTCATTGTATTGAAAATCTCATCTCAAAGAGATAACAGATGCTTGTTATTAGAAACACAATGCTGTTTATTGATGTAAGAGTGCTAACAACACTATTAGTTTTAAGTACGAAATGTGTTCCAATTTTCCTTTTTAGTGTGGTTACCACACTAAAATGTACAATTACATGGTGTGTTCTTCAAGAAATTTGGATAACATTTGAGGCAGTATTCCTGTTGGACTCTTAAACAGTGACGCTGTTTGTAGTAAGGAGCTCACATTAATGATAGTTTTCAATATTCTGGACAAATAGTTTCATTTTAGCAGGGTAAGAGGTCCACACTAAAAATAATTGATTTTTCTTGTTCTTTGAACAATTACGCATATTGGGGAACATGATGGTTATGAACATTTTCAGTTCTTCCAAAGGGAAGCTCTATGGAGTTCTCGGATATCATGTCTTAGTATTCCCAATTCAGGATCATTGCTTCTCAATATTATAATACTGGTTTACTACTATTTTACTGTTTTAATACTCAACATGAATAATTTATTATTACAATATTCTGAGTAAACTTCATCCGTTTATTTATTTTTCTTTAATTTATTTTGTAATCTTTAGCTTTTTAAAACTGCTTGTTTTATAATTTTAATCTTTATTATTTTGATTATTCATGATTTTTTTTAAATTTTATTAATACATGATTATTTTATGCATAAGATAAGGCCATTATGAATAGTTAAATATATTTTTACTAAAATTTTATGCCTAAAACTGATCTTCATTTTGAATTGGGAAATAAATAAGATGGCTTGAGCAATAATTGTGCTCAAATTTTGAACTTTCAAACATATGAATCTGGTGGAAAATTAGTTGACTGTACATATTAGGTGTACAAATAAGTTTCCGCCGTTTTTTATAAAAAAATGGGCATTTATTGTGAAAGAACGGAACCTCATGTTTTATTCGAAGTAGTACCCATCGCTTGCCACTACTTTTCCCCATCTTTCTGTCAGCATACGAATACCGCGTCAGTCATCATCATCATCTTTTGAGGCTATCCACGAATCGACTCAATTTTTGGTATCTTCATATGATGTGAAGTGCTGCTCAGACAGGCCATGCGTCATCGATCAAAACAAGTGGTAATCAGAAGGAGCAATGTCTGGTGAATACAGCGGATGGGGTAAAACTTCTCAATTGAGTGTTTCCAAATAGGTTTTGACCGGTGCCGCAACATGTGGACTAGCATTATCATGCAGGAGAATAATTTTGTCGTGTCTGGCGTAGTAGTGGGCGCGCTTTTCCTCGAGTGCTCGACTCAATCTCATCAATTATGTTCGGTAGACAGCCCCAGCAATGGTTTCATTCGGTTTGAGCAACTCATAATACACGACACCAAGCTGATCCCACCAAATACACAACAAGAGTTTTTTTCCATGAATATTTGGCTTAGCCGTAGATGTTGAAGCATGACCAGGGGATCCCCATGATTTCTTCCTTTTTGGATTATCATAATGGATGCATTTTTCATCACCAGTGACTATATGGTGCAGAAAACCCTTTCGTTTATGCCTGGCAAGCAGCATTTCACATCTGGAAAATTGGCATTCAAAGTTTCTCCGTGTCAGTTCATATGAATCCCAATTTCTTTGTTTTTGAATCATTCCCAATGATTTCAACCCATGTGAAATTGCTTGTTGAGTCACTCCTAATGTAAGTGCAAGTTCTTCTTGCGTTTGGCACGAATCTTGATCCAATAATACTTCCAATTCCGCGTCTTCGTACACTTTCGGCCTTCCGCTACGTTCTTTGTCTTCGATGTCAAATTCACCGTTCTTAAACTTTTGAAACCACTCACGACAACTTCTCTCACTTAAGGCAGCCTCACCATATGCTTCTACAAGCAATCGATGCGCCTCAGCTGCAGATTTCTTCAAATTGAAGAAGTAAATCAAAAGTTCCCGCAAATGACACTTATTCGGCTCAAAACTTGACATTTTCGAACACAAAAAAATATGTTATACTGATAAAAATTCACTAATATTTCAAGGTCATGTTGTTGACAGATGTCCAACCTTACGATAATGACATTTTACATCTGACAATTTTAACCATAACTTACTGGTGGCGCCAACTTTTGTCAAACGGCGGTGACTTATTTGTACACCCAATACAATAAGAACGCTCACAGTCGAAGGATCATGTTATGTTCATACGAATTTCAAATAAAGTTAAAAAAATACTTGGAGTGGATTCTTTTTGATATGTATCAATCATTTGTTAATAATTGTAACAGGTCCTTGAGTCTGTATTTTTTTGCCTAATAGTGAAAAAAATTACCCTTTTTTCTCACCTTTTGCATTTCCTGAATATTAATTCCAAAGTGCCTGAGGTGGTCTTTTAAGTAAGGGTCTTCCACCATATCATCTTCGACATATGAAAACACATCGGCTTTTCCTTCCGGAGTTATGGTTCCTAACTTGACAGCCAAAGGGTATGATGTGTTCACATAATGTTGGACCTGAAAACAATAAAAGAGTTTTAATCTAAAACACAATGAGTCCAGAGAAAATTTAAAAAGACTTTTTTTTTTCATTTGTAAAATCAATATGTTTCTATTTTTAATTTGTTATCAACATAATTCAACTCAAATCGCCTTTCTATTCTTCATGACTCATTCCTACGCTTTTCTAGAAAACCGGGGTGTTCGAGTTAACACTGCAATAAAACAACACTGTTTAAAATTAAATACAAAGTTGGTTCCAAAACTTTAATACACAATAATTAGAAACTAAAGCTTTTCCGCTTACTTGCGGTCTTGGTCTCCATTGGATTTTTATTTATTTTCAGAAAACATTGCACCTGAATTCAGTTAGTGGAATTTATGAGTTGTCTTGTATTAATTAAAAAATCAAATATTATTCAGGCGATATTTTATAATGGAGCAATAGAATACAAGTCTATCTATTTTTATAAGCAAGCAGTTTGATTGGGTTAAGAAATAAAATACAGAAAACGCACTTTATAATACAAATGAGATGGAAATAATTTGTTTTTCATTCTTAAAAAAGAAATTGCATCATCATAATAAGCAAATCCATTCTAGATATAAAAGCTTTTCAAAATAAAAGAATTGAGAGTTGTGGTTTACACTTACAGCATGATCATTGCCTCCAGAGCCATCAAAGAACTTCCTTCCACAGAGAATAGATCCATCTGTGAGGTTAAGCCACAGGTTTTGAGTAAGATCACAGTTCTCACATTTCCATCCTGTTGGTGGCACTTTTACACCATTGTCCAATTGTAACAAATTAACAGCGTGTCTAGTTAAAACAAATATAATTATTTTTATAAGAAAAAAATCTGAAATTTCATTTTAATGAAAACAATTTCATAGTATTGGATGTTAACATACGTTGTGTCCGTTTTTTTCCAATTTAAAAATGAGCACCAAAAGTAAAACAAAATGGTAAACTTATATGTGACACATAAAAAGAAAATTTTCCGCTCTACAAGATATTGTGTTTGCTTTTACGTTACATATATTATTTTATTTGATTACAAGCCTTCAAAATGGAATGTCAAGTAGACGAAAGTAAGCATTTTCGAAACCTCCTTCTGTTCACGTTCAATCGAGGGAATAACACATCGATCAATAAGTCCCAGGACTAACTACTAAAACAACACTTGTTTGCCAAAATTCTTCTTTATTCATCAACATAGTCTCCTTCAAGAGTGATACATACATTCCAACGCTTTCCTAACTTTTCTATGCCAGCCGTGTAGAACGATTTATCTTTGGTTTCAAAATAGGCGTTAGTTTCGGCAATCACTTCTTCATCGGAGCCAAATCTCTTTCCCTGGATCATCTTTTTGAGGTCTGCGTACAGCCAATAGTCTAAAAACTTGTAAAATTTTCTTTCGAATGACGTATAACCTTTACCATTTTGTTTTACTTTTGGTGCTCATTTTCAAATTGGAAAAAAACGGATACAACTTATGTTAACACCTAATACATAATGCACGCCAGCGGGTTTGTTACGGTTAAGCCCAATTACATTGTATTGTATTACAATTTAGTTGTATAATATATAATACTCATTAGTGGGTCGTTGCCACATGGCAATCTCTTCCAACCAATCAGAAAGGTGTTGCAAGTCTCAAGCGAAAACCAACTGGAACCTTTTTAAAAAAACCTGGGTACCAACGGGAATCAAACCATGAATCTCCGGATTGGAAGACAAGTGTGTTATCAACTAGGATACAGAGGGAATTCCAACTACAAATCCAATTACATTTTAAGTAATTCTTAAAAGAAACTAATCAAGTGGTTCAGTTATGTCTACAGAAAATTTTAAGGAGCTCAATCTTAAATACAGCTGTGGAAAATATCTATATCCGGAACTTGGTCTAAGTTATTTTTGTCAGCTTCTCAAAATTCCCATCGATATTTTATTGAGTTTTTAAGAACAAGTGAGTCCGGAGTGGCCAAACAGTACTGATAGGATTGTAAAGAATATTGAGTCCATTTCACATTGATAATTATATCCCAAACTTTAAAAGTTACGTTCTGATAAACCTGTGGAGCATTTTAAGGTATTACTATACAACATGAATCAAACTTGCTATGGTATCAAACTTAAATATGGGGTTAGTAGATTCCGCATGCAGTATATTAAATATTTAATCCTATGTTTAAAGAACTATAAAAAATTGTCTTCAACACTCACTTGGAAACACTTCTTTCTTCTCCATCCCACGTACCAGTTAATGATTCTAACTCTGCTAATTTCTGAGCTGACTGTGCGTCAAGAACTCCACGCACTGATCTGATAATCTGAATTAGAAAATTGTAATATGTTTTACTTCTATTTAAACACAATTAATATAAAATTTATTTAGAGGAAGAAATTATGAAATCAAGCAGTAGCTATTGAAATAATTAATTCTTTAAAACAAAGAAACACAAAAGGAACATCAACCAACAAACGTCAACGAACAAAAACCAGAGAAACAAGAGTAGAGCAGTTAGTAGGTTTTTTTTTATTAAGAGTTTATGGCAAGGATAAAATAATCCTTATCTCCAGTGAGGTAATTATTATTTTTTACATTGTAAATTTTCCACCTTTATTGTAACACTAGATTAAATGTCAAATTAATTTTAAATAATGAGAACATGACATTTTGTGAAATCACAAATCCACAATATCTATTCATAACACTTAAAAGTTTAACTTTTCAATTTTGTCTTAATTAAATTTTAGTTAATATAATTAATTAGTCTTAATAAAATTAATAATTGCATTAATATATATCCATTCTGTCTTACAAGTCTAAAAAAAATTATATTTCTGTATACTATCGTTAATAATTTTAAAGTACATATTCCAATAAAATTAGTGTCGAGTTTTAAAAAAAATAAGATTGTGGGGACTCACAATTTCAGGTAAGTTATCATTGGGCCAAGGAATGACAGTAAATTCTGGCAAAACCACGATGGACAAGTGGTCAGTAATTTCATACTTGATTTTTGATGTTTCCGGATCAAATCCACCTTCAACACCAATCGCAAGTCGTGTTATCTTCTTCTCAGGCCCGTCTCCTTTTTGTTCAGGTGGGGCGATCTGCAAGTATTCCAATACACATTAATAAAAGGGAATTTAAAATGAAAGCTTTCATATAGGTGGGATACTTGGTGCAAAGGGCAACATTGGCATGGTTTGGACACATTTGTCGCGCACAAGATAGCTGAGTCATTAAACCATCTTTGAGGCAAAAACATTAGGAAGTAGATAATTTGGTAGACCAAGACAGTGTTCATGGATTGTTTTAGTAAACCTGGAGAGCTGGTGATAGGGACTATTGGAGAGAAAAGACGATGAATCGTCAGACTAGAACTTAAAGAGGCATCATCGAGGGGGCTGAAAGTATTAAAAAGTTATAATTGTTTTAATTAAATTTTCACTTGATGGTGGCAATCTTTTAATAGAGCATTAATATATACCCATTCTATCTATTTATTGCAAGTCTAAAAAATGTATATTTTTGTATATTATCGTAAATAATTTTAAAGAACATACTACCTTGATCAAAAAGTTTTAGGACTTTCTTCATAAAATCGAAAATACAAGTTTATTCATCAAAATCGATATGGTCCCCTTCAAAGTACTCCCCATCGACTGCAACACACTTACGCCAGCGCTTGATCCAATCCTCGAAACACCGCTGGTACTCAATTTTCGGTATGTCCATCAGAGCCGTCTTCGATTTTTTCATGACATCCTCTCGGGTGATGTAACGCGTTCCGCGAAGCGGTTTTTTAAGTCGGTTGAACAGGAAAAAGTCGCAGGGAGCCAGATCAGGTGAATACGAAGGCTGCTGAATAGTAATCGTGTTGTTTTTGGTCAAAGACTCATGGAAATCATGTCTTTCACTATTTCAACGCGGTCCTTTTTTTGCATGAAATTGAGGGCTTTCGGCATCAGTTTTGCAGCAACACGTCTGAGGCCCAATTCACTAACCAAAATGTCTTGAGCGGATCCATAAGCGATGTTCAAGTCCTCTGCCAGCTCTCTAATGGTCAATTTGCGGTTTTCGGCCAACATTTCTTTGATTTTATCGATGTTTTCATCGGTTTTCGACTGCCACTGCGTTCGTCATCCTCGACCGACTCATGACCACTTCTGAAGCGTTCGTGCCACCAAAAAACACTTCTCCAACATTTCCAAGGTCTGCGGACCGTTAAATCCGTTTTTCACACAAAATTTAATGCAAACTCGTTGATGCACAGTTGATGCCATTTTCAAACTAATAAAAAATCGAAAACACGCACAAAGGTAGATGTACTAAGTACAACGTAACTTTTACAAATGTCAAGCTATGATGCTGAAATTTGGAGGGAAGTGTCAATGATAGATGTGGTAACCTAAGAAAAAAAAAAGAATTCCAATCGGGTGACTGACAGCGCCACACGGTGGCCGGTCCTAAAAATTTTTGATCAAGGTAGTATTCCAATAAAATTTGAAGAATTAAATAAATAATTCTTTGATGTATAATAGACCTCGGACATTGTTATGCTAACCGATTTTTAAAATAAATATAATTCCACCTGAATAATTGTTTTCTTCTTCATTAGCTGAATGATCAAATATCATGATATAATATAATGAAGTGTTCAAAAAAACTACCAAAGTAAAAAAGGACAATTGTATACATACAGGCTTTTTCTCCCGTTGAATATGTAGATAGACAGCATTTCCACTGTGCTGGAAGTATTGTTCCACATATTGACGGCCAAAACTGAGAAAACTTGTCAAGGATATGTAAAGCCCTGTATCAGTTTCCTGGATGAAAAATAAATAAAATGCTAGTAAATACAAAATAATACAAGAAAATTACAATTATTATAAAAAATTTAAGAGCTAGATTTCAAACCTTTTTGCCTTTTTTGTTTTATTTTTGCTGTTCACCCATCAAGAGTGTTCTTCAGCATTACATAGCCATAATAAACAAATATAACATTTGAAATTTTAACACTTAAAAATAACATAATTATTTTCATATATTACATGAAAAATTATATATTAAAATATATGTAACACATCGATCAATAAGTCCCGGAACTAATTACTAAAACAACATTTGTTTGCCAAAATTCTTTTTTTTCATCAACATAGTCTCCTTCAAGAGCGATAAATTCATTCTAACGCTTTCCTAACTTTTCTATTCCAGCCGTGCAGAACGATTTATCTTTGGTTTCAAAATAGGCGTTAGTTTCGGCAATCACTTCTTCATTGAAGCCAAATCTCTTTTTCTAGAGTATCTTTTTGAGGTCTGCGAACAGCCAATAGTCGCTGGGCCAAATCTGGAGAATACGGTGGGTGCGGAAGGTTTTCAAGGTGATCGATGAATATTATACCACGCGCATACCAAAATACGGAGGCCATAACCTTCCCGGCCGACTGTTGAGTTTTCGGTCGGAATGTCGTGAAAGTTTGACACGTAGCTTCTAAAGGTTGGTACTAACTGAGAATGGTATGGATTTGTTATTAGAGGCGCCATCTGTTGGTTAGTCCCGGGACTTATTGATAGATGTGTTATAACTCAAATTTAGGTAAAATCAAATTTTAAGTAAAATATATATTTATGTGATTAAAAACCTCGACCTATTTAAAAATTACTTTTTGCTCTTGCTTTGATGGATTTGATTTCTGAAATGGGCCTCTAGCAAATTGTACTGAAAGTTATTTCCAAAATTCATTGGTCAATTTTATATGTAACTCATAAAAAAATCCTTTTTATTTTTGGTTAACGTGACAAACTAAATATACTGTGAATATCAGCAATAATAATGTATTAAAAGTATATAATTCTAGATGTTTTGTTTAAAAAATTAAAGCTTATATTCATTTTTTATGTTTTTTTTTTATATTTTTATTTTTAATTACTAAATATTATTCTGTTGATATCCACAATATGTATAGTCAAACACCATTGGAATTGAATTGCAAATTGAAGAGCAAAAGTACCTTATAATTGCATAAACCCACATTTTTTTTAACCACTTCACTAGACAAGGCCTGTGAAAGTTTATTTTTTTTATAATTTTTTTTTAATATTTAAAGACGGAAAGTTTTTGTTTAAGGAGCTTATTAAAATCTAAAAAAATATTTTTTTTTGCTAAATATCTGAGAAGACTTGTAACAAATTATTAAATAAAAACTCATTGATTTTATTCCACCGATATACTGAGTAACTCATTTTTTAAAGCTATGCAATATATTGAGTTGATGCATAAGTTTGTAGCGTTTTTGATTTCCAAGGCAACAGTGCTTTGGAAAGATTTTTTTGAGATATGTCAATGTCATTTTAATGCCACAGTATTGTTTTATTGAACACGTCTTGAATTTTTCAATTAGCATGAAGTTTGTGTTAATTTTTGGCTAAAGATAATAGTGTCGAGTACATAAAAATGAACATTTTCGACATATTTTTTTGAGGAGTTAAGGCATTGGAGGGCGCTAGAATCATTTGTGCCGTTTACGGGAAGAACGCTATCAGGGAAAGTACATCATGTAAATGCTTTTCTCGTTTCAAAGAGGGCCATTTTGACATGCTCCACGTTCAAGACCATCTGAATTTGAAGACTGTTAAAACGCTTCAATTCATGATAATCCATGTCAATTAACTAGGAAATCTGGCAATATGATGAATTGTGACCAATGTCATCACACAACATTTGCATTCCATGGGAAAAGTACAAAAATCGGGTGTATGGGTACCATACGTTTTGAGCAAAAATAACAAAAATCAGCAGGTTGCCATTTGTGCTTCATTGCTTGCTCCTCATCGTTTGACCCAAATTGATACTGACGATGAAAAATGATGTATTTACATGACCATCAAGAATAGAAAGGAATGGCTGGGCCCTAACGATCAAGCATCTCCCTGTGCAAAAGTTGGTGTCCAACCGTAATGTTGTGCATCTGGTGGGATAAAGATGTCATTTAATATTAATTGCTTCTGAGGAATGTAACCATCACTTTAGGTTTATTGACAACAGCTCCATCGGCTTAAGGCCACAATTTTAAAAAAATTACCAAGAAGACGATTATTCAGCTTGATAAAGACCATCCGCATACTGCTAACATTACAAAAGCCATTATTCAATAGCTCAGTTGGGACGTTACTGCCATCTGTCCTATTCTCCTGATCTTGCTCCATATCTATCCAACAATCTATGAGGAATCTCCTTTAATAATGACGTTGCTCTTTAAAATTGGTTTGATGACTTCTTCACCTCTAAACCACCGGATTTCTTCAAGTGTGGAATAAAAAAACTGCCAAAACGTTGAGAACCAATCGTTAACAATGCAGGAGAATATACTGGTTAGTTTATATATATTGTTAACTTAAAAATTTTAATTAAATAAAAACGCTACGAACTTATGCATTAACCCAATAGATGACCTGGGTATCCTGTACATCAGGGGTTCTCAACCTAATTGTGGTCGCAGACGCATTTGAGATTTAGGAAAATAGTGGCGGGTGAAAGCCGGATTTAAAAAAAAAGGCATATTGAGCAAACACATTGCTTCTTAGTTTGGATAAAACAGTAGTCTTCCTCCCAATCATTGTTGAATTGATAGGTTCATTGTTTTTTACTTGGATTACTCATTTTAGGGTAAAATATTTATGAGAAAAACCAAACGCGGTGAAGACACGTGATGTTGTGCAGCACTGCATTTAGACTGAACTGGTTACCACAGATAAAATATATATAGTGCAGAAATTTGGCACTGGTAATCCTTGAACTCACAGACAGTGAAATCAAAACATTTTCGTAAAATAACATAAATGTTTATATATTTATGATTTCAATAAACAATATAAAAAAAAATTGGATTAAATTGTGTTCTTTCGTTTTAAAATATATTTTATATTTAAAAACGAAATTCATTTATTTTATATTTATAAACAAAATATTATTTTGTTTATAAATATTGGGACACCCCCTTCCACACTTTTAGTGACCACAATGTCTCCCTAGTCACGAGCAATGTGTCCAAAGAATCGAACAACCCATCGTAGGCATAATGCCGAGAGACTATTATTTTGTAGCAGGGGTATGTGCGCCCTCGGGCACAGGGTTGAGAAACCCTGCTGTAAATAATTGTTAAGATTTAGAGGTCAAGTGACAAAAAATTACGTAGACCTTTTGATACGTATTCAACATGAATCAAAACAAGGACGAAAAAGCAGTTTTCATAAATATGGATATGATACCCATTGTGGTCAAAAATGGCACCAAAAGATCATTGTCCAAGCATACTTTTAGCATTCTATTTCCATTATAATTTGTCTATATTTCACCAAACTTGCCTAATACTGATACAAAACCATATTTTTTTATGGCAATCTATGAAATCAAGTTGCCTGCCGATATAATCTTGTCATTCTTTTTTTTTCTAAAACGTTTCTAATACAATTCAAAAAATCTTCCACGTTTTCATCAATTTCACTGTTGACCGGAGCATACCCTATCACAAGTAATATATAGTACTCATTATGCCTTCTATCAAGTATTAAAATCTGCTAAGATGATAGACACAATAGTATTTTAGCGCCAACTTTGATGTATGGGAGTGACACGTGAATGTAGAAAAATACTGAGAAGAGCAGAATAAATGCTGTAGAAATGCGTACATTTAGAATAAATTATGGAGTGACAATGCATGACAAAATACAGAATGAAGTAATAAGGTATGAATGTGAACTTCAGGTTGATGTGTTAACTAAGATGAAGAAGAGCACACTGAGTGGAATGAATGAATACAGAGACTAAAACAAAATAGATATATAGTACAAATTTGAGAGTTAGGCTTGTAAGAGGAAGACCAAGGAAGGTATGGTTGGATCAAGTGAATGATATTCTGAAAGAACGAAACGTAGAATATAAAGTTGAATTCTGAAAGAAGGAAACGTAGAAACGTCAAGTATGACGAATTCCAAAAATACTCCTATTTTTTTTAGTATGAAAGAAAAACACAAACATTTGCTTTTGTAAAACTCGAATCCAATGTTTTCTTTGTTTTGAACATTTGTATAAATTACATTAAGCCGTTCACTTCCCTGGGTTATATTTGACGTTTCGAAATAGTGGTTTGTATTTCGATCTAAGATAAAAAGGATAATGTTTGATGCCGGAGTATTTTTTTATTATTTTAGTCACAAATAATGCAGATAACTAGTTTTTTTGCAATTCATATATTGAAGGGAACAATTTTACATACAACAAAATATATTTTGTATCAGTGGTATAAGACATTGTTAAACATCTGAATATACGATTTAAAAAACAGTACATTTGATTATTTGCGAAATACAATATACGAATACAACAAAAATGCGAAAAAATAAAAATGAGCGAAAGAGGTTATATTTTTGTGCAACTCACCGGATCGTCAAAGGAGTAGACACATTCATCTTTATAAATTTTCTGTTGCGGTGCCGGGACTTTAATCTTAGAGAGGTGGCGTGTAAGAACTTCGGCTTCAGACATAATAACAATTATAAAATTTATAAAACAACGCGAAAAACTAAATAATTCGCCGGTGACACTCGGTACCAGAGACAAACATTCGATATGATTCGATACTTTTCATAGACAACAAATAAAAAATAGACATTATTTCATTCACTTGTTTGCACAAATTTTGTCACCCTGGTTTTTACTAATGAAAGAACGAATTATTTTTCATTGCGCATAATCATTAATTTGCAGTTAGACAAAAAAAAAACAGTCGGCATCTCACATATGGAATTTCTAATGCTGCATTTTGGTTTTGTCACACCCATAGTCTTGAAAATTTCATTAATGGATTATATACAATTGAATTATATCGCCAAGATCTACTAAGCATTGGGATCGTTAATTTATTTTCAGTGTATTTAGATAAAATAGTGAAAATATTGCAAAGACGGCCAGAGACTAAATGAGGCCTCATTGCTCAGACTTCTCGTGTGAACGTTTCTTTCGCTGCTCTAACTTATCCTAGTTTAGACAATTCCTTTCAATTAAGTTTCGCCCCGATTTGAAGCTCTTTGCTCTTGACGCCGATGCCAACGTCTGTGAAATTCATTACGCGTAACTAAAGTATGGACGATCTTCGTCATCATGGCATGCTAAGTAGCCATGTCCACAAACAAACCAACTCGCCATGCTGACGCTGATTCCAGAGACGCATGGAACCATCACCAAGTAATGGGAATGATATCGTTTGGAAGTATTTCCTTCCATCGTTCAGTTGATTTTGAGGCCGTATCTACTCTTTGTTTCGATTCACCATTAGATGAGACTAGGCTGATCTTTAGTCTACTTGACTGATCTTCACGCTTGTAAGATATCGTTTTTTTTGCCAAAACACCGGGAAGTCTTATCCAAATCTGTGTTTTTTTGTAAGTCATTCTTCTTTTTTTTTATTTATATGATAAGTAATTAAATGATAAATAACATAATCAAATATTAACAATTGATCCATATACAAAAATATTTATAAAACAAAACTATTCTAGATGTACCCCATCTATATTCTATTATGTCCAAATATTTAATACAAAACCAGCCTAACCTAACAATCTCTTCAGAAACAAAATTTGAAACAATATTGTATGTAACCTTTGTTTACTAGATATGTTACCGACGACCAAAAGGTAAATATTAAGAACCTTGTGGTATTATCTGGTTCCCACGTATTGATTTGTATTGATCAACTGTCTGTTGAATAACAGTTGAAACTTAATTGATAAACGGGAACCCTTAATTGATACATCAACTTTTAAGTTGAATTGAACGAAGTTGACCACCTTTTTACTTAATTCGATTCAATTGTGTCATTTTTCGAGTCGACACCGGATTGATACGTGTCGAATGAGTGTCAGATGTTACTTGAATGCGAATATTTAGTTTGTTGTTTTGTATTATCTCTGGCTGTCGTGGTCAGAGTGCGGCTATATTGAGCTTTATTTCCCCTATTACATATTTCAATAATTGAGTATAGTCTGGTACAGCTGATAGAGTCTGTCCTTCGTTTGTCAAAATAAATTTTCTAGTCTCTTGGTTGAAAACCGCTATCTGCAGCTACTTGTAGTTGTATTAGATACTATTTGTGTAGTTGTGTTTCAATTTAACAGTTCCATTCACAGATTAGTTGCAAGTGTAAACTTTGTGTTAGGAATTTTTCGTTTATTTTAATTGATATACAGTTATAAGATTAAGTGTATATTTTAACAAATTTAATTGTGCTTTTCAGTGAAGTTAATCAATTTGAAAACTTTTAAAATTGTATAAAATGTCACTAAAATTGTATTTTGATCTAATGTCTCAGCCCAGTCGGGCCTTGTATATTACTCTAAAAGCGGCAAAAGTGCCATTTGAACCTGTTAAGATTGCTTTAGCCAAAGGTACAGATTTATTTACTTTTTTTGTAGGTTTATGTATTTTTCTAGTTTTTACGTGTTTCAGAAATCTTAGCATTTGTGTTTCATTATTTTATATTGCTTCGGTGTATTGTCATGTTATTTTGCTCAATCTTTTCACATCTTGAACTTTGGACATTTGAGTTTATCAGTTGTTATTTTTAAACAGATTATGTTTTATTTATTATATAATTAGATGTTACACTTTTAATTTGATTTGAAATGTAAATAAAAAGTCAATGAAATTTAAATAAAAAAATCATGTAATTATTTTATACTTCTGCGATTTTAATTCTTAATAAGAATAAAAGTAAATTACTATACTTTTTTTTTTTAAATGGAAATATAATACTCGTACAGTCAATTAACCTCTTAATAATGCCCTTAAACTGTACACACGTAACAAGAAATTGTCAAGGCCTTCTAGATTTAATAATTACTTCAGACCCATCTGGAGTTCGCACTCATGGACAAATTGATGCCCCAGGCTTCTCGCATCATGATCTGATATATATCTCACAGATAACCGTGCTCCAAAACTCTCAAAAGAAAGAAAATTCCTGAGAGGCTTTGGACGCATTAATAGGGATGCCTTATTTTCCGATGCAAGCGAAGTTGACAGTCTAATCCCAATGATATTACTGTTTAATGCAAACATGAAATTGGTGGCATTCGAGAACTTTTCATGCTAAAGTTTTCTTTTTATGACTCACCTCCAATGCTGGATCATTTTTGAAAATCAAAACTACGTTATTTTGTTAACTGCAGACTTCCATATGATGCGACACAATTGAATAAGTCTTCCGAAGCACAATAATTGAAAGCTATAATTTTACATAATGGCCTTATAGTGATGCCATAGCCGTACAACATGGCTCTAGCTAAGATTTACAGCTAATCAGTCAAGATTTTGAGCTGTTGCACTTAAGGAAAGGACAGACAATAATGAGTTTGCAAAAGAATTTTAATATAAGCGAATGCTTGTCAATTTTTATGGGTACAAGTATGGTAAAATAACCAGATGACATAACGTAGATTGGGTAATGAGTATGGAGACAGTTTTAATGCTCATAACATTTCTATCAGGGATTATTTTTGTTTATTTGAATCATAAATCCGGTGCCACAGCGTGACTCCTTTTTTTTTTCTTCTCATTATTAATTTTTTTCAATCTTTCCAAGATCTCTAAAAAATATGTAGAAATTTCAATATGTGTTTATTTGATGTGTATTAAGTGAATGAATTATATTAATAAATTTTGGTACTGCACCTCCTGAGCCCTGGCCTGTAGTGTGCTTGTATTATATGTATGGTAGGAAGTATGCATGTATGTACAGTACCCGGCGGTAAGTATTACACGTAGTTTGTAGAGCGTCGTCTGTCGCACGATGCGCTAACCACATCGTGACTACGATACTGGACTGTTAGCATATCGTACGACAGAGACGACGCTCTACAAACGAGATGTATTACTTACTGTTGGGTACTGTGTCCATTCTGATATTTTTTGTGTATGAGTTATGTATTTACAATTTTTGTAACACGATTTTGTATTCATACGCATTCTAAATTCTAATTTGAATTTAAATATAGTAGCTATTATTAATAGTCAAAATACACTGTACTTTGTACTAAATAAGTAAAGTGCATAGGTATATGATTTAGACATAAACATGTACTCAGGGTATTGCAAAGCCCTAGTTTGTATTTAAAAAAAAAACCCTGTTTTTTTGCTGTTCTAAGAGATTATTCATGTTTTTTGTTAGGATGCACAACAGTTACGTTGAGATGAGGTATTTAAGAATTGAAAATTGTTATTTATATTTTTTAGGTGAACATTTCTCTTCAGAATATGAAAAGATCCATCCTTTTAAAAAAGTTCCAGCTATTGAGCACAATGGATTTGCACTAACTGAAAGGTAACTATTTGGATTTCTCTTTAATTATTCTGCATTATTACTTTACATCCACACTGAGCATCTTGGTGACGCTTGTTCGATTTCTCAGTTTTTTTTTTTACTTTCGAGCCTTTTTTAACTCACTTTTATTGCTGTATTGGCACTAATAGTAGTTGTCTTAAATACATTCTTGGAGTATTCTTTAAGCTATTGGTGTTAGAAAACACACTATATAAAATCTACGATTTTTGTTTTGTTCTAATTAATGTTTATATGTCCTTGTTAATTTCTCTGTGTGGCTTCGCAGTGTAGGCATCTTCTTGACGGGACGGCGTTCTCAGTCACGGGTGTTAATGTTTTTCCAAAAGATAGCATCAAATTTCTTGGTGTCGATCTTGACAGTGAACTCTTTTTTGATAGACAAATATGTTTAGTTTTTTCGGGCTTCTATAATCTTGGAGAGCTAAAATTTTTACATCAATGTCTTCCAACAAAAGAAATAAAAACTCTTATTAATTAATTTGTTGTATCGTGTCAGGATCTCTCTCTCTTCCTTAGCATTATTATTCCCACATGGTGGTGGGGTCTGCCCTTCCAATAATTAGCCGCCACTTCGCTCGATCCTGTGCATCTTCCGGAGCGATATCGGCGTCCCTCATGTCCCGCCCAACCACCTCGCATCACCCGCGCTTGGGTTTTCCTCACGACCGCTTACCAGGGACATTAAGTGTCTGCGCCCTGTTTCCTATATACTCTGGCGGTCTTCTGCTGATGTGTCCATACCATTGCAGCCTGCTCTCTTAAATCTTGTCAGAGATGTCGCGTACACCTAGACTCTCACGGATGTAGGAGTTTCGGATCCTGTCAAGCCTTGTGACACCACACATCCATCTCAACATTTTCATCTCAGCTGTCTGTATGGCACAGACGTGCCATAGGGAGGTATTTCAGGTTTCTGAGCCATATGTGAGCACAGGCCGAATGACACTTTTGTAAACTAGCCCCTTGAGTTTGACGGGCATCTTTTTATCACAAGTCACACCCGCGACTTCCCGCCATTTCAGCCAAGCTGAGGATATTCGGTGCTGAATATTTGAATCTAGGTCTTCTGATGAGTGGATCATGGTCCCCAGGTACTTGTACTCCTGACACGTGTATCATGTCTGGATCATTGTAATTTTATTTATTCTACTCTGCCTGAATCACAAATTTCTAAAATCCTGTCTGTCTTTAATGCAGGCTGTTTATGGTAGTCATAAATATTGTCATATTAGGTTGCTTCTTAAAAGTCTACACTGGCTCAAGTGTCGCAACCGGATTGAATTTAAACTTTGTCTCTGTATTCAAGTATCTTAATTAGGTGTTTCAATTGTATCTTTTGAATCTGTGTCTGAGAGATGTTCCTTTTGAGAGGAGTAGAACTTTGAAGTTGATTTTGTCTTCATCGAATAAATTGATTATGCCAAATCGATCCAATAGGGCGGGGTATTATGACAGATCTTTTGCTGTTGGTGATGTGTTGGAATGGTCTGCCTCTATGTATTAGATATATGGGTGGTGTGTGCAGTTTTAGGAAATACTTAAAGACAATCTTTTTTGAGAAGTCTTATCAAAATGTATGATTGTATATGAAGATTACACAAACACTACACTTACACCTAAAGTCAAATGTGTTATACTTACGTATCAAAAGACCTACAAAGATTTCTTCGGAGTTCATCTTCCATTTGAAAGTTTTCTGCATTTTTCTTACCTAATATGTTTTTCTGAACATATGCAGATATGGGGATCTGCCTAATCTTATGGCCTCAGGCACTACCTTCCTATCCTTACACTCAACTTATGTATATTTATTTTGTAATATTTTTAATCTGTCAATAATAGTGGGTTCAAATCATGAGTTGGAGCACCTTTGAGGAGAGTGTGCTCTGTATAAATTGAGGAGACTAAACGGCGCTATATAAATTGCCCTTTTATTATTATTATTATTAAAGATTGATAAATTATATTTTAGTTTATAATACAGGCAAAGCCAAACCGTGGTTTGAGAGTTGCATGTGACTCATGTGCATAAAGCAAAATAATAAAATTAATCTTTTTTAGCACCAATCAGATACCACTTGTATAGTAACGTTGTACGTTTGTGATCCTACGGTCTAAAATCGGTTTTGATGTTTCAAAACACCACATTTTGCACCATAGTTATGTGACTTGTGCAGTTCACTACCCCTTTGTATCATCGTTATGTGACTTACGCAATTCAATAGACCCTCTTGCTTGTCATTATGAAAATATAACTACTATTGGCTTCTAGGAGCGCCATTATTGACTCTTTCACTAGTTGAGTGTCTGACAACCAAAAAACAATGAATGCCACTTACCAGTATTCCTGATTGACCTCTAATAGCATCCCACACACTGGCACCCAGGGGGCGATTTCCCCCATCTGCTCCCATCCTTGCTATGCCACGGATGTAATTTTAAACTTGATCAAGATTTTGAGATTCTCATATATGGCTCTTGATGACATTAAGCTTGGCCACCCCTGGTATATTATATTATTTGGTTTTTTGTATTCTTAAATGTGCAGATTCATGGCCATACAGTAACATGCTGGATTTCCATTCGGAAGGTTGTTTGTTTAAACCCTATGCTGTGCTACTTCCCGCTTATGATACAGGCGTTTTTTCCACTTTTTTGGGGGCATAAGGATACCTATGATTTCGGTCATATCTATTCATTAAAAAAAATAATATCTTCAATGTTTTTAGGTTTAACTATCTAAATAAATTTATCATAAGACTTTTCATTTAGATGTTATATGCAAAAAGGACACAATTTTTTATATTTGAAATATCAAATAAACATTATGTACGAGTATATGCAAAATATATATACTGTCAAAGTAGGCAGAGAGGACAGAGCACTAGACTTTCCTATCTCGACACACAACTTTAGCCTCCTCCACATATATACTATACACCTCATATAACTTCTACGATTGCTCAGACTTTCTACATTTTCTTCTTTCAAAATATCATTCACTTCCAACCAATAATATCCAACCATACTTTTCTTGGTCTTATATTTTATTGTTAAATTTAATCTTGAAACAAAACACTCCATTTGAGCTCGTAAAAAGTGACATTATATTGAATATCTCAAAACAGGTAAAATGTGGGATGTATCCTTTTTGTTTATAAACTTCCAGTAAGTAATTTAAATGATTATTTTTTTGCAGTGTTGCTATAGCTCAATATTTGGGACGGGAAAAAATACTTCCAGAAAATTTTTATCCACGTGATTCTAAAATTCAAGCAAGGGTTGATGAGTTTCTACTTTGGCATCAGTTTAATCTGAGAGCACCATGTGCACTCTACTTCCTCTTAGTGGTGAGTAGTATGCATTATTCCTAGGAGATTAAGATATACCAATTCAATATTCATCTAATTTACTAAGAGGAAAATAGTTGAAACTTTTGTATTTAAAGCTCTATAAGAAATTGGGACATATTTCAACCTACACCTAAATAAAGTAAATAATGATTCAGATATAGATGATATTTTATGGCTGTATTCCCATTTGACCACGGTCACACTACGAGCTTGGTTGTCCACAGTTCAGAATGATCAAGTGGTAAAAAATATGCAGGCAGGCAACATAATAAAGTGACCTGATACACCATTAAAAAGTGTACGCAAGCCCTGTTGCTGACCTACGGGCATGTTACGTTCAGTTCACAATCATTCTAAACCATATAAACACTGGCTTATACGCTGAGGTGCTCGAGAGCATGGGGGAATCCAGTCTCATGATATCTTGAAATATCTGTAAATCCACGAAAGTACTTGAAATATCTATAAATCCACAAAAGACATTGCAATTTATGATTTAATATTAATTATTTGTATTCACTAAAGATTGATGAAGTGCTTTTGAAAAATGTTTTTAGGTTATCGAACCAATGCTCAAGGGAGAACAACCAAATCCAAAGAAAGTTGAGATTAGAAAAAGAATAATGGTGGAAGCTCTGGATGTTTTTGAGGATAAAATTCTTGGGAAAGGAAATAAATATATTGTTGGTGAAAATTTTACTGTGGCCGACATCTTCGGGTGTTGCGAGGTGGAGCAACCACGTAAGTGCTTGTTTTTATTGTTGATAGAATTTTTTAAATTAGATAGCTAGATTATACATTATTAGGAATTTTTCAGGGTTATTGAATATCCAGAATAATTACATACATATATACCATCCCGCCATTTCCCTGTTAGGGTATACAGAGAGGACAGAGCGCCATACTTTTATATCATGACATACTTCAATCCACAAACTCAATGCTTTTTTATCTTTATAAAGTTTTTTACGTGCACCATTTGTGTAACTTTTGCAGTTTGAGGTGCAACAGCAAAACTAGCACGAATTTCTTTCTCTTTTTTGAGCCTTGATTAATAAAAAAAATTCTTTTCATACATTCTAGCAACTGCAGCTAATGTTTTTTTTCTCTCATATTAAATATTTTTTTTTAGTTTTTCACTTATTGCAAGCACTTTATAAGGTCTCTTTGTAGTCTCTGAGTCACCAGCATCACTAGTCTTATGGTTCTGAGGCATTATAACAGTAAATAATGGTTATTTGAACACAAACACTAAGATACTCGGAACAATGCGATCACTGCGAGAGATGGAACACGTGGATGATTTGATTTGAATCTATGGGTCTTTGGCAGGCCTGTCATCAAGGCAGGTCGGAGATGTTGATAGTGCTGATTTGACACAAGATTTAATAAAAATCACAAGAGGTCAATCGCAGATAAATGAAACTAGGGATACAGATCCTGCGGATAACAAGGACTACTGTATCTTTCTCAGTGCATTTCCAATACATTACTAAATTTTCTATATAATTTCAACTGGAAATCGTCCAATTCAGTTTCACAACTTATACCTTTTTTAATCTAATTTACTTTGTTAAACATAAGATATTTAGATTGAATGTCCTTTGTTTTTGGTTTGTGCGTGAGTTATGGGATTGGGGGTTACCTTTTTTTTTACACATGACAAGAAATATACATAATTTGCGAAAAAACAACAGGTAATTTAATTTGGACACACAATTTTAATGGATCTGGGTTTGTTGCCTTTCATTTATTGTGCCCCCAGTAAACTAGGCTTTTGCCTGTATCTATCTCACTGAGGACATATAGCATGAAAAAATAAATCGATTGTTCTTTCCGATTTTTGATTATATAAGACCCTGTTGCACCTTCTCATCAACTTGACAAACAGTGACACTCAATCACATATGAATACATCACGGGAATCAAACCCCTCACACTTCATCACTCCGGACAGACCAAAACGTTCATCCCACAATATACCGCACATAATCATAAAAAAACAACAAAAAACGCCACACTCAAGAGCTCACACAAACCTTTGCCAAAAGTCATTCCTATTGCAACCCCAAACTCCTGTTGCAATAACAACTACGCTCCGATTAACTACTTAAATTGTTTTCCTCCTTTATATTGTACTTATTTCTGAAGGCTGCAGAGTTCTTGTTGAGCTTTAGCCTCTTTAACCAAGCTGTTTGATTATGAGTTTAATCTCTACAGTCCTCGATGCTAGGTCTTTTAAGGTTCTGAGAGACGTTGTTGTCTAGCAGCTGTCAGCATCATTGTATTGTATATTTAAATTTTCTTTTAATTTTTTTATTCTTTCATAAATTTATGCAAGAGGACTGTTAAATACATAAGACTTATTACAGCTTCATTAAGATTTACCATATCTTGAACTTATAGTTTCTATCATATGAATTAGAACAATGCAATGAAATAGAACAAGTGAAAGATTTTTATTATTATATCTTTTACTATGAATCAGTAACCTGACAGCCCTATGTTGGTCCTATTTTTACTATGGATCTGACACACCTATGTTGATCCTATTTTTTACTATTGATAGGTAACCTGACATCCCTATGTTGGTCGTATTTTTACTATTGATAAGTAACCTGACACCCCTATGTTGGTCCTATTTTTACTATGGATCAGTAACTTGACAGCCCTATGTTGGACCTAATTTTTTTTCAAAAACTAATAATAACTTCTAAAAGCTTCACTTAATATTAATATAAATTATTTTGAGACAAAGCTTATGGAGTTGGTGTATTGCTGGGCAGATCACACTGTCAGCAGTTGGATGCCTAAGAGGTGATAAAAGTAATTTCCTTAATCCAACTTATTGGAACTAGTAGGTGACCTTAAGAATGGATAAGCAGGTAGATTGGAACTAGTAGGTGACCTTAAGAATGGATAAGCAGATAGATTGATGCTCTGACTTTGATAAATAAAGTAGCTCGATGCATCATTAAATAAAAAAAATGTATTTCAGTTAAATTAATCATATTGACAACTGCCTAAAATTAAAATATTAGCAGTAAGACTAAAATAAGAAGTGTCGCTATCCTAGATTTGGAATACTGCAATGCGTTTTCATATTTATACAGCAAGATAATATCAATTAAGATAAAATGACTGGTTTTAATGATTTTTACTACTAAATAAATACCATCTTTTTATACTTGCCAGCATGAATTTCTGCCTTTCATAGATTTGTTTTTTAAGGAATGGCTGGATATGACCCTACGGAAGGCAGACCCAACCTTGCTGCTTGGATGAAGCGTGTGAAGAGTGAAGTAGACCCTTATTACACAGAAGCTCATGAAATACTTAACAAAATAGCTACCAAAAGGGCTGCTAAACTTTGAGGATTTTTCTACTTTTGTCGTTTGAAAAATATATAAAATGAAAAAATATATGTCTTTATTATTATTTATAATAATAATAATTATATAATGTAACTGTGATTGCAAACCTTGTGCACTTTTTTATATGTTTTATGTATTTTTGAAATCTTGATAAAACATTTATGATATTTTGTTAGTTAACTTTTTATGATAAATATAATTTTAAAATATTTTATTTGATAATGTGTTTCATTAAAAAAACCAGTTTAATAAAATTTTTGTGAATGCTTCTTAACTCACAACTGGAAGATATATAAGTTCCTGGAGACCAAGAATCATCTTTTCTATGCAGTCTTCAATCAGCAACATAACAACTATCCTTGGATTCACTATGACCATAGCTGGGGGCCTCTTTGCATTCAAGGAATTTTACCACTAGAGAAGCCCTACAGTATAAATTGAGAGTTTTGAGGCGTAGATTAATATTTTTTTTAATTATCTTCATGCCCCTTTTAGTATAAGGATATATTGTGCGGTTATTGCCAAAAAAAATATAAAAACTTGCGATAAGAGATCTGGCAGATTTAGATTTTTTAAACTTTTTTTCTTAGTTCTATGGAAATCAGAGATCCTTCAAACTTTTACCAGTTAAAGATAATTGTGTAAGGGTTTTTATGGCAATGCAGTTACCTCGCAATACATGCAGTGTTATACCTATAATTATATAGAGTAATAGGTACTGACGCTCCAATTCTTCTGTTTATCTCACTGTCTTGTCTACCATCCTGAGAGAACAATACTCTCATATCAAAAGTAATTATGCTATTGTTTTTATTTATTATTTTCTCTATTTAATATTCTGTAATGGGATTTAAAGGATAAAAAAGGGCGAATCAATAAAAGAGTTCGTTGCTACACACCGAAACATTTATTCTACTACAATGAATACAATAATTAACACATTACAAATTACATATGGTATTTTACATAGTATTAATACAATGATATAATAATCTAAACACTTTATAGTACATAAGTTTACATTCAAATTAACACATTACATATGGTATTTTACATAGTATTAGTACAATGATACAATAATCTAAACATTTTATAGTACATTCAAATTAACACATTACCAATTAAATATGATATTTTACATAGTATTAGTACAATGATACAATAATCTAAACACTTTATAGTACATAAGTTTACATTCAAATTAACAGTGACTTAATTCTCTAAAAGATGATGGGTATGTGTGGTGGCTAATGGGACGAGGTGGAAGATTATGAGAGAGGCTTGTGTTCAGTATTGGGCTGGGAGAGACTGACAATGATAAATTCTCATCAGTAAATTTTTCATATCTTATTTAATCAAACTATGAAGCTGAATATGCATCTTAGGGCATATATCCTTGCGTAATGTGCAAACTAGTTTATCTCAGTGTATGAGACTTTACAGAAGATCATTTTTAAGGTATTTTAACTAAAAAATCTACCATAAAAAAATATTAAATACTTTTTTAATCTCATAAGTAAGTTATTTTTCTTTAGTAAGTTGAGATGTAATAGTTTTAACCTTCTCAGTGATGTACCATAGCTTTTATTTTTCGTAAATGGATATGAAATGTGATATTTAGTTTTGTGATACTATTTGTATTATCGAGTTCCGCAAAGGATCTCCTTATTTGGTAATATTTATGATCTTTCTTTCAAATAAAGCAATATTTTTTTTGCTAAAAAGTTAGGTAAACTAGTTAACTTTTTCTACAATGATATAATATGACAATTACACTGTGCCTCTTCTCTCCTCAAATAACACGGATATTTTTCATCCCATGTTTCGGGGTTTTAAAGTTACTCATGATTTGCTAATATTGAATATTAAGTATATCATTCAAAACTAAGATATACATTACAAGTATTCATTTAATTTTTGACATCTATATTAACTACTCAGTAAGCAATCACTTAAAAATTCCAATTATTTATAGGCCAATATTGTACTAAGTGCACCATTACACTTGTTTCTTGATGAAACACCCCTTTAAATATCCTTTTCCGTTATACTATCTCTCGAAAACATACATTTCAAATAGCAAAGCTACCCCTAATCTGCCCTCTTCATCCTCTTTTTTATTATTTACTATTTAACTTACATCACTCACCCTTTAGTGGATATAGTTAAATAAAGAGTTCTTAGTAATTTAACAATTTTTCAAATAAAGTAAATCCAAGTTACACTTTTAAAACAACTAATTACTCTTTTAAAACAACTAATTTACGCTTTTAAAACAACAGTTACACTTTTAAAACAACTAATTACACTTTTAAAACAACTAATTTACACTTTTAAAACAACAGTTATACTTTTAAAACAATTAATTTATGGAAATTCTTGATATCAAAATAGACATATTAATATTTAAACTTATTTCAAGTTATATGCAGTGTTATTAAATAACGCAGTAAAAGTAGCACACTTTGTTCAAGAGTAACTAACTGTAAAATAATAGAATTACAACTTGAGTATTTAGTTCACTTGAGATTTAAAAGTAGCTATAACTGTGCTACTTTTTCAAAGAAGCTTCAACAACACTCATACATGTTGACATTCTTGTACAATTTTATTTGAATGACTTAAATTACAAAAATAAACTTAATTTTTGCACGAGATCAGGTTTAATATTTTTTTATTTAATTTATATTAGTCAAAGAGAAAATATTTTGTTTCTGTGTAATAAATTATACACAAATTTTATCACCCATAATAATTGTCACATAATTAATCATAATGTCACATGAACAATTAACGTTTTATAAAAGGGTGAAAATATTTATATTTGTGATGAAAGTTATTATTTTATATTGTACAATTAACATTTATTATGAAATAAGTTCAATTATACATAACCTACTTAATAAAATTATCCATATTTATTATTCAAACCAATCTGTAGTCAAAACTGTTATCTCATAGTGATTATCAACTTTCATACAGCTTCAATTTTGTATTATTCTAGCAAATATTTGACTGTAGCTTTTTTATCCTTAAGATTGAGTCACACTTACGAGTAAGTCAGATTAAACCAGTGTTGTAAAGCAATGCACAACATATCATCTAAAGTTACAGGTTTACTTTACATAAGTAGCTTTAACAATTATTAATATAATTTAATTTTTATTAGCCAGTAAAATAGTTTTCAAAATATGAAAGAATTAGGTTTTATACTAATTGGTTTACAATTTACATACCTCTATATTTAAATAATAAATTCATAATTGGCTCTTCTAAAATATTAGTGTATGGACAAGAGTAGTTACATTTTTTATAAAACCTATATGATTACTTAGCTATTTTAAAACATTATTTGTAAGACAATAAATCAATATTTACATTTTTAAGATTTTCAATATTTAAAAGGATGGGAAAATAAAAAAAAAGAATATTTATATAGAGCAGTGCTTCCCAATTACTTTCATGTAACGGCCCCCTAAATCTGAAGTAATTAATTCCCGCCCCCCCCCCCCAAAAAAACATTTTTTTATAGTTGAAGATTTATTTGGCAATAATTATTACAATTAAAATACACATATTTATATTCAACACAAAATTATAGGAACTTGCTTAAAAACTTTTTTTTAAATAAAAACTATACCCACATGAAACAATTTAATACTCACATGAATATTTGTACTTTGTACTGAATATTTTCGCGACCCCCACGAGAAATCCCGCAGCCCCCAATTTGGGAAGCACTGATATAGAGGACTCGTAAGAAATATTTACAGCATAAAAAAATAATTTACGATCTATAGACTAATTACAAATTTCATCAAATGTTTTTTTGTGTATTCATATTTTTTGTAATACACATAGTTTAATACAATTGACAAATCTAAATTCTTAAAGCTTATGCCCCATCATTAAATTCTTTATACATATTAAATTATAATTTATACTCTTTATTTTAATTTTATAATACTACATATTATAGGTTAACATGAACAAAATAATACAATTTATATAATTAAAGAGAACTATTATAAAATATTTGATAACAGGTTTAAAATATTAATTTTGAACACAAAAAATATTAGGGTAAAAAATAAAAGTCTGTTTTTTTCAAAACTGTCATTTTATAAAAATATATTTTACATTTTATCCCACATTGGTCCTTTTTAACCCTTAATTATGCTCCGTATTTGAAATTCAGAAAATATTTATTTTATTCAAGCTTAGAAAAATATTAAAAAATTTACTTCATGATAGTTTTTTTTAAATGTAATTGATAGTTTTTTCTTGTAATTTTCAAATTTTTACAAAAGTTCAAGTATTAAAATATGTATTTGTTTATATTTATTGACTTAAGACTGCTATATTGGAATTTGACCAAAGGGACTAAAAACTGTAAAAGTTTTAAAATCTGAATATATATTTTGTCTAAGTGATGTAATATGACTTAGAGAAAACATGTATTTCATGTTGTCTGCGTAGAAAAAAATAAATACATATTTTATCTAAGTTATCTAACACAGAAACCCTGGCCGGAAGATAGCATTGTCCTCGGCTCCAATAATCAAGCCTTCAACTTAAGAACCACATGGACAGGCAACGGCATTGGCATGCGTCTATTATATGCGAATATTGTTACCAGATGATTTTTTAAATTAGATGAAGTTTTCTATCATCAGGTAAGTATCATTAGGAATTGAACCTGAATGCCCCTGTTAGAAGACAAAGGTTTTTCCGACTAGGTCATGGAGGTCCTCAATTAACTGATTTTTAGCATTTAAACTTTTACAGTTTTTGTCCTTCCTGTCAGAATGGCATATTGGCAGTTTTACAATTTAGTCTTGAACGTATCAATACATAATTGAGTTAACATTAAAATCATCTTAATTGTCTCAAAAGTTAGGCCTATTCTGAAATTCGTTAACACTGAACTCACACAACACTCGCTTGTTTCTTTATTTTGAGATAGTTGTTTTTAATAATTTTTTTATCAAGTTGGACCAATTCTATAGGATATAAATGATCATATAATTTAAGCAATCTTCAACCTCAGTTTATTAATTCTAAGACATTACTGGCAGCAAATTAAGATCCTATCAAAATGTCATTTCCGTATTTTACGTTCCATTAATTGTAATTTTTTTATCATGTAAATAAATAAAAAAAGTGTAACATCAGTTAATTGATAGAAAAATAAAAATATACAGTGCAAAAACACACAATTTATATCAGTTTTAAAAAGTGGTAGTGGTACAAGTAAGTATTACCGGAAAAAAAATTTAAAAAATGTGTTTTTCTCTTAACTAAAATTATTGTTTTCATAGTTTGGTATTTAAATTTAGATTTTTGTTAAGTAAGAAATATTTACATATTTTTTTTAAGTTTAATTTTGTTTTATAAAAAAATCTTCATTTAATATAAATAAACTGAAATTATTGAAAATCACTAAGCATTAGTTCTATGATATTATAATTTATTCACCACATCATGAAATATATTTGAAACATTTTCATATTCATTAAGTATATTTCTAATTGAAGAACACTTTTACACTAAGTTAATATTGAAAACACAATTACAAGAATAAATATTTTTTGAACAATTAATATTCACATATTTTGTACTAAGAGGAGTATTGGGTAATTATTTAATATTTTATTTTTCCATGGCAATGTTAAGATTAAATTACAATTTTGAAAAGATTGTAAATCTCTATTTGATCCAATTTTTACTAATCATACACTGTTGCAGATTACAAAAGTACCTTTCCTCCTTTTTACTAATCATACACTGTTGCAGATTACAAAAGTACCTATCCTCCTTTTCTGTACTTAGACCTGATTTTACTAATCATACACTGTTGCAGATTACAAAAGTACCTTCCCTCTTTTTTACTAATCATACACTGTTGCAGATTACAAAAGTACCTTTCCTCCTTTTTACTAATCATACACTGTTGCAGATTACAAAAGTACCTTTCCTCCTTTTTACTAATCATACACTGTTGCAGATTACAAAAGTACCTTTCCTCCTTTTTACTAATCATACACTGTTGCAGATTACAAAAGTACCTTTCCTCCTTTTTACTAATCATACACTGTTGCAGATTACAAAAGTACCTTTGCTCCTTTTCTGTACTTAGACCTGATTTTAATTGACCTTTTAAAATCTTAGGAGGTAGGATAAACTAAGATTAGCTATAAGATTATCCGCCGCTGTCTCTTAGCGGAAAAAACACATTTAAACATGCATTTTGTTCTAATCCTATACATGTTTTAAATAATCCCTTATTAAATATAAATATGAGTATATACATATATTTGAATGCTAAATGATGCAAATGTTCTAATTAATTATAATAAAATTTTACTCTGCACAGCATATTAAATATTAGGATTGGTGAGAAATAGCTGGATTTGAAGATACAACAGTTTCCTCTGAAAAGATAATTGGGTTTCTCTTGATTTCAGTATCTCTCAGGTTACCAGCGACCAACCTGAAAAGTTCATAATATCTAAATATTATTTTGAATGAAAACTGTAAATCTTCTTTAAGAATAAGGGAATAAAATGTTTCTATTATTATAATATGTTACTACGAGGGTTGCTACTTAAGTTTTGAGACAGACAAGTAAAAACAAATATTTATCATCGAAAATGGCTTTATTGTTTTTCAAAATACTCTCCATAAAGATCAATACACTTTTGCATGCGTTTGAACCAATTTTCGAAGCACTTTTTTCACTCCGAATGGGGTAACTTCAAAACATCCGTTTTGAACGCATCAACCACTTCTTCAGGCGTCGAAAAACGTTGACCTCGCAATTTATTTTTGATGTTCTGGAATAAAAAGAAGTCATTGGGTGCCAAATCAGGGCTGTATGGCGGATGCCCCATCAATTCGATGTTTTGAGTGCTCAAAAAGTCACTTGTTTGAGCCGGAATGTGAGAGCTCGCATTGTCGTGGTGGAAAATGATCCGTCTTCGGCGGTTGGTTTTCCTCATTTCTCCGAACACTTCTGGCAACAAATGGTGGTGTACCATTCAGAATTGACCCTACGACGTTCCAATAAAGGCAATGTTGCAACATGACCATTTATACCGAAGAAACAAACCACCATTTGCTTCGAAGTGCTTCGTGCGCGAACAACTTTTGTTGGATTTGGCTCATCTTGAAAGACCCATACAGTCGACTGCTGTTTAGTTTCTGGCTCATATGCATAGATCCATGATTCATCGCCTATCACGATCTTATAGACGTCTTTTGAAGCACCGCGATCGAATTTTTTCAACATTTCTTTGGACCAATCGACAAGAGCCTTTTTTTGAGGGATTGTTAAATTATGCGGTATCCAACGCGAACAAATATTTTTGACGGCCAAATGTTCATGCAATATTGAAAGTATGCGAGTGGAACTAATGTCCAAACATGCCTCAATCTCACGATAAGTCACATGACGATCTTGCAATATCAGTTCACGCACAGCATCGATGTTTTCTGGCACAACAACCGATTTTGGACGACCTTTACGAAATTCATCCTGGAGCGGACTACGATTGAATTAGGAAAACCAGCGAAACACAGTGGCCCGGGATGGTGCTTCATCACCAAAAAGTGAAGCGAGTTGATCGGCACACTGTTGTTGAGTTAGTCCACGTCGAAAATCATCGCACTTCACGATTTAATTCCATTTTTGGCCGAAATGAATTTTTAGAGTCACTGTAAACAACACAAATAGCACTCGTATGACAAAACTTTCTGAGCACGTATATCATTAAAAATATCAAACTTTACGATGCTGATGTCAGATTTGACGTATCTACACTGGTGTTGCCATATCTCAAAACTTAAGTAGCAACCCTCATATTACATAGCATGAAGTCACAGTTTTTTTAAATATCCCAAGTGCGCACTACCAAATGTTGACAGAGTCAAAACTTTGAATCTCGTGCAATAATGCTGACATATCGACAAAGCTTGACCAAGTTTTTGCGTCTCAAATTTAGTTTCCTTTAACTCAGTGTTTTTAAGTGGTGGTCCAGGCTACGGTGTTAATTTTGATTTCACGACCCATGTAAAGATCAATGAAATAACACATCAAGATAACAATTGAACAAATTTCTGCAAATTCTGTGTAACGTACTGAGAAGCTGTTACTTTCAACGCACAATGTTTTGGAAGGTTTTTAAAATGAGTTTTGTACATTTGTATCATTTCATATGTCATTGTGCGAAAATATTAAAATATTTTGATTGTTGAAAATATTTCACGACCCATTAAAAATTCCGTTTTACCCAATTTTGTGTTGTAATCCATAAAAAAGAAAATAAGAAACATGAAATCAAGACCATGAAAATAATATTAATTTTGTATTTGTGTCGGTGTTCTTGAACTTCTTGAATACTGACAATTGGATGGACCGGTACATAAAAATGGATAATTTTTTCAGTATATAAATATGGATAATTTTTGGGTATATAAAAATGAAAATTGAAAATCCATCGGAAGTTGTAAAGGTTGTAAATGAGTATAGTGGATTAAACCAGTGGACGAATTAAAGTTAAAAATAAAATATATGAAAAACTCACCTGTGGGATGAGAATTAAACATTTTTTGTGAAGTTCTCTGATCTATCTTTAATTGAAATAATAAAATGAGTCAGTTTTCTTACATTATTTACTAATAATTTCTAGGTATTTTGGTCATGGGTAGTTTTGGTATAGGATTTTTCCTTTGCAAATTTAATTGTTGATTTTCAATATTAGGACGAGTCATATTTGTGCTATTGTTTTCATAATTATACACTTCAGAGCTGTTATTTTTAAATGCCTCATGATTTTCAGTTGGTGGGTGTAGGGAAGGATTTTGAGTGTTTTGGTATTTTTGTAAATATTGATAATATGGTTGATTTCCTATCATACTTATATTGTATGGTGGTTGGTTTGCTATCACTGGTTGATTTGCTGTATGAGTAATTGGAAATCTGGCAGCAAAAGTTTGGTAAAATGGTGCTGTGGCATTATTTGGAAAGTATTTATACAAATCATTTGGGTAAGTAGAAGGATGGTAACAATTATTCAGTGCTTGTTGATAACCATGGGGGGGATGAATCTGTTGATTACTTAATATTTGAAGGCTTGCATCTTGACCGTGGCTGTAAGCATTTGGTGCATTATAAGAATCTGTATTTTGTTGATTTGAGAATGATTGTAAATTAGTTTGCTTCATGCTTTTAGCAGGTAAAGGTATCGATGTCAGACTGTCATTATGAGAAGTGGAGTGAGCATTTGCAGGTATCTGGTTCAGCCTGTCGTGAGATGAGGGAGGAGGGTGTGAAAGTAACTGGATTAATGTATCCTGTTGAGATGGGGTGTGGGAATTTGAAGTTACTTGGTTTAGTCTCTCATTATGAGATGAGGGAAGATGTGAAGGTAAGTAGATCAATTTATCATTTTGAGATGGGGGGTGGGAATTGGAAGTAACTTGGTTTAATCTATCATTATGAGATGGGGGGTGGGAATTTGAAGTTACCTGATTTAGTCTATCATTATGAGATAGGGGAGGACGTGAAGGTAAGTGAATACATTTATAACTTTGAGATGCGGGGTGGGAATTTGAAGTAACTTGTTTTAGTCTATCATTATGAGATGGGGGAGGACGTGAAGGTAAGTGAATAAATTTATAATTTTGAGATGCGGGGTGGGAATTTGAAGTAACTTGTTTTAGTCTATCATTATGAGATGGGGAAGGACGTGAAGGTAAGTGGATCAATTTATAATTTTGAGATGAGGGGTGTGAATTGGAAGTTACCTGGTTTAGTCTATCATTATGAGATGGGGGAGGAAGATCTGGAGTTACCTGATTCAGTTTATCATGAGATGGGGAAGGAGAGTATGAAGGTAACAGGATCAGTCTATCATTTTGAGATGGGGGGTGTGAGTTTGAAGTTATCTGGTTTGGTCCGTTATTATGCAATGTGGAAGAACGATGTGAAGTTATTTGGTTTAGACTGTCATGAGATGGGGGATGAGGATGTGAGGGTATATGGATTAGATTATATATACCATTATGAGAGGGGGTAGAAGGGTATAAAGGTGTCTGGATCAATCTGTCATTATCAGAATGGGCATTTGAAGTGACCTGTTTCTGTCTATTATTTTGAGATGTGGGATTTAGTCTATCATCATAAGGTGGGGGATTTGAGTATTGTGAAGGTATTTGTTGAGCATTTGAATAATGCGAAGGTAGAGTATTTAATATTGGATGCTTGTTTGGATTGAATGGAACATATTGTGGATTTTGAGGGGATGGGATTTGCGGAGTTATTTTTGTAATTTTGTCATTTGATAGGGGAAGCACTTGTTTAATATTCATAACAGAACTTTTGTTATTAAATGCTGCTTGATTATTACAAGTATCATTTTTTTGTAAATTGGTGGTACAACATTGTATTGTTTGGTTTTCATTTTGTTGCTTGTTTAGATTTATTATAGATCTTATTCTTGGGTCTCTTGAATTTATCATCTGCATCTGACTTTTGGCATCTGCATTTGTTACCTGTTGCAGGTAAGCAGGTAGATGTTTTTGTGTATAATCATTTTTATTATTATTTGTTGGAACCAATGTTGCACTGAGATTTTGAGGAATTGTTGGTGTTGATTGTTGTTTATACATATTTCTGTTTATATTATTTTTATTTAATAAGTTATCAGAGGGCTTAAAACGTTTTTCTTCGCCAATATTTTGTGCCTTTTGGTGTTCCCAACTTGTGAGAAGTTCTGTCAGAGTTGGTGGTTTACGATGGTTGGGTGTTTCGTGTAGTTGAGACAGATTTAGACAACTGATACTGTTATTTGGTGAACCTGTATTGGTTGTTGAATTTTCTAACAGAGATGCAAATATTGCTTTTTTGTTTTCATTAGAAATTTTTATGATATCATCAATTTCATCAGTTAGAGATGTTGATTGGTGATTATCATGATTTATATTTGATTTCTTTAAACGTTTATCTTTATTTTCATTTATGACCTGTGTTTCATTATTTAATGAAGATGTCATAATTTTTCTTTTTTTGTATTCAAGAAAACTTAAAACGTTTTTGTTGAATGTAGTAGTATTTTGGACACCAGAGTTATCGTCATTTTCAAACATTTTATTTTGCAGATTATCACTGTTAATTTTTCTCAATTCAGTTTGATTTAAACTAATATTACTTGAAGTAATTTCATTTTCTGTTACGGATGCATAATATGTATTTTGTTTTTTATTAATATTGTTAATAATAGCAACATTTCTTTTATCAGGGATTTCATTAACAAGAAAGTTTTTTTCAACATTTTTGTTGACGTTCAGCTGGTTCATATTATGCTTGTCTTTCAAAAAGTTAAAATCAACATCCATTTCGCTTGATTCATTACTATTTAAACATATTGTAATTCCTACACTTACATTAGCTGCATTCCTTAGAGTGAAATTCGAATCGATAGTGTTTTTGGAATTTTTATTCTCTTTACTTGATTTATTGTTCATTGCATCGCAGTCTTGATCACAATTATTTTTCTCATTTGCGATATTTAAAGTCTGATTTGGCAGATCTTGTATGACTGGTTGTCTCAAACTATCAATATCTTTAAAGACATGAGTAGTCTCTTTATTTTTATTTATTTTTTTAAGGTTTTCTTGTTTTGTCTTTTCTGTATTAAGTAATATTCGCTTTCTTTGAATCGTTTCAATTACCCCTGATTTCTGGTTTGTATTTTTATTTATATCTGAAATTACATTTAAATCACTCATTGACATTTTGTTAATTCTCAAACTATCAAAATCTTTTAGTGTATCAGTACTCTCTTTATTTTTATTTATTTCTAACTTATCTTCTTTTTTTGTCTTTTCTATATTAAATAATTTTCGCTTTCTTTGAATCGTTTCAATTATTCCTGATTTATCTTTTTTTTCTTCATTAATATCTGAAATAAAATTTGAGGGGTTTGATATTTCATTAACAGTTTCCCTCTCGCAACTGTTTTGTTTTTTCTTTTTATCCCTTGCAACATTTAAAGTCTGATTTGGCAGATCTTGTCTTACTGATTGTCTCAAATTATCAATATCTTTAAGAACATCAGTACTCTCTTTATTTTTACTTACTTTTAACATGTTTTCTTCTTTTGTCTTTTCCATGTCAAGTAATTTTCGTTTTCTATCAATTGTTTCAATTACTTTTGATATCTGGTTTGTTTTTTTATTTATATCCGATACTATATTTGAAACATTCTTTGATATTTTGATCACAGCTTCTTTCTCGCAATCCTTTTCTTTTTCCTTTTTATCATTTGCATCATTTAAAGTCTCAATTGGTAGGCTGTGTAAAACTGATTGTCTCAAACTACCAACATCTTTAAATACATCAGTACTCTCTTTATTTTTATTTATTTCTACTTTATTCTCTTGTTTCGTCTTTTCTGTATCAAGTAATTTTCGCTTTATTTGACTGGTTTCAATTATTCCTGATTTCTGTTTGTTTGCCTCTTTAGTATCTGAAAGTAAATTTGTGTTATTTGATATTTTTTTAACAGTTTCTCCCTCGCTATTTTTTTCTTTTCTATTTTTATTCTTTAGATCATTGAATATCTGATTTAGCAGATCTTGTATAACTGATTGTATCGAACTATCATTATCTTTAATAACACGAGTACTCTCTTTATTTTTATTTCTTTCTTTAATGTTTTCTTCCTTTGTTTTTTGTGTATTAAGTAATTCTTCCTTTCTATGAATTGTTTCGATTAATTCTGATTTCTGGTTTGTTTTCTCATTTAAATCTGAAATTACATTTGAATCATTCTTTGACAGTTTGTTAACAGTGTCTTTCTTGCAGTTGTTTTCTTTTTTATTTTCATGTTCAACATTTAAAGTCTGATGTGGCAGATCTTGTATAATCGATTGTCTCAAACTATCAATATCTTTTAGTGCATCAGTACTCTCTTTAGTTTTATTTATTTCTAATTTATTTCTTTCTTTTGTCATTTCTGTATTAAATAAATTTTGTTCTTTTTGAATTGTTTCAATTACTTCTGATTTCTGATTTGTTTTCTCACTTACATCTGAAATTACATTTGGAACATTCTTTGCCATTTTATTAACAGTTTCTCTCTCACAATTGTATTCTTTTTCATTTTTATCATTTGCAACATTCAAAGTATCATTAGAAAGATCTTTTATAACAATTTTTTGCAAACTGTCAATATCTTTGAATTTATCAGCCCTTTCTTTAATTTGATTAATTCCTGTATTATTTTCGTCTTTTGTTATTTCTCTACTTAGATCTCCTTTTATCTGGCATGTATTTTTATTTGTAATCAATATTAAAGTATTTTTGGTGGTTGGTAAAATATTTTCCATAAATGTTGATGTTTTTAAATTATTTTCCCTTATGGTATTATGTAAGTTTGTATCGGGTGTCATATTATAATTTAATGTTCGTAAATTAGTTATATCATTATCATATAAAAATAATTTTTGCCGTTGTATGTTTGATATAACTCTTTTTAGATTCTCTTCTCTAGTTAAAGTTTGATTATTATTAAGGATTATTTTTCCTTCCATGTTAAGGGATGTTAAAGATTGGTTAGTTATCATTTTACTATTTTTCGTTAAATTAAAAAAACTTTTAGAGTTGTCACTTCCATAATTTATAGAAGGCAACATTTTAGTAGTCGGTTTAGTTCTCCAAGAAGAAAATTTCTTTAATTTGTTTTTGTTCGACATGAAAAATGTTTTTGGATTTAACACCTTTATAATAACACTCTCAGAAACATTATTATTTTGGTTCAAATAACTATTTCTCAGTAGTTTTGGCTTGAAGTTGCATTTTCCTAAAACCAAATATTGATTTGATAATCGTCTTTTGCAATTTTTCCAATTATATTTTACTGGCAATGAATTTCTTAGACGCTTATTATTTTTTCTGACACATTGTTTACGTTTATATCCAGCATTATTCTGCACTTTATAGGTAGCTACAATGCGATCCTGTGACCCATCTTCCAATATTTTTGATATATTCTGAGACTCAGAAGCCGTTAAGTTTGTTGATTCGCTTATACAATCTTCATTTTGACTCATATTTTTTGATATTTTACTTTCAGGTTCAATGTATTTATATGTGCATAGACCCATTGCATTTGAATCCAACACTGATTTATCCTTGCTTGAATCATTCTGAATAGAACTATTATTTGAGTGATCGTAAGCCACAGTTTCAACAGTTTTATCCAATACTTTTTGTGCTTTTGTGCTTGTTTCATTTATGTTACAACATATATTTGAATTATTTCGAGTCTCATTTTCATGATTGTTGCAATTTTCATTATTAATACCTGAAATATTTTCAGTTGTACTTGAATTATTGGAATTTGTATTGCCCTGTCCAAAGATCATTTCTCTAAGAATATTAAATAAACTGATTATATGTTCTCTGTCCATTCCTATTTCTTCACTTCCATTTCTCATCTTTCCATGTAACTCATGCAAAAAATCACAACACACAGTGAAAAACTTATTTTTATGTTTATTGTTTTTTGTTAAATTATTTAAATCTTTCAAAAATGAAAACTCCTCTTTTTCAGTTTTAGTGTCTGCCACATCATCAGAATCTAAGACAATGATTATTGGATTTGGTATAATTTCTATTACATCGTCAGAGGACTTTTTTGAATCTACATCACTGTCAGCTTTAGTTAGATCAATAAAAGACATATCATGTAGCATACTTCTCTTTTCGTCAATAGATTTAGGTAAATTAATATCATTAGACTCTAAATAATTCTTATCAAAAGTGGGTGTGAAGTTTCTCTGGGAGATGAGTTTCATAGCTTTGCTCATGGGTAGCTCAAGTTCCTTTTTCTCTGAAATATAAAAAATGTTTTATCAAGAGTTAAATTTTAAACAACAGAATGAGTTACATTAAAAATTATGCAATAAATGCTAGGTCACATGGTTAAATAGGTAAGGTTTGGATAAAAAAAGTATATGTATGTGTAAGTGTTTCTGCATGTGAATGTGAATGTGTATGTGATATATGTACTCGTATATACATATATATACGAGTATATTTTAAAGATTTTATATTTCAGTAATTTATTTTCAAAATTGGAATTTTCAACATTGTTAAATATCATGTCTAAAAATAAGGTTTAAAAAATTTTACCTTTTAATTTTTTTTTTCAATAATATTTTATAGTTAAATATTTACCTATTTTCTTTTTAGTCTTCTTGTTAGCTATTTTTTTTGAAATAATAAACTCTGATAGTAAAACATTTGTCAATTTGTTTTCCTCATAAATTGGAATAATATGAATTTTTTCCGTATCTGATATTTCTCTGCGAGATTTAATAATTTTTTTAATATCTTCATCTTCGCCGAATAATTTGATATACGTTTTTATCTTCATCATTGGAGTTATTTTCTTTTTTTTAAAGTTACGCTTTTTACGTACTTTCTTTTTAAATTTTGTTCGTTTAAGTGCATCCCTCTCATTTGTTTTCTTATTTTTTTTTTCTGGTTCTGAAACACTGGGAACAATTTGTCTTTTTTTTAAATCTTTTGATTTTACTGCTTGTTGATTGTTGTTCTGTTTTAAATTATTCATGTTATAAAGTTGATCATTATTTGAGGTTGATGGTAAATCAAATTTTGGTTCATCTTTGTGGTTCAGTGACAACCGAGTAGATGCATCATCATTCATTTCCTTGTCAATTCTATCATTTTCATTAGAGTCCATACATTTATCAATATTTGGTTTTGAATCAGAATTTTTATTTTCATTAACTTCACATATTTTTGGTGAAAAAAAGGACTTCAACATATTTATAAAACATTTCTCAAATTCATCTTTATTATTAATTGAATTGAATTGCTGTTGAAAAGATTTTAACATAAATATATAAAATTCTATTAAATTGGGGATAGGATTATCATCTTTGTTTTTTTCATAACAATTTATTATTTCTTCCATTTTTTAAATTCTCTTTATGTAAATTTCGTGATCTGTGGAAAAAAATTAAAAAGTATTAATTTAACGAAAACAATATATTCCTATACTGACATTCTCCGTAGTTGGTCGGGTGTTTAATTTTCAATAATAATAATGAATAAATATAGGTTTATTGATAGCAAAATAGTATTGTATGTACATAATATATTTAAATATACTTAAAAAACACATAAATGACAGACAATGCATTTAAGAGGGAAGCTATCAAAAGGTCTGGGTTTATCTAATAACGTCCCCAAATCAATCAATCAAGGGGTTTGAAGTGTGAGTTCGATTTCCAATGGCACCCAAAAAAATATTCCTTGTTTTTTTCCACAAGGCCTCTGGTTGTCTACACAATAGATGATCTTTACGGGCTTCAGCGCAAAATTTTCTTTTTTTTTCAATAGGATAATTTCAATTAATAAGGACACTTATGTGTCCTTTAATAACACACTAATATTTAAAACAAAAGATGACTTATCACTGTCTTTCAAAAAAACTTACAATTTAGGATACCTTTATCTTACAAAAGATGATGTTTAAACATATCGATGTAATAATAAAAGTTAAATGAAAATACAAGACTTATAAAATATAACTTAAAAATAAAAAAATATAGCCTCTTTCAAAGGGATATTTATAGGACAAAATAAAATAATATTTCAATTAATCATGAACATTTTTTTGTTAAAAATTGCGTTTACTATGTTTTTCCTTGGTGCAGCCGATTCGTGAGTACAGAGTAGCGGTCTTCAAACTTTTAACACCTTGAGATCCTCACGCTTTAAATGTTATTTCTTTGGAATCCTTGTACAAAAAAACACTCGGCTGACATTTTTTTAATTTCAAGATCAAAAGTTCGATATTTACAATTGAAATTAGTTCCGATTAAAATTAATATTTTATTATTTTTAAATTTTATAATTATACGTGTAGTAAATGAAAAAGAGGACCGGTTGAATGAGAACAGAGTATCGGCTTATTCTAATTATTCATTCAATTTTCTTCGTTCGTCAAATGAACACTTTTAAATAGCAAATTTTAAAGTTTAATGAAAAGTTGCGGAGCCCCTGAAAATGTAACGGAACCCACTTTGAACATCACTGGTACAGAACGATAGAAGTATGTAGGAGCACACCGACGTGCTAGAGCGAGACATCTCTAAATTGAAACGTCTGAACGCGACAAATGCCGGACACTGACTGTTTCTACATGTGCGGGCCGGGTCGGTTCTATGAATATCGATCACAGATGGTAGTCTTTATTCCAATAATAGTAAAAAATATACACAAAATAAATTTTATAATATTTATATTCGATTTAATAAAATATTATGTAGCTGATAAAAATTCTGCTAAGATGTCAAAATATCGACACACATTTTACTCTTAACTCGTCCATCATATGAGAAAATACTACCCGAGTAGCAAATGCCCTCCGTGGCCTAGTTGGTAAGACGCCTGTCTTCCAGCCCGGAGGTTGCGGGTTCAGATCCAGCTGGAACCCAGAGTTTTTTGAAAATTCCGGTCTGGTTTTCCCTTAAGGCTTCTATTACACCTGTCTGGTTGATTGGAAGAGATTGCCACATGGTTATAAGCCCGTTAGGTTGTGCTGTATACAACGAAAGTATAAAAGTATAATACAATTTTCTCAACTTATCCAATCATTCATTGTTCCTCCTTCACCAAAACATCTTATTTATTTTTCTTTGTAAATTTTTCTCTCAATATCTCTTTGCACTCGCAATATTCTTCCTCAGACCTTTTTCTTCGTATATTTCATATCAATACTTTGCTTAATTTGTTTTGACTACGTGAATAAAAAAAAACAAGCTCTCTAACTCCGAATCGATTTTACAGGAAAATAATGTATATCTGTGGAGCTTTATTGGGGATTTATTTAATAATTGCAAATCTCTCTGACCTTATTAGTGTTTTGGTGTGTTTATCAAAACTTGTCAAATTCTCTGAAAATATATAATCATAACCCTTCGTAATCATTCCGTGAGATTCTATAATTGCCAGAATCATAAATACATACATGCCATCATGTCATTTCCCTGTCAGCGTAGGTAGAGAAGATAGAACCCCAAATTTTCCTATCTCGACGCATCCTCGCCTTTTCCACACCCATACACCTTGTCATACAACTCCTCTGATTTATTTGACTTTACGGCACCTTCTTTCAAAATATCATTCACTTGATCTAAACATTCTTTCCTTAATCTTCTTTTACCAAGCGTTCCACTTACATTTATCATATAGGTACTATATATTTGTTTTGTTAGTCTTATATTACTGTGTTAGTTCTATATTATTACGTTAAGCGTTCCATTTATCTTAGGCATATTTGCATTATTTTAGCCCTTGACTTTGAAATCAGAAAAATGCAAACACGAATACAAAAAATGACATAACCTCACCAAACCTAACATGTACTTATTTCTCAAAATTAACGATAAAAAGATAGAAAGTTATAAAAAAATCCAACCTCACCCACACCTAGCATAATCTTTCTTGTCAAAATGGTACGTATTTGACAAAATTAACTCTAAAAAATACCTCTGAACGTCGTTTCGGAATTCTGAAACAACATTTTGAGTTCTGAAACAGTGTTTCTAGGGTCAATTATACCAGAATAGATGGGATGAGGATATCAGGCATGGCTGCGATGCCTTAATGCGGGAAGTCACTAGCAAAGCTGCTGTTTGTGAATCGAGCTTGCGACAATTTCAGTATGTTAAGAGAAAAATCTGACTTGCTCAACAATTTATTGTTTTGTCGCTGATAATCGAGTTCGTAAAAAAAACGTTTTCTTCAACATCATAATGATTCTTTGTCTTCTATCTTTATTATGTTATTATACTTCTATGTGTTTTCTTTTTCATCCATTTTCGCGTCTGTAGTTGGTTTCTTTCTAGACCCATTCTTTTTCTCCACCTTGCCATAATATACTTTCATAAAATTGATTACATTCTTATTATACTCGTAGGTAGTAATTTTTAATATATTTACAAAGGTTTCTTACCCAATCTAATTCTCGCAGCTACCACCTTTATATCGCTTGGTTCGGGCGCTGCAAGGCGTGATTTATTTTATCTGTTTGCATTTTAAAATAAATCGAGAGTTTTATTGAATTCTCTACTTAAACACATATGTATTTATTTTGTAATATATTTAATCTGTCAATAATAGCGGGTTTGAGTACCAAGTTAGAACGCCCTTTGTGGGAGTTTGCTCTCTAAACGGCGCATTATAAATTGTTCTTTGATTATAATTATTATTATTTCACTCAACTTATTTTATTTCTAGTAATATTGCTTTATCTTTCAATAATACTGGGTTCGATTTCTAAATTAGAACGCCTTTGCAAGCTGTAACGTTTCTTAAATAAACAAACATAAAGAAATATAATAGTTTTTGAAATGTTTCGGGCTTTAATTTGTGAAACTCCATAATGACACTAACGTAGTTGTGCTAAAATTTACTTTGTAAGTTTCACGGTTACTATAGTTCGGAAATTCTAGGATGAGTCCTGTGACAGCTCACAAATTTTCCCCAATACAACCTTATGTAATGTATTTACCTAAATAACTTGCTATTTATTAGAATTGAGGCTTATATTAAAGTTGATAAAATAATTAAAATTACTGAATATCATTACAAGGTTGTATTGGGGCAAATTTGTGAGCTGCCACAGGACTCATCCTACATTTTCTGAACTATAGGGGAATTTACAAAGTGGATTGTATAAGTATCACAAGGAGATAGCCCTTACAAAACATCTCGGACTTCCAGGATCTTGGCAATGGAGGAACTGCTTCTTTAGTAAAAATAAACATTGTTAGGAAACATGAAAATGGGAATAGCCTTATTCCACTATATAAACGAATCAACTGAACATACATCAAGTATAACATCTCAACCGCAAGATAAAAACAATTAAATTTCAGAGTTTTCTCCTCTTTATGGATAATGGATACAGAAGTGAGTATTTATTAGAATAAGCTTTTACAATCAGAAGTGGAAGATTGACCGGGTTATTGTCGATTTGGTATCATCGTGAAAATGAACACAAGAAAAACATAGTTCTGACTGCCCGGGGCATAGAACATATCTGTGTCGCACAGTTCAACGCCGCCAGATCAGAGCCGCCGTTACTGCGTAAATACATTTCTGCATCGGACGTTTATGTGCTTATACATTTTACGCAGGGCGTTTCAGCGCTGAATTACCTTCCTATCGTTGCACTCAACTTCTTTTTACTTACTTTGTAATATGCGCACTTAAGGAGAGTTAGCTCTCTTTTGAGAATGATGAGAGAGTTTGCTCTCTATATAAATTGTCCTTTTACTATTATGGGGAATAGAGGAGCCTGAATATGAAGATTATAAGGTTGAAGACCTCAAATGACCATTATGTATTAATGCTTTACATTTTGTTGTATACAGTACCAACTGGCGGGTATTTTCCTCTTCCAATTAACCAGAAAGGTGTTAAATAAAATTTTAATGAAAACCAAACTGAAACCGAAGGTTGTCACTCTTTCCAAACTTTTAATACAATCCAATGTTTAAAAAAATGTGTTTACCAAAAAACCTTTTTTTTTGTTAAATCTGCTACGAATGGAAATCAAACCCTTAACTCCTGTTTGGAAGGCCGGCTATCAACTAGGCCACGGAGGTTGTGATTCCAGAGATGATAATGACGATTTTACAAATTTATTGCGTAGTTACATCATAATTCCACAAAGCAGGAATTTGTTATTAAATTTTAGAGTTTACGCCCTACTTTATTACAATTCACTCAGAAATTCCCCTGAAAGGGTTATTTGGGGGGGGGGGGGGCATCCCCAGATTCTGGGTCGACCGTCCCCCTCGACCTAGCAACGGGAATCACATTACGGCAGGGCATGGTCGAGGCGCGACAGTAGCAAGGAGGGGGATGCAAAGTTGATTTTGTAAGGGTTGGGGGATATTCGTTTCAGTTCATAAATGTGGATAAGGGTTATTTAAATGATGGTGACGTTTTAAATTTGCGTTGAAAGATTGAGTAAAGCTAATAATTTACGGTCAAATAACTTAAGGGTACAAACCACATAAAAATAGGATATGAAAATATTAGAGTACTATTATTAATATTAGTATACTTGAATTATTTGAAACTTGAGAATATTTTTTCGTTTCGATTTAATTCAAGTTCATTTTCAATTTTGAGCGGGCTGTGGTTTGAATACATTTTTTAATTGTTAAATTAAATCATGTTAAAAATGTAGATTCTAGTGAGATTAGTGGGTTTAATAATTGGAACATTGTTAAAGAACGATATTTTCTTAGATTTTTTTTTCAATTAAATAAATGTAATGACATCTTATATCTGTAAATTAAAATTTCCAGCAATTTTATCAAGTTTAAGTCATTAACTTTATGTTGAAGTTAAAAGTTGGATTACCACCTGACTTGCTTTCGTAAATATTGCGCTTTTTTATTTTTGATGTACTTGTGCCATATTTCTTTTGTTTTGTGTATACATAAATGTTTTTGTGTTTTCAAACTTTGATATTTTTATACGGTTTTTATATTTTGATTTTCCTAATTATTATATGGGGAATCCAACCATTATAGAATCATTATTGACAACTAATTATCGGATTGGTATAACTATTCTCTACTTGAAAAGTTCTCAAAGCACCCTTGGAAAACTTCAAAGTCAATAAAAGTCGCTAAAGAATTAATCATTATTACGAGTGCGTTTTGTCAGACGATATGATTCATGACGTATTTCTTTCTTGGTGATAGGTTTATTTGATCAAAAATGTTATTCTTTTGAACTGACAGTCTTCTCACTCGCACCATTTCATTTCAAGGCAAAATTTCAGCACACCGCCCACGGAGGTGGTACGCTCGTATTTGGATAGTTACTGCCTGGGAATAGTCCGGGGAATATTTTGTCGAAACATATGGAAACCTTTTCGAATTTATATTATCTTGAACATTAATAAAAATAAACACGTTTTCAGTGGATTGCTTAGAAAATATAGACATAAATAAATAAATATTAGCTTTATTGATATTAACATAGTATGTGTGAGTATACATGTGTATCATATATGTCGAGATACACACCCACCAATAGAGGGCCATCGGATGTTTTTCAGCCCATGCCCTTGAACACGAAAATTACAATACAAAATAATAAATGAAAATAAATAAACAGTTAATACATTTATTAAGTCAATAAATATACACAACAATTTAATAAAATATAAATGTACACACACACACACACACACACGCACACGGTAATACATTTATAAACTAAATAAATATGAACGACAATTGTTAAAAATATAAATGTGTCATAAAGGCAAAAGGAGGAAAACAATTTAGGCAGTCGATTGGAGCGTGGTTGTTATTGCGGCAGGAGTTTGAATGCTTGGGCTTGCAAGAGGAATGACTTGTTATACACACATACCCCCAGATTAATTGAAAGGCTTCAGCGTAAAGAAAAAAAAATAAGTGTCCAAAGAACTTCATGTTTGACCAACACGGTCTCAAACGTCGTTAAAATGGTGAAATAATAAACATACGCATTTGACAGTACTCGTATTATTTATTGTTAATCTAAAAAGTAACCTGTTGACGTAGCCTTTTCTTTAAACGAGAATTTACCTCATTCACTTAAAATTCATTAAGTCAGTTTTTGATGCAGTTTGAATTAGCACTGATATAATTTCGTCCTTTGCGCGATGCGATTACATAACATGAGACCTCCCTTGATCGGAAAACGAGTCCTTGAGAGCGCAGTACCCGGGAAACTATTTTTGGATCCAGGATTGCATCTCACTCTGTGCAGTTAAAACATATGAGAGGAGACGAAACAGACTGAACTTCCTGGATATGCATTTGTGTTGGATACAGGGCCAGTCGTGCGAAAAATATATAATTATTCATTTGTCGGTAGCTTTTGGTATTCTAGGGGTATAAAAAAATATATTGCATTTGACGTAGTGTTTGCTTGAAATCGTATATAGAAATAATGACTGGTATTTATTTAATCCGTGTAAAGAAATTTGGTTTTCAAAAGTTGTAACCTATATATTTATTTCGATTGAATATTGTTTTGAAACGACATAATTCGTCTCAATATTGGTCAAATCCACGTTACTTACTCTCTGTGATAGAGACTTCAACCTTAAATAAAGAATGCGCATTGTACGATATTACATTTTTTCAGTGTTTCTTTATGGCTTAGAAAGTTGGACATTCACTCAAAATACCACGTAATTAATAGAAGAATTTAGAATTTGGTGCTACAGGAGGATTTCCTGGGTTGACAAAGTGCGCAACGAAGAGGTCCTCAGACGCATGAAAAAATATACAAAAGTATTCACTTACATTAACAGAAGATTGGAATACTTGGGGTATTTCATGAGAGGAAATAAATATGAAATGATTCGTCATTTTATAGGGGAAGATACAAAGAAAATGAAGTAAAGGAAGAAGAACAAAATCCTGCCTGAACAACCTAAGAGATGGTTCCACTGTAGCGCGAAGACATTGTTCAGAGCGGCTACAGAGAAAGTTAAATTAGCCATTATGATAGTCATCTCCAACGTGGAGGGGGAAGAAGAGAAAATAGAAGATACTTTTATGATAAGTGAACGACTCTTATCTTGCTACCAGTAGCTTGTGAATGGCATAATGGACTATCCTATATTCAAGAAAATGTAGCATGGTCCCTGTGACGTTTGAAATGTCATGTCTGAAAGGGATGGGGTAAAATCGTTTTTTTACAAATTTTTTACGTTTTTTCATAAATCGAATAATTGTTTTTCTCTAAACTGACGTTTCAATTCCTAATTTTCATTATACTGACTTTCTAATGTACTCGTACTGTATGGTTTGTATCTATCTTTAAATAGGCCAAGATCCACTATGAATTAATACTAATTACGAACATTTAATTTTATGTATAAAAAAAATCGAAAATCCAATTATCGTACACCCCATCCCTAGCCAATGCAGACTAACGTGGTGACTTTTGATAAACGTCGCCAAATATTATTTGATTTTAACAAACTGACGTATTTTTACTAATTTGTAACAAGATATATTAATTTGTCATTATTGTTAGTTTTATGTAATGTATTTACCTAAATAACTTGCTATTTATTAGAATCAAGGCTTATATTAAAGTTGATAAAATGATTAAAATTACTGAACGTCGTTACAAGGTTGTATTGGGGCAAATTTGTGAAACGTCACAGGGACCATGCTACATTTTCTTTAGTGTAGACTAGATAGCTGTTTGTTTACAACAAAAACGAGATTTGTTTAAAATTTCAAGTGTTATTAAGATGGGTGCAATTTGATTATACGAGTATATATAACTTTTAGAGCCAAATGAGTCTAAGAAATTAAGTATGTGAAACAAAGTACAATTTTCCATGAGCTAAATTTCATACATGGGATATTAAGGGACTGAAATAAATCAAATGATATCACTTAACGCTGATTAAAAATAGAAAGTTTCAAGAGGCTTCGACAATTAGGACTTTTTGAGAGATGCTACACAGCCATGTTAAACTCTTTAACGGGACTTAGGTTACTAAATAATACTAAAAAATAAAGGTAGTTGTTAAAATTGTACTGTTTAAAAATATTCGCGCTTCTTTGTTAGTCTATTGTAGCTTATTGCAGAACAAATGCTTTTATATTTTTTCAACTCCTGCTGATTTTACGCACACGTATGAAGTCGTATGCCTCGTATATAAGCCATGCACATCTAACCATCTTGTTAATGCTCGTTACTGAATCTTTAAGTGGATAATGGTCTCGTGAGATGGTTCCTCTAGTTCTTCAGGCGATCCTTTTATTGCGTTCCATTATTATGGCGAAGTATCATTTATTGAAGGTAATAAATTATATCATTGTCTGGTTCTTTTTGGAACATTTATTAAATATCTTTAATCACAATAATTTTTGTCAGTCAGTTAACTTCTATAAAAAAAATACTATATAGAATGGGAAAATTATATTGATTTATTCAAATGGTACCCCTCAACATATTCAAATCGGTGATACGGATTTGTTGTAGATGGTGGTCGAGAGACAATCGGTGATACGGATATGTTGTAGATGGTGGTCGAGAGACAATCGGTGATACGGATATGTTGTAGATGGTGGTCGAGAGACAATCGGTGATACGGATATGTTGTAGATGGTGGTCGAGAGACAATCGGTGATACGGATATGTTGTAGATGGTGGTCGAGAAACAATCGGTGATACGGATATGTTGTAGATGGTGGTCGAGAGACAATATGTGATACGGATATGTTGTAGATGGTGGTCGAGAGACAACATTGTTTTCGGAACCATTAATTGAGCTTTTGGGTAAAGTATCACTGGAGTAGACAGGTCTCTCACAGTTCGCCATCGTATGTGTTTAAGATACTACCACCGTGAAAAATACCGTGAAAAATAAAAACACTGGCATACGACTAGATCGTATGAGGTTTGTTAGAACTGATGAAGACAAGTGGCTTACTAACTAAACCATTAGGCCTCGGCCACACAGGTAGGAGCCTCGCTTAATGCTTAGAGCTACGCTGCGAGCTAGGCGACATATCCTAGCGAACCAACGCACCGCATACTATCGCAATGGCCAAACTGCACGCTACGCGCCACACTACATGACGATTAGTCATTGAGTGAATCTTCTAGCGAACAGACGTGTTGGTTAATTTTATTGTGTCACCGTGATTTTATAAGATGGCGGAAGTTTTAATACTACTGTGTATAATATATATCCCGTGTGTGACGAAACATAATTCTATGTATATTTCTATTTAAAATTATACGAGTATATATATCATCTTTTATTTAAGTATTTATTAACGTCGATATTTTCATAATTCACAACCGTGTCATAAACCTACCCTCTCCCGATTTCTACTGAACCTCTCTCCAAATCTCAACCTAAATAACTGTCAGAAAACTATCCGATGAAGGAGTAAGGCGTTCTAATACTGGACCCAGACTCCAAACAGCTGTTTATCACTTGGGGCATTCTCGTTGCGGTCGTGAGTGCAGGTGGCTAGGTGGGTGTAATTCCGAAAAACATTTTCAAGTTCTCCTAAGAGGAGTGCTGTGGAAATGACTATTAAGTGTTTAGATCATGTTTAGAATTCGATAAATTCATCGTTTATAATTAGTGAAGTATTGATAGGTTTAAGTAAATCAGTTAATTTATTTTATACGTGTTATTATTCTTTTCATTTGTTTGCACCCACGCGCATCGAGTTCGATCCCAAGTGGTTTTCGGAATGGGTTCATTTTTTTGCCATTTCTAACCGAATGTATTATTTTTTGTACTATTATATTTTTGGAGTCGATGATTTTTTGTTTGAAATCAATTGAAATATGGTTTGGGAATGTAAAACGAATAGATAAAGAAATATTACCAAAATAAATATAAAGAAAAAATGTGAGTGGTAGAGGAAGACCAAGGAAAGTATGGTTGGATCAAGAAAATGATATTTTAAAAGAAGGAAACTTGGAAAGTCAGAGAAATCATAATGGCGAAGGATGCGTGTAGAAATAGGAAAGTCTGGCACCCTGTCTTCTCTACGTACCATGACAGGGAAACAACGTGATGGTAAGTATGTATGTATATTGATAGGAAATATCTGACATGCGAATTAAATAATTGGCATGATTTTCAGTATCTTCTCAATATCATGTTTTTTTATAAATGAAAAAAAAAAAGTTTTTTAAGGGAATACACACTAAATAAAACAGTATTAATTCATTTTCGTCCAAATCAGAGATGATATATGATAGTTTGAGCTTTACACGAAGATATGATTCATATTGCATTTATTTTATGGTTTCTCTGAATGAATGACAAAATTAAACCATGGTTCCATTGATAAAAAATTTTGTCCTCTTGGAATGACAGTGGTCCCCCCCACACCCACAATTGTTGAGGACGAGGTTTTATAAATATACTTTTTGAGGAGATGCGATTTAAGGTGAAATATTTTTCTTTGGTTTTGCATGTTAAGTATTTTTTGAGAAGATATAGTTTGCGCTTTGTACGAAAATATGATTCACGTAATATTTATTTTTCGAATTCATTAAATTAATGATAAAATGAAGGCGCGGCTGGTTCCTTTAATCATGACTATTTTAAGATTGTGTTTGATTAAATTGACACGAAAATGAAGAATAAATATGCACAAAGAAATAGGCCTCTCAAATGTTTTGATTTTTATCACATAACGGACTGTCCTGCACAGGACAATTTACATTTTAGTCGACATTTTTTTGTCACTTTTAAAGCACAATAAATCTAAGAAATGGAGCATATGTCGTGCCACCGAAACAAACTACATTTTTTCATAAACTGCGTTTGATATAAATAAATATATATTTAATAATGTACATATAATTAACATATATCCTGAAATTATATATACTTGTACATTTCAAGATAATGTTGAATAAACTACATTTAAGAGATAAATTATCAAAAGGTTTGGGCTTGCGAGTATCTCATAACATCACCCAGTTGAGATACATTCCCACTAATAGAGGGCGAGCCCAGCCGCGAACACATCAGATGTTTTTCAGTTCACACCCTTGTGCATGTAAATTAAATTGATTAATATAAAGGATATTACGGGACTTAATATTAAATTATTTGGGTTTTATCGGTTTACGTTGATTGAAAATAGAAAATTTCCAAAGGCTTTAAACTAAGTTCTTGACAACGCCGTGCTCAGGACACTATTCGTATTTACGGATTCAGGATTGCATCACACTCTGCGCAGTATAAACAGACGAGAGGAAGCGCAACAGACCGAACATCCCGGATGTGTGTTTTATTGGCCACAGGGTCAATCACGAAGCAAATGAATAATCGTCCTAGCGTGAATGTGTCTTGCAATCAAACAAACGACAATTTTACATAATGCAACATGTGTTATAAGGGATGTTTAAGAGACCCAAATTTATTCAAAAGACTTCGAAATTTATGATTTTTCAGGAAATACAAAAATCAGTTCCATTCGACCCCCCCCCCCCACAACCCACGCCGTTATGACGGACAAAAGAAGTTCCCATCTAGTGTGATCTACACTGAAAAATCGGAATCTTCTTATTTTTTTTTAGAACGTGACATCACATAGTGACGAAGTAGGAACTGCTCAAAGGGACTCCTCCTCCGGTGCCTGAGTTTGAAAAGAATAGTAGCAACGACGGACTTAAGGTCCAACGTCATGGGAGATGAAAAATTACTCGCAACACAGTAAATATACTTATAAAGTGACTTAAGGCATGGCGTTCAAATAGCCTAAAAGTTGCCAATATTTTCATACAAAACTTCGAATGCAGCAAAAGTATCCTTTGACCCCAAATTAGAGTAGCTAGTCGGTCCGAAGATAAACCGATGTAAGGTTGAGTGGAGGTTCCTTCGGAAGTTGTTCAGTTCAGCTAAGATCAATTCGAGATACCAAAATGTGATCTGCAGATATATCCAGATGGCTACAAAAAATACAAAAGGATAAAGGGACAAGTTTAAAGCTAAAAAGTTAGCTGTTAAACAAATTGAATTGTTCAATAGTTTGGACACACCCACGTGGAGTCGAGGCGCACCATGATGCAAGAAAAATAGAGAATGTCAGGAATTTCCTACCGAGCATGACGACCATAGATGTTGTCAAGTTGAAAACAGGTCCTCTAGATAAGCTTTAAGAATCGCGCGAGGGCTTGTCCCTGACAAGGAGGGAAGGCGGATGCCACTTATTCTCGTGGGTTGACCCTTACCGAGAAGAATAATCGCGGTGCGACGTTGAACCTCCAATTCTGACTGAGTAAGCCCCGTTAAGACGAGCTCGTTTGCCGAGCATATCCTATAAGCCTTTAAGTTAGCCAACAGTGCCCACCGTTCACCGCCGATCAGTATCACCAATCAGCAAAAAATAAATTTCTATGGAAACAAAAACTGTAATTTTGTATGTCTTAATAAAACTATGAAACGCAAAGACAGTACTTCATGGTGGACTTATATTGCTATACAGTTAAAATATAAGTTAAAGGAGAAGAGGTCAATAAATTCGCGGAATGAAGGGGTTAAGGAAGGGAACGTTAATGCGCATGCGCATGTTCCGATATTATCACTCATTATTAGTATATTTAACAAGTTTTAGTCTAATTTTGTCAGTATTGTTTAAGATATCGTCGGAAGAGTATGTCAAGCGTTAATAACATCCCAAGTATGGAAAAAATGAGTTTCGCGCCGTCATTAAGTTTCTCATAAAATAAGAGAAAACACCTCAAATAATTTTGGAAGAGATTTTAGCGGTTTACGGGGACTGTTGCCCTGGAAAAACGATGGTTTACAAGTAGCATAGTCACTTTAAGCAAGGGAGAGAATCGATTGAAGACGACCTCCGACCAGGACGGCCTGTGAGGCTACTTTTTAAACATTGTCAAAAAAAGTAGGAAAGCTTGTGCTGGAAGATCTAAACAAACAATGGTTTACAAAGATGGTTGTAGTACCACCTACAACCATTTTGAATATCCTCCATTAAAATCTAGGGATGTCAAAAGCTATTCTGTATTGGCTGCTCTTCATAACTGTGGCTTCCAAATATTAAATCACCCTCTCTACAGCCCAGAACTGGCTTCGTTTGACTATTATTTGTTTCCAAATATGAAAAAAGAGCTTAGAGGGAAGAAATTTATGGACGATGAAGAAGTTAAAAGTGCGATTTTGACTTATTTTGAGGGCAAAAGCAAATCTTTTTTTCTTCCTGGGTATAAATAAGCTTATTAAAAGACCTGAAAAATGTATTAGAGTTCATGGTAGATATATTGAAAAGGAGAAAATAAAATTGTTTTTTCCCTTCATTTCGCGAATTTATTTACCTCCCCTTGCAAATATATAAGTGATTTAATTATTTATTTATATATTTGTCAAAATATTATAAAATTAAAAAAAAAACAAACCAATTTCATCAACACGCTATGAAGACTTAAACGCCAATGGTAAAATATCGAAATATGAAACCATAACGCGTTCCCAAATAATTTACTTGTTAAATTGAAAGAGAGATTACCATAAATAGGGTCTTTATTGTGATATTAAGATGTACTGTTCAAAAGTTTAAAGACATGGCTCGAATTAGAATTTCACCGAACATTTGATTAGTTACTACCGATATCAACACAAAATTTCAAACCCCATCAACAATGCACGGTGTCCCCACTGTTCAACTAAGCCAGATAAAAAAAAATAAACACAATAGATAGAACTTTTTAATGACGAGATCAAACAAAATAGGCAAGCCGTTGTATCTTCTTCAGCTTTCACTTCTTTCGGATGGATTCCTTCCACGAACTTCACCATGATCAACAATTGGGGAAAAATTGCAGGCTGACAATTTCAGTATTTAATCATAATAGGTTAGTCAAAAAGTTTTGAAAGCGACATCTATGGAGCAGTAGAAAAACCAAAATTTCTACGCCATTTTAATATTTCATCTTTCATAAGAACGTACTCAAAATTTCATTTCGATCTGTCAATTCATTCTTTGTTTGAAAGCCATTTGAAGTTGACGTGTCAGTGTATTTTTTAACAATGGAAAAATCCGAATATCGTGCAGTGATTAAACTCTTTGTTTTGGAAGGTTTATCGGCTACTGAGATCCATGCAAAGATGGTGAAAGTATTAAAGGAGTCTTCTCCTTCATTTCCAACCGTTCACCAATGGGTTTTGGAGTTTAAGCGTGGCCGTACAAGCGTTGAAGACGATCCACGCTCAGGACGTCCAAAAAGTGCATCAACACCAGAAATCATAGCGAAAATACAGGATATGGTTTTGGAAGATCATCGACCGACTGTGGATGTGATAGCTGACACCATAGGTAGGTCACATGGAACAACATGGCATATTTTGGCTGAAGTTTTGGGTTTCAAAAAACTGTGTGCACAATGGGTGCCGCATTTGCTAACAATGCAACAAAAACACGTTCGAATGCGACTTTCTGAGCAACATTTGGAGCAATTTCGAAAAGATAAAAAGGATTTTCTGCGACGATTCATCACTATGGATGAGACTTGGGTCTACCACCATGGTCGTGAATCAAAACAAGAGGCTAAGGAGTGGTGTGAACCAGGCACTTTGGCTCCGAAGCGAGTTCGTGTCCAGAAATCGGCCAAGAAGGTGTTAGCGTCAGTTTTTTGGGATGCAAAAGGAATTTTATTGATAGATTATCTCCAAACTGGTAAAACAATCAACTCTGATTATTATTGTGACCTTTTGGATCAGTTGGATGAAAAAAATTGTGAAAAAAGACCCGGTTTGCAGAAGAAAAAAATCATTTTTCATCAAGACAATGCACCTGCTCACACAGCTCACAAAACCATCGCGAAAATCAGTGAATTGGGGTACGAATTGTTGCAGCATCCACCCTATTTGCCAGATTTAGCTCCCTCTGACTTCTGGCTGTTCTCACACCTCAAAAAATTCCTTCGTGGAAAGCATTTTTCATCAAACGAAGAGGTTATAGCCGTCGTAGAGGAGTATTTTGCAGGCCTTCCAGAAAGTCACTTCCGTGATGGGACAACAAAGTTGGAAGATCGTTGGACCAAGTGTATTGATCTTATGGGAGACTATACTGAGGAATAAAAGTGATTTCCCCCCAAAAAAAATGTATTTTCATTTCCGCTTTCAAAACTTTTTGACTAACCTATATTGTAAGAAAAAAATATATGCAAGCTCTGTCGTTCCGTGGACTGGCTGTTGTGAGCTCTCGGCCGACATAAAGGCAGCTATTGAGCAGTTAAAATGGGAATCTCGGTTGAGGGGGAATAACCTAGGTTATATGGGAATACAACTCTGAGGTGTTGCCGAAATATTAACCTATTAAAAGGTTTTTCATTTGTAATTTGGCGCAACTAGCTGGAAGAGCCTCTGCGGGGATGAAGGTAGACCCCCCAGTACCTGCCCCACTCCGGCCTGTAAAGGAACTAGGGGGGGACACCACCGCGCATGGCTGCCCTGAAAAGCAAGTTTTTCCTGGTATTGCATCCATTACATTAATTAATGAATATGAGCGCATGAAATGAAATAATGTAAATATCAAAGCGAGGAAAACAAATGCAACTACGAGTACAATAAAATTAAAAGATTCTTTGTTATTGAAATAATATTATTAATCCTTGTTTTGGTTTCTATATTTCGGGTTTTAAAATTTTGAATTGTATAACTGTTTATTATATATAATACATCTTGAGTTTTGTCCTTCCATTTTCAAATAACGTTCTCCAGATGTCAACTGATGAATACAACACAAAACACGTCTTGTATGACCAAAGACTGGAACACAACTGATGGTAAAAAATGACCATGTAAAATACGTCATTTTTGTCCGGACAACCTAATATATATTTGTTTAACTCTGTTTTGTTTTGTATTTTAGTGAATCCTACCTACCTTAAGATGGGAGAAGTATTTATAATACTCACACATCATTGTAAACATGAGAAGTGTTTATAATACTCGCACATCATTGTAAACAGGAGAAGTGTTTATAATACTCGCACATCATTGTAAACAGGAGAAGTGTTTATAATACTCGCACATCATTGTAAACAGGAGAAGTGTTTATAATACTCGCACATCATTGTAAACAGGAGAAGTGTTTATAATACTCGCACATCATTGTAAAAATTATAAAGTATAATCTAAATAAAAAAAACGACACTCGTATTATTTATTTTTCATCTTCAAATGTAATATATGTCCACAATTTCTTTTACAAACAATATTATTCATAATTTATGCAAAATTGAATCCGTCGATTTTTATGCAGTTCAAATCCCCACGTTCCTTCTCTGAATCGTGCAATTGCATAATGTGACCCCTCCCATAACTGAAAACCGGCGTCTTTGAGAAAGCGGTGCCCAGGAAATTATTTTCAGAGAAAGGATTGCATCCCGTTCTATGCAGTGTAAACAGATGAGAGGAAATACAACAGACTGAACTTCAGGGATATGCATTTTATTTGTTACAGGACCAGTCGCGAGACAATAATTGCTGAAATTAATGTGCGTCTTGCCATCGAAACAAGCAACATTTTTTTCACAATCTGCATTTAATATAAGGAATGCAAAGAAACTGAAATTAAAATAATGTAATCGCTTTACGCTGACTTCAAATAGAAAATTTTAACAGGCTTCGAAAACTAACTATTCAAGAGTGAATGTTCAATCGTTCAATGAATGGTAAACTCGTTAGAAGTTTTTAGGACATTAAATAATATTGAATAATTAATGTAGTTGTCTTAATTTTACTATTTGAAAGTATTCGAGTCTCATTACTAGTTTACAGAAGCTCACTGTAAGTCATAGGCCTTTCTTCATCTTCTCCACTCCTGATGATTCGGCGCTCCTATACGTTATCGTATACAGGCTTAGCAACCCATTAATATAATATATGTAATGGTTTTGTTAATGATTATTATTAAATCTTTAAGTTATTCATGGTCTTGCGATATAACTCCTTCAGTTCTATTTCAGCTGATCTTTTCATTACGTTCCATATTTTGGTGAAGTATCATTAAATAAAAGCAATAAATGTTTCATTTATCTCAGTTCATCATTGTAAGCGTTTAAAATACTACCGAGCGAGAGTGAACTATAACACTCGTATAGGACTAGCACTTGCAATTAGTTTTAACAAACGAACTCTTAAACCAGATTGAGAACTTTTTTTTTGGTACCATTGGAAATTAAATCAGATACCCTTTGGTTCAAATTAGCGTCTTATCAACTAGACTACGGAGATCGTCTAAAATTAGCGTCTTATCAACTAGACTACGGAGATCGTCTAAAACAATAGAATGGAAATACAATAAACCATTAACTCATATAAATCTGCATCTAAAATATATAAAATTAGTTATTGACTTCACTGTTTGTACACATATGATATTTGACAAAAAAATTATAAAGCTGAAAAAATTTACATTAAATTTAATAAACATCACATGAAAATTTAAAAAAAAACAATTATAAAATATGGAATATGAAACCACAACGCATTCTTAAATATTCAAAAGTTAAGTTGTATTATTTAAAATTTAAAGACAGACATAATTTTAATACATAAACGGTTGAAAATTTCAGACATGGTTCAAAAACATTTTAGTTACCAAATCTGATAAAGTCTTTAAATATACTTTGAATATAAACACAAATAAAAATCACATCCTTCCTAATAATACACAACACCCCACAATTCAACTAAGTCGGAAAACATAATAGATCCCACTTTTAATAGCGAAATAAAATAAATGAGATGACCCGTGGTAAATTCTCCAACCTTCATTTCCTTCAAATGGATCCTCTTTGTTTGCGCAAAATTCACGATTATCAACCCAGGTAAAAAAATGCAGGCCTAGTAATTGGACTTCGCACATTGTAAGAAAAAAATACATTTGAGCCCTGTCGTCCCATGGGCTTGTTAATGTCAGGGTTTGGTCGACCAAAAGGTTGCTCGGGAGCAATTAGCGGTATGACCGCAGTCACATATTAATCCAATGTTGGGGTATTGCCGGGATACTAACTTCATAAACGTATTTTTTAATGTCAGGGTTTGGTCGATCAAAAGGTTGCTCGGGAGCAATTAGCGGTATGACCGCAGTCACATATTAATCCAATGTTGGGGTATTGCCGGGATACTAACTTCATAAACGTATTTTTTAATGTCAGGGTTTGGTCGACCAAAAGGTTACTCGGGAGCAATTAGCGGTATGACCGCAGTCACATATTAATCCAATGTTGGGGTATTGCCGGGATACTAACTTCATAAACGTATTATTTAATGTCAGGGTTTGGTCGACCAAAAGGTTGCTCGGGAGCAATTAGCGGTATGACCGCAGTCACATATTAATCCAATGTTGGGGTATTGCCGGGATACTAACTTCATAAACGTATTTTTTAATGTCAGGGTTTGGTCGACCAAAAGGCTGCTCGGGAGCAATTAGCGGTATGACCACAGTCACATATTAATCCAATGTTGGGGTATTGCCGGGATACTAACTTCATAAACATATTTTTTAATGTCAGGGTTTGGTCGACCAAAAAGTTGCTCGGGAGCAATTAGCGGTATGACCACAGTCACATATTAATCCAATGTTGGGGTATTGCCGGGATACTAACTTCATAAACGTATTTTTTACTCGTAATTTGGCGCAAATAGATGGTCGAGGCTCTGTAGGGGTGATGTTAGACCCCGACGCACTTGGCACATTTCGGCTTGTAAAGGGACACACGAGGGAGGGGGAGGGGGGTAACCACTGCGCATGGCTGCCCTGAAAAGCAAGCTTTTCCTGGCATTGCCTCCATTACATCGATTTATCAATTTGAGTGCAAGAGATGACATAATATAAATAAAAAAGCGAGGAAAACAAATTCAACTTAAATTTGAAGACTATTTTGCTCATCAAAATAATATGCAAATGTGATTTTAAATGACAAAATGAAAGAAAGACCCAAATTCCATTTAACTATGGTCTCAGTGTGTTTTATTGCGACGAATTTCACAACGATCAAAATAGCAAAAGCAGACAAATTAACAATCTAACTTTACATACTCTAAAAAAATACGAGTAAATGCAAGATATGCAAGCACTGTCGGGTATTACCGCAGTTATGGTATGTTAAGTGTGAATTTAGATTTTTTTATATATTGCCTTTATTAACAAAGAGGGTCTAAAAATAATTAAAAACTTTTCTTATTGTATGGCTGTAAGGCTTATTTTCTATATAATTAGCGATAGAAAGTTGCTTATAATATATTGTTTTAAGAATAGTAAAAATAAAAATATTATATATTATATGTGAGCCTTAACGAAGACTGCTACAATCTAGAATTGAGACAATATATTATAAACAACGAGAGTAGTTCGAGTGATTATGTATATAAAAGAATAAGGTTGACAACGAGAAAAACTATTTATAAATATACTCTTCAAGGATAAGAGATAATTAAGACAATTAATAATTATTAAGAGAGGAATTATTTTTCTGTGGTGTAATATTTTTTTGAGAAGATAGTTAACGTTTTGATATGATTCAAGTTGCATTTATTATTCGATTTTATTGATGAATGATAAAAGAGGTCACGGTCAGTTAATTTTATCAAAAATGCTGTTGTATTTTTTTTGTCAAACACTGTTTATTCCACTTTTTGTAACGGTGTAACCCTACCGGTTTCAAGGTTTTCACCTCATCATCAGGAGAGCACAAACAAGACTGAATTATGTTCGAACTGGTACCGACATACACGCTTCTTATGATAAATATTCGGGTGTTCAAGGTTTTCGAATGTCTACAGAGTTTGCTTCTAAAATTATTATAAAATCTATATGATATAAGAAAGAGGCATTTTACTAGACGAATGGTTTTCTGTCTGAATCCTCCTTTTGACTTCATGATAACTAAGTTTTTCTAATTTCTGTTTATCAAACACTGTTTATTCCACTCATTGTAACGGTATACCCAGTAAACTAGGCTTTTGCCTGTATCTCACTGAAGAGGGGTAACCCTACCAGTTTCACAAACAAGACTGCTTCCCTTGATGATGAGGTGAAAGCCTCTAAGCCGGTAGGGTTATACCATTACACAGAGTGGAATAAACAGTGTTTTCTAAAACAAATTACAATGTCTTTAAACCTCCACAATGTTAATGCCTTAACTATAAATAATACAAAAATGTTGTCATTTTGGACTGACAGTCGTCCCACTACGACTGTCAGTCCAAACCATTCTATTTCAGGGCAGGTTTTCAACACACCGCCCACTGAGTTGGTGTAACTATCCAAATGTGTAGATTTCATTTGGATAGTAACAGCTCGTTGTCTAACGAGAGGATTGTCTTGGAATCGTCCGAGAAATATTTAATTAACAATAACAAACTTCATTATTAAAACTTTCGGAGTTAATATCAAATATTACCATAATTCAGAATATGCCAAAACATTGCTAAAGAAAATAAATACATTTTTAAATACGTATATAAAAAATTTGATATATGTCGTTCTGTGTTAAATGAGTTCAGTTGTGGCGATTTGAAAATAGTCACAACTTATTCTCGCCCAAAACTGAGATAATATATTTTACGCTTTTCATGACGAAATGATTTATTTCGTATTTCTTTTTTGTTTCATACAATAGAATGTGATAAAATAAAGGCGCGGTCGGTTCTTGTGAACAAACATGTTATTTTTTCGGACTGACTGTCGTCCCATCACACACAACCAATATTAGATTTCAGATCATGAAACAAAAATCGTTTTTTTTAAGTATGACAAAGAAACAAGTGTTCAAATGTGGATGATTTTTGATATTCTGAAAGTATAAAGTTATTATTGCAATTTGACTTCGGTTGTCTTGCGGATATCCCTTTGGGTTGATTGTGGGCTTACTGTTGGTTGATCGTAGAATACTCAGGTTACGTATGAGCTTGCATATATTATAATAACTAATTTATTATTTGCAAACATCAATTAGGACTGACAGTTGTCCCTCCACACACTCACACCATGTATCATAATATCAATCCTTAAGATGGTGTACACATAGTTTATATATAAGATTCGTAAATCGACGAGATAACTGTCGGAGGGTAGTCGTCCGGGATGTATCACCAAGAAGTAGGTTGACTTCCAGAAGTAGTATTTCAAAAGCTTGTCGAGGACGTGTTATTACAAATATAACTTTCAAAGATAAAATATTGAAAACTAAATATTTTTCTTTGGTTTTGTATGCCTAGCAATTTTATAACATTGCATAGTTAGCGCTTTGCACGACAATATAATTTATGTTATATTTATTTGTCGATCCCAAATATAAAATTGTTCTTTTGGACTGACAGTCGACCCAGCACATTTCCGTATCCATTTAATTTCAGTGCAGAGTTTCAGCACATCACCCGCGGAGAAGGTACACACACAGATATTTTTTTGGATGAAAAGTGCCTGATGGAGAATATTTGTTGTTCGATAGGAAGTTCGCACGGATTTGACGCCGTGTGACTATTTCGATAATTTTATTATTGTCATATTTTTCTCTCTACTATTTCGATAGTTGTATTTTTGTCTTATACTCGTACCACGCTTTTATTTAATATAGCAACACTTAGTGTGTGTTTTATTTAAAATCAACATTTGGCAATCTCTTACGACTAACCAGAGAAATATTCAAATGCCTGAAGTAAAAATCAGATTGATATATTTTTAAAAAAGGTATCAACTGTAATAGAAAGTGCAACCATTGTTTTGAAAGACAGGTGCTTTACTGATTAGGCTATGGAGGTCATCAAAATGGTAATATAATAAACTAAGGCCCTTCAATGAGCAAATATTATTTATTTTTCATCTTTAAATGTAACCTATTATTGCAGTCTCTTCTTTAAACCAGAATATCCTTTATTTACGTAAAATATTTCCCATTGATTAGCTCGAATAATAATTTTCCATTTGCACGATGTTATTATACAACGTGAACCTTCCCCTTACCGGAAACCGAAGCCTTGACAATGCGTAGTCCAAAAAATAGTTTTTGAAGTAAGGATTGCATCCCGCTCTGTATAGAGCACCACATAGGAGGAAATGTAATAGATTGAACTTCCCGGATATGTGTTTTGAAGGAAATGCAACAGATTAATCTTCCCGGAGGAAATGTAACAGATTGAACACCACATAGGAGGAAATGTAACTGATTGAACTTCCCGGATATGTGTTTTTAAGGAAATGCAACAGATTAAACTTCCCGGAGGAAATGTAACAGATTGAACACCACATAGGAGGAAATGCAACTGATTGAACTTCCCGGATATGTGTTTTGCTCCCCGAAGGAAATGCAACAGATTGAACTTCCCTTCCCTTCTACTATTATGAAGCAAATATTGCATTCCGCTCTGTATAGAGCACCACATAAGAGGAAATGCAACAGATTGAACTTACCGGATATGTGTTTTGCTTCCCGAAGAAAATGCAACAGATTGAACTTCTCGGATATGTGTTTTGAAGCAAGGATTGCATCCCGCTCTGCATTGAGCACCACATAGGAGGAAATGCAACAGATTGAACTTCCCGGATATGTGGTTTGTATTTCATACAGGACCAGCCGTGAAATAAATAAATAATTGTTAAAAATATGGATGTATCTTGTCATCGAAACATGCAACAGATTTATGTAACATCATTTGATAGAAGAAACTAATAGGAATGGAATAGTATTACTTTACATTGAGCTTAAAGATAATTGCGCATCTTCATCAATCTAAGGTTAAGCTTAAAGATAATTGCGCATCTTCATCAATCTAAGGTTGAGCTTAAAGATAATTGCGCATCTTCAACAATCTAAGGTTGAGCTTAAAGATAATTGCGCATCTTCAACAATCTAAGGTTGAGCTTAAAGATAATTGCGCATCTTCATCAATCTAGGTTGAGCTTAAAGATAATTGCGCATCTTCATCAATCTAAGGTTGAGCTTAAAGATAATTGCGCATCTTCATCAATCTAAGGTTGAGCTTAAAGATAACTGCGCATCTTCATCAATCAAGCAGGACATAACTACTTCATTAACTTCTCCACTCCTGTTGATTGTCCTTTACCGTCCAAATGCACCTTCATTATCCGGATGATGATGTATAATTTTGTTTTGAACAAGTGTTCTTCCTCCAAGCGCCGCCACCACAGATCATAAGTTATTTCTTCAGATAGTGAACACGCAGTCTATATTTCTGACTTTTAGTCTAACGAGAGAGCTATCAGTAAGTAGTTCATGTGATGATGTATAAATATATTTTTTTGAACGTACTATAGTTCCTCCACACATCCACACCATGGAACATAAGTTAATTCTTCGTGCACACAAATTTTATATCGGTGACTCGCAGTCTTGTGAGAGAACTGTTGGAGAGTAGTTCAGATAATGATGAGAGAAAAATACTATTTTGGACTGACTGTGGTTCCTTCCACACACCCACACGATGATGCATACAATATTATTTACGTACGTTATTTCTTCAAATGGTGCACACACAGTTTATATTAGCTACTCGTAGTCTTGCGAGGGAACTGTCGTAGAGTAGTCTAGATAATTATGTATAAAAATATTATTTTGATCTGACTGTGGTCCCTCCACACACCCACACCATATAACATAAGCTATTACTTCAAATGGTGCACACACAGTTTATATTAGCTACTCGTAGTCTTGCGAGAGAACTTTCGGATAGTATGCATGATTATGATGTATAAAATATTATTTTGATCTGACAGTGGTTCTTCCACACACTCACACCATATAACATAAGTTATTTCTTCAAATGGTGCACACACTCGTAGTCTTGCGAGAGAAATGTCGTAGAGTAGTCCAGATAATTATGTATAAACATATTATTTTGATCTGACAGTGGTCCCTCCACACACCCACACCATATAACATAAGTTATTTCTTCAAATGGCGCACACACAGTTTATATTAGTTAGTCGTAGTCTTGCGAGAGAACTGTCGTAGAGTAGTCCAGAAAATGATGCATAAAAATATTATTTTGATCTGACTGTGGTCCCTCCACACACCCACACCATATAACATAAGTTATTTCTTCAAATGGTGCACACACAGTTTATATTAGGTAGTCGTAGTCTTGCAAGAGAACTGTCGTAGAGTAGTCCAGATAATTATGTATAAAAATATCATTTTGATCTGACTGTGGTCCCTCCACACACCCACACCATATAACATAAGTTATTTCTTCAAATAGTGCACACACAGTTTATATTAGTTAGTCGTAGTCTTGCGAGAGAACTGTCGTAGAGTAGTCCAGATAATGATGCATAAAAATATTATTTTGATCTGACTGTGGTCCCTCCACACACCCACACCATATAACATAAGCTATTACTTCAAATGGTGCACACACAGTTTATATAAGCTACTCGTAGTCTTGCGAGAGAACTGTCGTAGAGTAGTCCAGATAATGATGCATAAAAATATTATTTTGATCTGACTGTGGTCCCTCCACACACTCACACCATATAACATAAGTTATTTCTTCAAATGGTGCACACACCCATAGTCTTGCGTGAGAAATGTCGTAGAGTAGTCCAGATAATTATGTATAAAAATATTATTTTGATCTTACAGTGGTCCCTCCACACACCCACACCATATAACATAAGTTATTTCTTCAAATGGTGCACACACAGTTTATATTAGCTACTCGTAGTCTTGCGAGGGAAATGTCGTAGAATAGTCTAGATAATTATGCATAAAAATATTATTTTGATCTGACTGTGGTCCCTCCACACACTCACACCATATAACATAAGTTATTACTTCAAATGGTGCACACACAGTTTATATTAGTTAGTCGTAGTCTTGCGATAGAACTGTCGTAGAGTAGTCCAGATAATGATGCATAAAAATATTATTTTGATCTGACTGTAGTCCCTCCACTCACCCACACCATAAAACATAAGTTATTTCTTCAAATGGTGCACACACAGTTTATATTAGCTACTCGTAGTCTTGCGAGGGAAATGTCGTAGAGTAGTCTAGATAATTATGCATAAAAATATTATTTTGATCTGACTGTGGTCCCTCCACACACCCACACCATATAACATAAGTTATTACTTCAAATGGTGCACACACAGTTTATATTAGTAAGTCGTAGTCTTGCGAGAGAACTGTCGTAGAGTAGTCCAGATAATGATGCATAAAAATATTATTTTGATCTGACTGTGGTCCCTCCACACACCCACACCATATAACATAAGTTATTTCTTCAAATGGTGCACACATTCGTAGTCTTGCGAGAGAAATGTCGTAGAGTAGTCCAGATAATTATGTATAAAAATATTATTTTGATCTGACAGTGGTCCCTCCACACACCAACACCATATAACATAAGTTATTACTTCAAATGGTGCACACACAGTTTATATTAGTTAGTCGTAGTCTTGCGAGAGAACTGTCGTAGAGTAGTCATATGTCCAGATAATGATGCATAAAAATATTATTTTGATCTGTCTGTGGTCCCTCCACACACCCACACCATATAACATAAGTTATTTCTTCAAATGGTGCATACACTCGTAGTCTTTTGAGAGAAATGTCGTAGAGTAGTCCAGATAATTATGTATAAAAATATTATTTTGATCTGACTGTGGTCCCTCCACACACCCACACCATATAATGTAAGTTATTTCTTCAAATGGTGCACACACTCGTAGTCTTGCGAGAGAAATGTCGTAGAGTAGTCCAGATAATTATGTATAAACATATTATTTTGATCTGACAGTGGTCCCTCCACACACCCACACCATATAACATAAGTTATTTCTTCAAATGGTGCACACACAGTTTATATTAGGTAGTCGTAGTCTTGCAAGAGAACTGTCGTAGAGTAGTCCAGATAATTATGTATAAAAATATCATTTTGATCTGACTGTGGTCCCTCCACACACCCACACCATATAACATAAGTTATTTCTTCAAATAGTGCACACACAGTTTATATTAGTTAGTCGTAGTCTTGCGAGAGAACTGTCGTAGAGTAGTCCAGATAATGATGCATAAAAATATTATTTTGATCTGACTGTGGTCCCTCCACACACCCACACCATATAACATAAGCTATTACTTCAAATGGTGCACACACAGTTTATATAAGCTACTCGTAGTCTTGCGAGAGAACTGTCGTAGAGTAGTCCAGATAATGATGCATAAAAATATTATTTTGATCTGACTGTGGTCCCTCCACACACTCACACCATATAACATAAGTTATTTCTTCAAATGGTGCACACACCCATAGTCTTGCGTGAGAAATGTCGTAGAGTAGTCCAGATAATTATGTATAAAAATATTATTTTGATCTTACAGTGGTCCCTCCACACACCCACACCATATAACATAAGTTATTTCTTCAAATGGTGCACACACAGTTTATATTAGCTACTCGTAGTCTTGCGAGGGAAATGTCGTAGAATAGTCTAGATAATTATGCATAAAAATATTATTTTGATCTGACTGTGGTCCCTCCACACACTCACACCATATAACATAAGTTATTACTTCAAATGGTGCACACACAGTTTATATTAGTTAGTCGTAGTCTTGCGATAGAACTGTCGTAGAGTAGTCCAGATAATGATGCATAAAAATATTATTTTGATCTGACTGTAGTCCCTCCACTCACCCACACCATAAAACATAAGTTATTTCTTCAAATGGTGCACACACAGTTTATATTAGCTACTCGTAGTCTTGCGAGGGAAATGTCGTAGAGTAGTCTAGATAATTATGCATAAAAATATTATTTTGATCTGACTGTGGTCCCTCCACACACCCACACCATATAACATAAGTTATTACTTCAAATGGTGCACACACAGTTTATATTAGTAAGTCGTAGTCTTGCGAGAGAACTGTCGTAGAGTAGTCCAGATAATGATGCATAAAAATATTATTTTGATCTGACTGTGGTCCCTCCACACACCCACACCATATAACATAAGTTATTTCTTCAAATGGTGCACACATTCGTAGTCTTGCGAGAGAAATGTCGTAGAGTAGTCCAGATAATTATGTATAAAAATATTATTTTGATCTGACAGTGGTCCCTCCACACACCAACACCATATAACATAAGTTATTACTTCAAATGGTGCACACACAGTTTATATTAGTTAGTCGTAGTCTTGCGAGAGAACTGTCGTAGAGTAGTCATATGTCCAGATAATGATGCATAAAAATATTATTTTGATCTGTCTGTGGTCCCTCCACACACCCACACCATATAACATAAGTTATTTCTTCAAATGGTGCATACACTCGTAGTCTTTTGAGAGAAATGTCGTAGAGTAGTCCAGATAATTATGTATAAAAATATTATTTTGATCTGACTGTGGTCCCTCCACACACCCACACCATATAATGTAAGTTATTTCTTCAAATGGTGCACACGCAGTTTATATTAGCTACTCGAAGTCTTGCGAGAGAACTGTCGTAGAGTAGTCCAGATAATGATGCATAAAAATATTATTTTGATCTGTCTGTGGTCCCTCCACACACCCACACCATATAATATAAGTTATTACTTCAAATGGTGCACACACAGTTTATATTAGTTAGTCGTAGTCTTGCGAGAGAACTGTCGTAGAATAGTCCAGATTATGATGCATAAAAATATTATTTTGATCCGACTGTGGTCCCTCCACACACCCACACCATATAACATAAGTTATTACTTCAAATGGTGCACACACAGTTTATATTAGTTAGTCGTAGTCTTGCGAGAGAACTGTCGTAGAGTAGTCCAGATAATGATGCATAAAAATATTATTTTGATCCGACTGTGGTCCCTCCACACACCCACACCATATAACATAAGTTATTTCTTCAAATGGTGCACACACAGTTAATATTAGTTAGTCGTAGTCTTGCGAGAGAACTGTCGTAGAGTTGTCCAGATAATGATGCATAAAAATATTATTTTGATCCGACTGTGGTCCCTCCACACACCCACACAATATAACATAAGTTATTACTTCAAATGGTGCACACACAGTTTATATTAGTTAGTCGTAGTCTTGCGAGAGAACTGTCTTAGAGTAGTCCAGATAATGATGCATAAAAATATTATTTTGATCCGACTGTGGTCCCTCCACACACCCACACCATATAACATAAGTTATTTCTTCAAATGGTGCATACACTCGTAGTCTTGCGAGAGAAATGTCGTAGAGTAGTCCAGATAATTATGTATAAAAATATTATTTTGATCTGACTGTGGTCCCTCCACACACTCACACCATATAACATAAGTTATTTCTTCAAATGGTGCACACACCCGTAGTCTTGCGAGAGAAATGTCGTAGAGTAGTCCAGATAATTATGTATAAAAATATTATTTTGATCTTACAGTGGTCCCTCCACACACCCACACCATATAACATAAGTTATTTCTTCAAATGGTGCACACACAGTTTATATTAGCTACTCGTAGTCTTGCGAGGGAAATGTCGTAGAATTGTCTAGATAATTATGCATAAAAATATTATTTTGATCTGACTGTGGTCCCTCCACACACTGACACCATATAACATAAGTTATTACTTCAAATGGTGCACACACAGTTTATATTAGTTAGTCGTAGTCTTGCGAGAGAACTGTCGTAGAGTAGTCCAGATAATGATGCATATAAATATTATTTTGATCTGACTGTGGTCCCTCCACTCACCCACACCATAAAACATAAGTTATTTCTTCAAATGGTGCACACACAGTTTATATTAGCTACTCGTAGTCTTGCGAGGGAAATGTCGTAGAGTAGTCTAGATAATTATGCATAAAAATATTATTTTGATCTGACTGTGGTCCCTCCACACACCCACACCATATAACATAAGTTATTACTTCAAATGGTGCACACACAGTTTATATTAGTTAGTCGTAGTCTTGCGAGAGAACTGTCGTAGAGTAGTCCATATAATGATGCATAAAAATATTATTTTGATCCGACTGTGGTCCCTCTACACACCCACACCATATAACATAAGTTATTTCTTCAAATGGTGCATACACTCGTAGTCTTTTAAGAGAAATGTCGTAGAGTAGTCCAGATAATTATGTATAAAAATATTATTTTGATCTGACTGTGGTCCCTCCACACACCCACACCATATAATGTAAGTTATTTCTTCAAATGGTGCACACGCAGTTTATATTAGCTACTCGAAGTCTTGCGAGAGAACTGTCGTAGAGTAGTCCAGATAATGATGCATAAAAATATTATTTTGATCTGTCTGTGGTCCCTCCACACACCCACACCATATAATATAAGTTATTACTTCAAATGGTGCACACACAGTTTATATTAGTTAGTCGTAGTCTTGCGAGAGAACTGTCGTAGAGTAGTCCAGATAATGATGCATAAAAATATTATTTTGATCTGACTGTGGTCCCTCCACACACCCACACCATATAACATAAGTTATTACTTCAAATGGTGCACACACAGTTTATATTAGTTAGTCGTAGTCTTGCGAGAGAACTGTCGTAGAGTAGTCCAGATAATGATGCATAAAAATATTATTTTGATCCGACTGTGGTCCCTCCACACACCCACACCATATAACATAAGTTATTACTTCAAATGGTGCACACACAGTTTATATTAGTTAGTCGTAGTCTTGCGAGAGAACTGTCTTAGAGTAGTCCAGATAATGATGCATAAAAATATTATTTTGATTCGACTGTGGTCCCTCCACACACCCACACCATATAACATAAGTTATTTCTTCAAATGGTGCATACACTCGTAGTCTTGCGAGAGAAATGTCGTAGAGTAGTCCAGATAATTATGTATAAAAATATTATTTTGATCTGACTGTGGTCCCTCCACACACCCACACCATATAACGTAAGTTATTTCTTCAAATGGTGCACACGCAGTTTATATTAGCTACTCGCAGTCTTGCGAGAGAACTTGCGGATAGTCCGCATGATTATGATGTATAAAATATTATTTTGATCTGACAGTGGTCCCTCCACACACTCACACCATATAAAATAAGTTATTTCTTCAAATGGTGCATACACTCGTAGTCTTGCGAGAGAAATGTCGTAGAGTAGTCCAGATAATGATGTATAAAAATATTATTTTGATCTGACTGTGGTCCCTCCACACACCCACACCATATAACGTAAGTTATTTCTTCAAATGGTGCACACACAGTTTATATTAGCTACTCGTAGTCTTGCGAGGGAACTGTCGTAGAGTAGTCCAGATAATGATGCATAAAAATATTATTTTGATCTAACTGTGGTGCCTCCACACACACTCACCATATAACATAAGTTATTTTACTCGTAGTCTTGCGAGAGAAATGTCGTAGAGTAGTCCAGATAATTATGTATAAAAATATTATTTTGATCTGACTGTGGTCCCTCCACACACTCACACCATATAACATAAGTTATTTCTTCAAATGGTGCACACACCCGTAGTCTTGCGAGAGAAATGTCGTAGAGTAGTCCAGATAATTATGTATAAAAATATTATTTTGATCTTACAGTGGTCCCTCCACACACCCACACCATATAACATAAGTTATTTCTTCAAATGGTGCACACACAGTTTATATTAGCTACTCGTAGTCTTGCGAAAGAACTCTCGTAGATAAGTCGAGATAATGATGTATAAACATATTATTTTGATCTGTCTGTGGTCCCTCCACACACCCACACCATATAACATAAGTTATTTCTTCAAATAGTGCACACACAGTTTATATTAGTCAGTCATTGTCTTGCGAAAGAACTCTCGTACATAAGTCGAGATAATGATGTATAAACATATTATTTTGATCTGACAGTGGTCCCTCCGCACACCCACACCATATAACATAAATTATTTCTTCAAATGGTGCAAACGCCGTTTATATTTGCTACTCGTAGTCTTGTGAGAGAGCTGTCGTAGAGAAGTCTAGATAATTATATATAAAAATATTATTTTGATCTAACTGTGGTCCCTCCACACACCCACACCATATAACGTAAGTTATTTCTTCAAATAGTGCACACACAGTTTATATTAGTAAGTCGTAGTCTTGCGAAAGAACTGTCGTAGATAAGTCGAGATAATGATGTATAAAAATATTATTTTGATCTGACAGTGGTCCCTCCACACACCAACGCCATATAACATAAGTTATTTCTTCAAATGGTGCACAAACTCGTAGTCTTGCGAGAGAAATGTCGTAGAGTAGTCCAGATAATTATGTATACAAATATTATTTTGATCTAACTGTGGTCCCTCCACACACCCACGCCATATAACATAAGTTATTTATTCAAATGGTGCACACACTCGTAGTCTTGCGAGGGAACTGTCGTAGATTAGTCCAGATAATTATGTATAAAATTTTTATTTTGATCTAACTGTGGTCCCTCAACATACCCACACCATACAACATAAGTTATTTATTCAAATGGTGCACACACAGTTTATATTAGCTACTCATAGTTTGGGTGTGTTAAGGGACAAAATAATATTTTTATACATCATAAGATGGACATCTTTCAGGCAGTTCTTCCGTTGGACCAATCAAACCGTCGAGTATAATTTATTCCTTCAGATGGTTCACACGCTGTTGTAGAGTCATATATCATAATCGTATTCTTTCAGATGGTGCGCTCATAGGTTAAATTTGCGATAAAAAATAATTAAGTTGACTTTGACATAGTTGCTGGATGATTTTGAAAACAGTGTTATATGGATTGACTTTGAAAAATTAAGAGATATTTTATTATTTGTCGTAAAATAATTGTTTATCGTGAGATTTTCTATATATTTCCGTCCGTAAGAGATTGAAAACAAAATATTTTACTTTGATTTTTATAAAACATCAAATTATATATAAAAATAATTTTTGGCCCCCAGGGGGGATTTTTTTGTCTAGTCTTGCTTAAGACTTCGCTGGTTCTGATAAAGTTATGTATTGTTTTGTATAATGCACTAAAGATACTGCGTTTTAACAAACCTTATTCAAATATGAAGTTAAAATTTAACATAACTATTTGAACATTTAAAAAAAAGGTAAATAAGGAAAATTTGTTCGATTTTAATAAATAATATATGGTTTACTTCGTTATCAAAAGGGATGATATAGGATGCCTTCAATGCAATCGTGATTAATGAAAACCAGATATTTTGTTAACTAATTTTAAAATGCGCATAGGTTTCATCAAGCGTTTCAATATACCATAAAGTTTCCTAAAACACGTTGTCTTAATTTGTTATTATTGTCTATTTTTCAGAGTGTGAGCGGACTTAATCTTGACACATTTTATAATGATCGTTCTTTTTTCAATTGACTTTTATTTTTGGTTCCAATGCACGGGCTTCGTCCCATAAATATTATGTATATTCTTTATTTGAATTAAATATTTTTATTTATTAAATTTGGTTTAGACAGATTATAATCTTAAGATTAATTATTTTGTTTAATATCCTTTTCTTTTTGTGTGCTTGCTTGCATTTTCAAATTTATAACAAATAAAATAATTAATTTTTGCTGGTAATAAAATAACACACAATATTCACTTTTTCCAAAAAATTGTTCGGTGTTTGAATCTAGATATGCGGAGGGAGTGTCGAATTAAACAAAACGACAAGCTGTTGGACGGTGATATGATCATATTATAGCGCTACCACGCCATGGAATATTGAGTTACGCCAGCCGAAAACAGCTACATGTTTCGGTTGAGGTGATAATATTGCTCGCTTTCAAACATTTACATTTTCCCATTACGTTCTCATATTCATTAGGGGTTGCAGAATGTGCTCAGAGTTCTGCCAAATTAAATGCTAATTACATGGGATTTTATATATTTTTTTTTTATTTATGAGTAAATCTATTAGAAATCACGACCTGTCTCAGAATTAGGTTAAAATCAACCAAAGTACGTTAAGTTTTTAATTCGAAATTGGGATATTTTTCTAAAATTTACTACTCACCATATACCATAATATTATCCATTCCAACATTATTGAAGGGTTCAGAATATATTTCTGACACATTAATTTTCGTGTCTGCATCCCATCTAACATAACATGCTTGACTACGATTTATTATTGAATTACACCTGCCTCCTTAAACTCTTCGAACGAAGGATTATATTCGATTTGATGTTTCTGTATAAGGCTATTTACAATATTGACTCAAATGGGTTAACGAACTTTTGTTAAAAACACGCGGAAATTTTAACAATTCTTATAAGTTATGTTATGTCGATAGCAATTTGTTGACTACAGTTGCAGGTTGCAATTCATAAAAATTCGTAAAAATTGAGTAACTCCATGTGTGGTTCAGTGGATATTTTAATTTTAAATGTTGTGAAGATCAGGAAAGTCCTTCTACGACATTTCCTTAATCTTAGATCTATACTGGAAGACTGGGTATCCCATTTTCATTGTGTCTTAATTGTAGCTGTAAGTAATTTAATTAAATTGATATTATGTTATTTAAAGTAAAGGCATCAACACTATAGAGGTTTCAAGACATTGTAATTTGTTAAGTTAAACACTGTTCATTCCATTTTATATAAAGTGGAATAAACAGTATTTGTCTAAATAAATTACAATTAATTTATATTTTTATTCATTGTTTTTCACATTTTTTTTATTTCGGTTCTATCCAAGTACTATACGAGTATATTGGCAATTTACTGCGCCGTACGTATTGTAAATTGTGTTGATTTTTTAAAGTAATCGATGCGTTATATTTTGTTTAGCCAACTTTGCTTTGGTTTATAAAGCACGTTTGACCATTTTTAATTTTATTTGGAAGGTTTATAATTACATAAGAAAACTCAACTCCACCTAAAGATGCGTGTTAACATCACTCATCGTAAGATCTATAGATACTTCTTTGTTATTCATCTTCCCATGGTAAGTTTTCCGCTGTTTTTGTAACAAAAATGTTTTACTGAACATATGCAAATGCAGGGAAGTACTCAATATAACACCCGCAGCTACCATCTTACGAGAACTACTCAATATAACACCCGCAGCTACCATCTTACGAGAACTACTTAACACGTCAGTTCTTAGTTCACATTCACATTCATCAACTCTAGTTTTCTTTGATTTTTCATACATCGTCCTACTATATACTCTAGTATTTTTTTCGGTTCCTTTTATTTTTTCTACGTCATATCATCACTCTTCCGCTACCAAAAAATAAACAAAATTTCTCGCAAATACAAGTACATTTAAAATATAATTATGTACTCGTATATCAACTTGATAACTTAATAGTGACAATTGTCTAATAGCAAGTGATATTCTTAAATATTTTTGCATCATTGGTACGACTTTTGGTAAATTCCAGAGTGGTTCTATTTTCTGATATTTACAGCAATTTTTTTTAACCGATTCTTCAATACCTTGAAAATAGTAACTGGTATTGAAAGAAGACTTTGCATGACTATATGAAAATTTTTTGAAGAAGTGAACGCAGTATGTAGGAATCTTGAATATAAGAATACAGAGATTTTATTAATCTACCTCGCAATATAAAAAAGGTATAATAATGTGAATATAAATTCAAGATATCTTTAAATAGAAAAAGAGTAACGCTCCAAAAGTTTTTTCAGGATATTTGTTGTTGGAAAACAACTGTAAAATCATTGAAAAGGTAATTAAAGTCTAACGTACAAAGTTATTTCCCCCAACCGTCAAAAGGAAGTCTGGAGTAGACGTCAAAGGGTTAGTGAAATATTCTTCAGTCAAGTTTTAAAAAAATTATCTTTAAAAGTCCGATTTTTAATTGTCTGTGCATTTTAGTATCTTTGAAGTGGCTGATGTCAAGCGTTAATTACAAGCTGAAATTATGCCCATTTTAGTGTCCCTTGTGTATTAATAGATATTATTTGAAAAAGAGCGGTCCTTACAGAGAGCAAATGATATTTTAAAATGAAATATTTCTACTTCGAATGAGATTTTTCAAAAATGTAATTATATATTAAGACAGGTAAATGTGGATGCTAACCCAGTGGGATTTGCTGAAAGTTTTCTGAAGTTGTTATAATTAATATTTTTTGCGAACAAGTTGTATGAGGATCCTATTACATTTCATTCAAATAAAATAGTTCAACATAAATCAGCGCTACTCAATTGTATGTGTTCGACTATGGTTTTAAAGTTCTGTTTTCATATTTGTTTCTAATTATTAATGATTGTATATTTTTGTTTGTTTATCAATACTCACTGCTGGTATGTTCTAATATTTTAGAAAAAAGCAACCATTCATTAGAATATCATTACATTTTTTAATCAGTTGGTTCATGATATTAAAAGTTGGTGCAACACAGTGTTTATTTCAAAAAATATAGAAGAAAATTATCGGTGTTTCATTTTGACGAAAATGTAAAATATATATTAAATAAACGAGAAAAAAAGTTATAATAAATGTTTTCTGTTTCATATTTACGATCTAATATCACACAGGTATATTATTATTTATTTTGAGGTATATTATAAAACACTTTCGTTGTATACAGTACAACCTAGTCTTTTCGATCATGAACTTGCGCTGCGCTCAAAGAGATATTGTTTATTGCCTTTCCCAGTTCACTACTTTTATTTTTTTACACCGTCCTTTATTGCCCATGCTGTGAGACTCTGGAACCAGTTACAGACCAATGTTAGACTCATTCCTTCATAATTTAAGAAACGACTGAAAAAACTCTTAATTTTATGTCAGTGATGTAACATTCCTGTGTTTCATTCCTGATTTTTCTTTCCTCTCCCCTATCCCTTCCTTTTCCTTTGATTGATGTTATTTGCCTTTTAATATGTATATTGTTCATAAATTTTGTAAAGGTGAATAATCATTTGGATATTTTTTATGACCATCCAACTTTCTTTATTTACTTTTGTCTGGTTGATTAGAAGAGATAACTACCTAGCAATAAGCGCGCCAGACTGTTTTACAATGGAGTTTTAAGTAAATATATAAACCTGGTGGTATTATTCAATCCACCAGAAAGATATTAAGTAGGTCTTAAGTTAAAATCAGACTGGATTAAGTGATAAGGGAAAATCAAAACTAATATTAAATGACAGACGTCTTACCAACTAGGACACGGAGGTCGTCTATAAAGTATTGTATTAACAATTTCCTGAAAACCCATTTTCTTCTTGCACTTTTTAAGTTGTATATAAAACCTCCAATGATTAACCCCTTTTCAATAAGTAAATAAATCAAAACAAAATATTGAACTATAAACATATATTTGCTTATCTAAACAAATTATACTCACCATTTGTACATCGGCCATAGTACAAGAATCATAGAAAACAAATTATTCTAAAAATAATCAAGAAGTGACAGTTGTCATCGTGGGAAAATAAAGATGCTTTGAAATTCAATATGTTTTGAATATACTGTATTTTGAATGATATATATTTGTTTCTGAATAAATTAAGTCTACGGTGCTAAATTTTATTAATAATTAGTAATGCAATAATTTTTTAATTCAATCCATGTTTTAGAACATCTTTCATCACTTGACACTGGCGTATACTCCTTCATATATTGGAGTTCACGGTCATTATTCAGGAAGACGAAGCATCACTGGACACTGGCGTATACTCCTCCATATATAGGAGTTCACGGCCATTATTCAAAGAGAGAGAGAGAGGAAGAAGAAGAACATCTTTATTTTTCCAATATTATTTGACAGCTGTCATTTCTTTAAATGATTATCAGCATTTCAGTCGATTGACAAAACAAAACATAAAACTATCGGTTTGTTCGAAAAGTTGTTTCGTTTTTCTTGGATAGATGTCGTTAGAGTAAAATTTCCGTTGCTTATGGTACTTCATTCCAAATATGCTAATCAAATGATGTTCTCTCGTAGCAAATCTTACTTTTCACTTCGTCTGAGGTTTAGCAATAAAGGTTTTTAAATAATTACTCTATTGCTGAACCTCTGTCGAAGCGACAAACAAGAAAATCTAGAGCACGCGGTTCAATAGACTACAAATCCCACAGAACATTATGAAAAGCATAATTCTAAAACATTTTTTTAATGTAAATTAAAATATGTATATGGATAAAACTTAGATTTACCTGTAGCGAATGCTTGTATTATCGAAGCTTTAATCTAAAACTTATCAAATAAAAAATAATGAGAAAATAATTAATTTTCTAGACCAGTGCTTTTAAATTTTTGGTGTTCATGGATAAGATTTTTTCCATTTCAATTCACTGTAGATTTTCGTGAAATTAAATAAAAATATATTTAAAATGAAGGAAAGTTGTTCAAATCAGCTTCCTTTCACCCAAAAATGAGCTCCTCTATAAAACCCTTATTCGTCCTATCTTGACCTATGCTGCACCTGTTTGGGGTAGTGTGAGTAACACGGATCACCTGAAACTTCAACGAGTGCAGAGCAACGCATTCAAAATCTCTTTCAACACCCATCTCGGAGCAAACTTAACCAGACTTCACGCCGAATAGCGAGAAGAAATACTTCAACACCACATCCTCGCTTGGACCGTGAAGTTCTATAAAATGCAACAAAATTGCTGCAATCCCTTAGTCGCTGCTCTGGGGGCTTACGGGAGTAAATCCGATCTAATCTTCCGTTATAAGCACAGGCTCCCGAAGCATCATCTGTTGCCTGACTAGTCAACATACAGTATTAACTGGAAGGACCAAGGTCTGAGTGAATGTGATGGAATACAAGGAGCCTGAACGATTGAACTTGTTGTTGCTAAATAATTAGTTGTAAGAATTGTTATCTAGTAATAAGTAGTATGAAGGTGTTAATTATTTCTAAGAAATCATATATTAAGATGACAAAAAATAAAAATAAAATGACATGTAGGAAAATAAGATTAAGTAAGTTCATAAATTATAACACATAATTAAGATTCGTTAAGTAATAAATTTGTATATAGGTATAGTCTTGGCAAATATTGGTTTAATAAAAAAACATTTTTTAATTTTATGGTCTGAATCATTAAAATAAATATAATAGCAAACAGTAAAGCCACGAAACGAATAATAAGAATGATGCATTTAAAATGCATAATAAATTTGTAATTTTCTCTGGATGTGACCCAGTTAGGTACGGCTTGTGGATCAGCACTGATCCGGGAACCATAGTTTGAGTAGTGCTGATCTAAGCATTAATGAATATTTAGGATACATTCTCACTAGTCTGCAGTCATACTGAGAGCTGTTCACGATCTGCCTCTGAGTCGATCGTGAGTTGACAGTAACATGCTCGCAGTATAACAGAGCATGCTTACATTTTTTTTAACAATGTGTTACTCAGATTCGTTTAGTGTTGCGAAGTTAGCGCTAGGAAATTTGTGGTATGACCGTGGTCTAATGCGAGTCCGGCATTATAATTAAAAGTCATCACATTTCTTAATTTAACCTTTATTACGATTGACATAAGTGATATTTTACGTTAAATTAATGTTAAAAGACTTGTACATTTTAAGTGAAAATATCTTCATAATATTATATTGAACTCGACAAATTCGTCAAACCATTTTAGGAGATTTTTTCAAATATTCACAATAAGGGCTCCCAAGTTATTGCGAATTATAATCCATTTTCATATTATACCTACGATTAGACGTTTACATGCTAAAAAATCTAAGGCTAGAAAATAATTTATTTGGTCTATTTTAAATATTTACTATAATGTTAGTATATCAATGCTTTATTAGAAAAAAATATTCAGCCAGAAAAATGTTAAATTCCGGTTTAAAAAAGACAATTCCATACAAGTATATAAACAGTATGCGAATGTGAAATCCTAAAAAAGTCAAGATGATGGAAAAGTGTGAAAGAATAAAGTGAATGCGATATACGGGTGAACAACGAAAAATTGTATCAAGTTGAGACATTCTGCTATTAAGGTAGTATTTTCTTAGATTTTGGGAAAGTTACGAAATATATCAACCGAGTGTGTAGCGATAGGAAACAAAGTCGATGATACATTAAAATATATATACTCAAACCGGACAGTATTGAAATTTGCTAAGATGTAAGTCCTTCTTTTTGTATGGGAACGAAACGTAGTGATAGATAAAGTTTAAAAAGAGCTGCAGAAATGTTGTATAAAATACGTGCATTTAGAAGAATACACGGGGTAACAATCTATGACATAATACGGAATGAATTGATTATTAGGGATGAATGTGAACTTAATACTGACTTATTAAATAAGATGAAGAAGAGCATTCTGAGATGGTTTGGGCACGTGGAACGAATGAATGAAGAAATACTAACAAAGTAGATATACAGAGCAAATATGAGTGGAAATTGAGATAAAGGAATATTAATAAAGGTAAGGTTAGATCAAGTGAACGATCTTTTAAAAAAAGATACATACCATAAAAAGTCAGAGAAATCGTAGGAGTTGTATGTGAAGGTACTAAAATGTAAGGCGAAGGATGTGTGTTGAGAAAGGAAAGTCGAGCGATCTGTCTTCTCTGCTTACCCCGTCAGGGACATAGCGTGATGGTATGTATGCATATTTTGTTTCCAATTTGTGATTCAAAGATTTATCTTTTATGTATATTATTTTAAACTTTGAAATTTATACGTAGTACTCGTAAGGTCCAAAAAATTACGCCCCCATGGTATAAAATAAAATGAAAGGATGAAACATGTTTTTAATGTTTCAATATAGTAAACCTATAGTTTAATAAATTTAAAAAATGATGAATTAATTTTATACCGCTGAAAAAAAATAACAGAATCTTCAAGAGTGAGTGCTTCTGCTTATCTGTCTTGACGAGGTTTATCTTCAAAATACAGGTTGTCTCAAAAATATAAACACACATTGGATGATATGAATTCAGTGTTTATGAAGATGCACATATATCTAAGATTAAAACTCCAAATTAAAGAAGACAATTTTTTTTCTTTATCACAAATGATCAAATTGATGACCCTTCCAGTCCATGCTTTCCTGATACCATGGAGCAATGGAATTGCAAACATCAGGAATAATTTTGTTTGGTATTTGGGCGCATTCTCTTTCAATGGCTGCTTTTAATTCATTATGTGTTGCCAGTTTAATATCAACTAATACGACATACTTTTGCATTTAGTGTAAATAATATACTCACAAGCAAAACAATATTTTTGAACCTTTAAAATTATTTCAAATCTGCAGAGGTCGATCCTTTTTAAACCATCATTGCACTTTAACTACGTTATCACACTTCCATTAGCACTTTAGGATGAATTTCCTTCTTTTATTATTAAGTCTAAGATCAGTTATTATTTTGAATTAATTTCGTACAAAAAGAAAGAAAATTAAGAGAGTCATGACTATAAAAGTGTGTACATGTTTTTTGGGATACCTGTATTGTCTGCCTAAGCAAAACTGTTTAGTTCAATCTTTAACTGTGGAATACAACGGAGAAGATTCTTCGTATATAGCATCTTAAAGTCATTTAATTTATGCTGGGCTTTTCTCTTTTTTTTTAAGAAACTTGATAACCGCGCGATAATCAATTTTTAATACTTCAGAATATAACGAAAACAACACGTCTTTCATTAGATGTAGTTAACATGCTACTGAGGGTAGAGGTGTAAAAAAATAATTGTAACAACGCCTGACCAAGCTGTGGGCGTAACCAGGTATCTATCTTTACACGCTTGAACTTGTTCAGGCAGGAAAATTTAAGACTTTACTACGAGTATTAAAATCATGAGACGTTAAGTATTTTATTTTATTTATTTTACACATGACATGAAATATACACAATTTGCGAAAAAAACAACAAGAAATTTAATTTGGACACACAATTTTAATGGATCTGGGTTTGTTGCTTTTCATTTGTAGTTTTCCCAGTAAACTAGGCTTTTGCCTGTATCTCACTGAGGACATATATCATTAAAAATAATTAGATACTTCTTTCCGATTTTTGATTATATAAAACCCCGTTGCACATTCTCATCAACCTCACAAACGGTGAAACTAAATTACATATGTATACATCACGCGGATCAAACCCCTCACAGTTCATCACTCTAGACAGACCGAAACGTTTATCCCACAATATACCGCACATATGTTAATCATAAAAAAAACAAAAAATACCAGACTCAAGAGCTCACACAAACCTCTGCTACAAGTCATTCCTCTTGCAGGCCCAGGTATTCAAACTCCTGTCGCAATTGTGGGGAATATTTTGAATTTTGATTGAGGAAGATTTCGACTTTGATATGCACATGCTTATACTGTATGCTTGTTTATTATCTTTTTTCATAAGTGTCAAGAGTAACGCTTGGTTCGGTCAAGTGTCGACGTCCGCCTTTAAACGGTCCCAGTGAATACTGTGAATTTGTATACTTTTGTGAAAGTGTTGACGTATGTATATACATACTTATGTATTGTTTAATGATTTTTATATACGTTCAATTACTACAGAATAGTACTAATTATTTGGCACATGTTCACCATTTATTTATTATAAACAAACCTGAGCAACTCCAGGAAACGTTAAACGAAAAAACATGATTTTTCATAGCAAATGTAGAGATATAATTATAAGGTAAAATGAAAACTCCTTAAATAATGTATATTAACATGTAAGCTGTTAACAAATAATATCGATTTTCTCAGTTTAACGTCACAGGGAGTTAGCCAAGCTAGATTTATACCGAACCATATAAAAAAAGATAAGTCAATGACAAATCTTCAATTCATTCGTAAAACTATAACATCGTTATCTTGTGTTTTATTTGCAATTCTCTCCTCAAATATATCGTTGTAAACAAATGTAGATAGTGAAGACTATGTGCCAATTCTTTGTGTCTTTTAGGGAATAAGTACGACTTAAAAGATAAAATAATTCAAGACACAAACAACTAAGTCTTGTTTTAAATTCGTGATCTCTGTTTAAACGTATTTTTTTACCAAAGTGTAGCAGATATTGAAGATTATTTCTTCATCTTTTATCTCTTTTAGAGAAAAGATACGACTTAAAAGATAAACAGAAGGGAAGACACAATCATCAACAATTTTAGTCATTCTTTGTTGTCTGGCCGTAAATCAGTGATTCTCTCCTACATATTTTCGTTACTAAATGTAGCAGATAGTTAAGACTATATCTCATTTTTTTTTAGAGAATAGGTATAATAAAAAAATAGAAAGAATTTAGGATGCAATCATCAAGAACTTTTGTCTTTCTTTGTTATCTGGTCTTAAATTCACAATTTACTCCTCAAACATATTTTTATTATCAAATGTAGCAGATAATGAAGACTATGTCCCAATTCTTTATGCCTTTTAGGGAATATGTACGACCTAAAAGGTAGAAGAGTTGAATGCACAATCATCTAGAACTTTTGTCTTTCTTTATTACCTGGTCTTAAATTCGTATTTTACTTCTCCAAAATATTTCTGTTATCACAAGTAGCAGAGAGTGTCCCAATTCATTGTAATTTTTAGAGAATAATTACGACTTAACAAGTATAAATAATTCAAGACAATCATCAAGAGCTTTCTTGTTCATTTGTATATTGGGCAGCAGTATCTTTGTTATTTTTTTCTATTGATCACTTTTTGTATCGTAATAAAATTATTTTTATCAGTCAATTTTTGGTCCTGTTGAATAGATTTACGTGATGATGTTCGATGCTTAGTTGGTAAGCTACCAGAATTCCAGTCGAATGGGGGTGGGGGGGGGAGGTTTTATTAAATATGGATAAAAGTCTGATTTTTAACATTATCTTCTGGTAAGTCGGAACAAGTTGTAGAAGACAATAAACTCTCTTGGTTGTACTGTATATATCGAAAGTATGAGAAAATAAAACAAATATTTTCTCGATGCCCAATACTTTGTTCGTTGTTTGTTTATTTTTTTGCGTCTACCTCTCTTATATATTTTAAAATTTTATTTGATAATAGTAAAAATTACTTTTAATATAGTGCCGTTTAGAGAGAAGATTCTTCTGAAGCTCTTTATTCGAAAGCCCTGCCCTGCCTGTCTTACAATATATTTTATAGTATCTAAGCTGTTTATTCTAAGACCCTACCTATATTACAGTATATCGGTTTGAGTTACATATTTATGTATTTCTTGACAAAATAAATTACAATGTCCTTGATATATTACAGCAATAAAATATACATAAAAAAATAATATCTCAACATCTTGGAAAAACCTGATAATTCACGATATACACAAGTTTATCTTTCAAAATGTAATTCATAAAAATACTCATCTACTCGTATAATACACCACAGAAAGGGAAAAGTTATTAAATATGTTACAATTAATAAAATTCAATTAACAAATCAAAACATGAGTAGGAAAATATAAAACCTCTCTATAGGGCAACGGGAGAATGAAACTATAGGGCAAATTACAAATAAAATATTTAAAATAAAATTATATAGCTATAGTTCGGAAATTCTAAGATGAGCCCTGTGACAGCTCACAAATTTGCCCAAATACAACCTTGTAACAATGTTCAGTAATTTTAATTATTTTATCAACTTTAATATAAGCCTTAATTCTAATAAATAGCAAGTTATTTAGGTAAATACATTACATAAGGTTGTATTGGGGCAAATTTGTGAGCTGTCACAGGATTCATCCTAGAATTTCCGAACTATAGTCTCTCAGTTCATACCTTAAATTGAGGAAACGCCGAAAAATCCAAATATTATCGTGGAATATACCGATATCTTCATCATTTATTTTTTTAAATATGTGTGTTTACGTATTCAAGTTCTGTTTATTTTAGTGACCAATAGATGTTCTTTTTCGTTTTAACTTTTTACTTGTTTAATATGACAGTAAGAATGCTGAGTTCGTTGCTAATATTATAACTTGACATTTGGACGATGAATTGTGGCGTAAAATTAATTTTATAACGATTTTTAACGTTAAGTAAGGACTCATTCGTATCTGAGCTAGCAGTCAAGTATCCCTTTTAATATATTTTGGTAAAGAAAATTTGCCGGAAAGTGTTTTTAAAAACCGAATGTCTATAGAATGTAGATTCATAATACATTTAATATTTACCGAGAAATCATTTAGTGTTTCCAAAAATTATACTTTATTACCGTGACAAGTGATTTTACATTCTGCGACGCAAGCATTTTAACCATAATGCGTTTTGCCGAGTTTGTGTAAAATATCTGTGAGTCGAAAACTTTAAAATTTCCAGCTCAGCGAGTTGATCTTTTTAAATGTATTGATGTTAGCAGCTCTGGAGAGTCCAATTTATTTTTTAATACTATATTTATTTAAAATTTCATTTGAAGATTCCATTTACAGCGAAATAAATAGAAGAGTAAAATAAACTTGGAACTCCTTTGGACGATATGCTAAATTTCAAGAGCAATTTCAAATGGAAGGTATTTAACCAATGCATCTTACCAGAACTAACATATGGATGCGAAATTTGGGCTCTTTTTAAACGAATGATACAAACACTCCAGACATCATAACGCAGCATGGAAAGTTTTATGCTGGGTTATACCAGAAACGACAATAAACGCAATGAGTGGATACGCGTCGAAACAAAAGTTGTTGATGTTATAGATGTTGTAAAAAGACTCAAGAAGTGGGTTGAAAACAGCTTGGAGAGGTAAACCCTCAGAAGGTTGTTAAAATGTTTCACACACCGCTCATGAATATGCTGTTTATCTGTCAAAATTTTAATTTCTCGTACTTACAAAAAGTTGTACGTGTAAGGTTTAGCCGTTTTTGTCCCTTTCAACTGCAAGGACAAGTGTGGGATATTGGAGTTTTGATGGGATAAAGGTATAGGGAGGTCACTGTAATTGGGTATCAGGAAAGAAATAACAGTGACCAGCTCGGAGACCTCGGGTTCGCCATGCCCGTGCTTACTGGTTTAGTAAGCCCCCGGAGGAGAATTGAACTTCCACTCTCAATTTTAACTTTGTATTTATTAAAAAAAAAATCAAAACAAGAAAAGTTTTTTTAAAAAGTTTTTGATGTTTTTTTTTATGAAAACAATATATTTAATATACTATGCGTATCCAGAAAGTAAGTGTACTGAGGCTCTCACGACCGGATGGATTTTATTTTCGACATGTTGGCTACACTTCCGTGTAGCCTGACCCTTCCCCTCCGCAACGAGACCAGTTCGAGGTCAGTACGTTGAGAAGTGTCGACGCGACAACACGTTTCGTGAAAAATGTCAATCCAATCTCCCGCCAAGTGCGAAATACGCGGCGTCATCCGTTATCTCGTTTGGAAGGGAAAACTTCCGGTTGAGGTTTATAATGAGGTGAAAACTGCATATGGTGATAAAGCTATGAATCGTACGAGTGTGTACAAGTGGTGTCGCGAGTTTAAAAACGGTCACGTCACACCTCTTCACCCTCCGCCAAAAAGTTCAAAACCACAATTTCAGTCAAGAAAATCATGGCATCCGTGTTTTGGGACTGTCAAGGCATAATTTTAATTGAATATATGCCTCAAGGGGAGACCATAAACTCTGCAAGATACTGTGAGACCCTAAAAAAATTGCGGAGGGCGATTCAGAACAAGAAGAGAGGCATGCTGACAAAGGGAGTCTGCCTGCTGCACGACAATGCCAGACCACACACGGCCAACGCCACGAAGGAACTGCTCGCCTCGTTTAAATGTGATGTCCTGAACCATCCCGCGCATTCCCCTGACCTAGCACCTTCAGATTACTATCTCTTTACATCCCTGAAGCTGCACATGGATGGAAAAAGGTTTTCAACCGACGAGGAGGTAAAGGAGGAGGTGGAGAAGTGGACGGAGGGGTTGGCGGGAAACTACTTCGAGGAAGGCATCAAAAAGTTGATACCCCGCTTCACCACCTGCATTGAGAGGAATGGCGACTATGTCGAAAAATAGCTTACATATGTACTACGGTAACCACGTAATTTTTTTGTTTAAATAAAAAAAATTGTAACCTACAAAAATTCAGTACACTTACTTTCTGGATATGCCTCGTACATAACTTACAGAGTTTTGTGTGTGCTTCCCTGATAATGAGATGAAAGCCTTAAAACCGGTAGGGTCATATTAAGTGGAATAAACAGAGTTTGACTAAAAAAATACAAGATAGAATTCAGTTAATATTTTAGAGCATATTAATGAGATGAAAACCTTGAAACCGGTAGGGTCATATTAAGTGGAATAAACAGAGTTTGACTAAAAAAAAATACAAGATAGATTTCAGTTCATATTTTAGAGCATATTCAATGTTATGACTCGTGCAAAAATTTAAAATGCTGACAAGAGGTTAGTACCAACTACCTTCCTAGCCTAGTTGATAAGTCTGTCATGGTTTTCAGTCAGTTTTCATTCATCTTTGACAGCAAAATTTCTTGTTTTATCCACAAAACACAAATATATTTTTGGTGCCACATCAAATAATTCAGTCTGCATTTTTTTATGTTACAATATATCCTGAACTGATTACGAAATAACTTAACTCAATTACTCGTACATCTCGAATCTTCCACGATGATGTCTTTTCGACCATTACAAGTTTCAATTATTAAGCATTTTAAACAGTGATAAAATAAAATAAAATTTGTAATATTTTTTCTAGTGATCATAAAAAAAATATCAGTTGAGAAGTCAATAAAGCTACAACTTACAAAAACTTTTTTATAATATTGAAAATATCAAATGAGAATAATTGATTAACGTGTACTCGAATTCCAAAAGATTCAATCAGTACATTTCATGATTAATATTCAGTCTTTCGCCAGTCACGCAAATCAGCCCAAGCAACTTGAAACAGCATTTAAGTTTACATTCGTCTTTATTAACAACTTTTCTTGTGTACCATTGACACAACATATTTTTCTTGATACCGAATCAATGACTTGATTTCTTTCATTATTTTCATATATTCTATTTTGTTTTCTTTTCAAGCTTATTTAAGACTTTTATTAATACCTTGATTATAGAGTCGTCTTTCCGATGTCTTCGGTGGTTACAATTACCTTTTTTATTCATACAAAAAAGTGGACAAGGATTGAAAAATACACCTTTGCTCCATTTATTGTGTGATACAAAAAAAGCGATCTATGTATAATTTGTCCATTCCCTATTCGTAGGTCAAAAAAAAGGATAGTGATTAATCTAATTTGAAAGTGGTACACAAATATGTAATATGTGACCAAAGATTAAATATAAAAAAAAAGAAAGTAAGTTATTTTATTAATCATGTGATGAGTAGAAAAGTTTTTTTTCAATACTCATAACGATTTTCTACCGATGATGGGGATAGAAATTGTCTTACTACGAATAGTAAAGCTCTTCGTCACTCTAAATTATGTACATTATAATAAGCTCTTCTTATTATTGTTTATATATTTTTGTTTCATAATTTGAAATTATTTGTAAAGTTTCCTATTTATTAAGGGATTTTCCATTATTGTAACGAGAAAATGGCTAATGACGTTGTTCCACCGAGTTATTCAAATATAAAAAAAATATTTATATATTACATACTTAATGATTCTATTCAAACAACTAAAGTATACAAATAAATTTTTAGCTGTTTCTAAGAGTACTTCCTTCCTACTAACACTTGATTGAAATATAAAACCTCTTTGATGACATAGTATTTGAGTCTAATAGTGTACCCTGAGCTGGATCAATTTAATAAAGAGCCAACATAGGATATACCATGGACACAAATCCCAAATAGTTCGATGACCAAATACCATGGAAATATGATATAAATATGACAAAAAATATTTTGGGTACAATATTTCAAAATAATCTGTTAATAAAACATCACAATACATCCCATTGCAATGACACATACCTACATAAATTATACGTTGAATAAAATTCTCGAATTCTCGATGAATTTGTTAATTTTAAATTGGAAATTGTATTCAATGTAACATATTAACTGTGTTCTTAACTGTTATCTTATTCAACGTAACATATTAAATTGAGAATTTTATTCAACGTAACATATTGACTGTATTGTTAACGGTAATCTTATTCAACGTAACATGTTAAATTGACAATCTTATTCAACGTAATATATTAACTGTATTCTTAACTGTAATCTTATTCAACGTAACATGTTAAATTGAGAATCTTATTCAACGTAACATTTAAATTGGGAATCTTATTCAACGTATCATATATATAAAGAGCCACACCATATTCACGTTCTCACGTAGTATTAAATACACAAATTCAAATTTATTACATATTCTACACAAATCTTAATCGATATATAAAGTATAAAAAATACACATATAAGAAAATATAAAAATAGCGCAGAATACGGTTTGCGTGGTTTGCGCACATAAAGAGGCAGGAGATGGGCGCGCACCCTACACACTGAAATCACAGCACACACGTATACACCAATACTTACGTCTTTGACAGTTGCATTCATGCATGCGCATCTTGTCACTTACAACATTTAGAAAGGAAAATCGCGAAAATACAAGTATAATGGGGAAAGAAAGTATCTATATTTTTATAAGAGACATTGGGAGCCGCACTTAACCCAACGAAAAGCCGCCTGCGGCTCTCGGAGCCGCATTTGCCTGATATAGAGTGTCTCAAATTTTATCATCCCATTTGTTTTTATTATAACTTTTATTCCCATTATATTAAAAGTTACAATAAAAACAAATGGGATGATAAATTTTGGGACATCCTGTATTTAAACTGGTATTAGTCTGCTTAATGCACGCGGAATGACAATATCTCATATATTTTGATTATTTCAATCTACTGGAATGTATAGCGATGTTTACATTATAGAGAGAGAGAGAGAGAGAGAGAGAGAGAGAGAGAGAGAGAGAGAGAGAGAGAGAGAGAGAGAGAGAGAGAGAGAGAGAGAGAGAGAGAGAGAGAGAGACAGAGAGATTCAATTTAAAAAAATGAGTTGAAATATTTTCTGCATTCAATATTAACTGATATTTAAATTCCAGAAAACTATAGTATTGTGCTGTTTGACTGATTATCGATCGTCGAAAATTAAGTACTGAAATACTAAATAAAAAAAATAAGTAAGTAGATTATTTTTTTTTAATAATTTAATCGAAAAGAAAATAGCTCAAGTTTTTGAGTTTCGAAACTGAATCTTATTTGTTTAGTATGACTCTCTTGCTGTATACAGTACAACTTGGTGGGTTTATTGCTATCTAGGAATTCTTTCCTACTGACCAGAATTATTTAACAGCCTGACTTCACCCCAGAAAGCCAGATTGTAAAGTAATAAACCCGCCAGATGTACCATAACATATATAACCATACACAATACACAAAATAATAATAAATATAACTCTTTTAAAAATCGGGCACCAACAGAAACGCAACCCTTAGGTTTAAGGAGATGATCTTACCAGACTATAGGAGTCGCATCTATTATTTATCAGTGTATATTAATTTTACTTTTATTAATTATTCAAAAAAACCTTTCTGTTTGAGTAGGTAGAGTGGAAAGAACGGCATAATTATGGATCACGGCATACACCTCTCATCGATTGTCTTTTTGCACGAGCTTTTCCGTTTCTTGTATATAATATATTCCAAATATCATTCACTTGAGTCAATATTTTTTTCTTATTCTGATATTGATCATTTTATTTTTCTCTGTGTGATATCCATAAAGTGAAGATAGTCCTTAGGTTTAAGAAACACAATTTTATAAAAAAATTAATATTAGATAAAATAAGTAAAATTATATAAAACATACTCGTACATAAAAAGTGTTCCAGGAGAATTAAGACTTTTATACAAATTGAACAATGTTTTAAAAAAATGCAATCATAATATTATTTAAAAAGACAAAATAAAAGTCATTATCTTTCGAATATAGGTTAAATATTACACTCAAATTAACATATTTAAGTTTCCAGTTGAAGTTTTGCAGATATATTTCTTGATCAAGTTCAGTGTCTTTGAGAAGAAACCAATAAGACAAAAAGCTTAACCTAGAAACACACCCGCGTTTCTGACGTTTATTATTATATTAATTTAACTTTTATTAATTATTCAAAAAAACCTTTCTGTTTGGGTAGGTAGAGTGGAAAGAACGGTCGGTAGAGTGGAAAGAAGTCCTTTGATATAAGATATCCTATTGAGCAATCAGAAATTCTTTTTAGAGTGAAAAATGTAAGTTAGTCTGTTTCTCTCTCTTTCTCACCATTTGAGAGAGGGATGGAGTCGTGAAATCATAAACTTGAATATAATAAAGAAGCAATACATGGGAAATAATATCTTTTTTTAAAAATAAATAACAAAGAAACAGACATGGATTAAGTGATTCTTTATATAACCTCCATTATCCCGAAACAAGAAAGTAAATACGACCAACGAAACTCGAGGAAGAAAATAAAATTGATAATAATAGAAAACATTTATTTATTTAAAATAAAGTTTTTTCTTTCGAAATATAAAATATTTTTTGGAGTAAAAGCATCACCCAGAGAGGGGTTCTGTTTTGCAAAAAATATTACAAATCAGAAGACCTCTCCGTCGCGGGATAGTTTATAAAAGAAACATGTTGAATTGATTTGTGATATAAAATAGCATAGCAGAAAGGATCACTTATCACCATAATAAATCAAGAGAAAAAGTTTAAACAAATACCAATAAGTGTGATACAAATCTTGGTATATGCAGATGAATTATACAAGATTTTAATGAAATTATAAAATTATGGTATTCCTCAGAAATTATAAAATTATGGTATCAGTCATCGTGTGAATTGCGTATTGGTTCATTATTTGTATGATATTGCACTTGCAGCTTACACCCATATTGAAAGACTACTCTCTCTTTCTCTCTCCCTCTCAAACATAATCTCTCTATCTCTCTAGTTTTAATAAAAAAGAGCTTATAAGAATTTTCTATAAGGTTGTGCATCATCAATAATGAAATTTTCTTAGCGAATATACTCGTAACTGAAATCCGGAGACCTTCTCATGTCAATCTAATACATACATTATCAAAATAGAATTATTCATATTGGAAAAACGTACATGGGATACCCTTCTCTGATATACTCGTATAATGTCAATCATTATTTTTCTAGATAAATATATATTTTGGGATAAAGATCTGGTATAGAAACTTTTAATGTGAACAAGTTTTTTCCTAAATCAGATATTATTGTGAGATACGATAAAATAAATTAGGAATAATAATTTTATAAAAAAATTAATATTAGATAAAATAAGTAAAATTATATTGTATAAAAAATACATAAAAAGTGTTCCAGGAGATTTAAGACTTTTATACAAATTGAACAATGTTTTAAAAAAATACGATCATAATATTATTTAAAAAGACAAAATAAAAGTCATTATCTTTCGAATATAGGTTAAATATTACACTCAAATTAACATATTGAAGTTTCCAGTTGAAGTTTTGCAGATATATTTCTAGATCAAGTTCATTGTCTTTGAGAAGAAACCAATAAGACAAAAAGCTTAACCTAGAAACACACCCGCGTTTCTGACGTTTATTATAATTATTTATTTAATTTTAAGCAAGATGAAGTTCCAGGACGAATAATACCTTATGTTACACGATTACTTTCTGGAGAACACCGAATATTTAAATTTGTCTTCTTCTTCTTTAGCCGTTCTGGATCCATCCCTGGATATATGCCTCCCCTTCGGTCTTCCACAACTCCCTATCTCGGGCACACTGCACCCACATCACCCCCGCGGCCCGTCTTATATCGTCCGACCATCTAGCTTGTGGTCTCCCCACACCTCTCCTGCCCGTTCTAGGCTGCCATTCCAGGACCTTTTTCGTCCATCGAGAGTCAGAGCATCTGGTAATATGTCCTGCCCAGCTCCATTTTAAGGCAGCTGCTCTCTCAACTACGTCCGTGACTTTGGTTCTCTCTCTTATCCATTTGTTGGTCTTTCTATCTCGCAGTGAAACTCCCAGCATCCTCCTCTCCATGGTTATCTGTGTCACTAATAGTTTTTGCGTTATTCGCTTTGTTAGGACAGATGTTTCGATTCCATATGTGAGGATCGGTAAGATGCATGAATCAAAAACTCTCTTTTTCAAATGATTGGGGTATTTTGGAGATTCGGAAACTTTTAATATGAACAAGTTTTTTCCTAAATCAGATATTATTGTGAGGTACGATGAAATAAATTAGGAATAAATGAAAAATAATTTTATAAAAAATGTGCATATTAGACAAAATACGTAAAATTATATAAAAAATACATAAAACGTGTTTAAGGAGATTTAGGACTTTTATACAAATTGAACAATGTTTTAAAAAAATACAAAAATAATATTATTTAAAAAGAAAAAAATAAAGTCATTATCTTTCGAATATATGTAAGGTAAAATATTACAGTCAAGTTAACATATTGAAGTTTCCAGTTGAAGTTTTACAGATATATTTCCCAGTAAAGTTCATTGTCTTTGAGAAGGAACCAATAAGACAAAAAGCTTAACCAAGAAACACACCCGCGTTTCTGACGTTTATTATTATTATTAATTTAATTTTAAGCAAGATGAAGTTTCAGGACGAATAATACCTTATTTTATTAAATTTATTTTACACATGACAAGAAATATACACAATTTGCGAAAAAAATAACAGGAAATTTAATTTGGACACCCAATTTAAATGCATCTGGGTTTGTTGCCTTCCACTTACAACTAGGCTTTTGCCTGAACCTCACTGAGAACATATAGCATGAAAAAATAAATCGATACTTCTTTCCGATTTTTGTTTATATGATATAAAACCCCGTTGCCCATTCTTATCAACTTGACAAACAGTGACACTCAATTACATATGTACATCACGCGAATCAAACTCTTCATACTTCATTATTCAGACAGACCAAAACGTTCATCCCACAATATACCACACATAATCATAAAAAAACAACAAAAAACTCCACACTCAAGAGTTCACACAAACATTTGCTACAAGTCATTCCTCTTGCAAGCCCAAGTATTCAAACTCCTGTCGCAATAACAACCACGCTCTGATCGACTGCCTAAATTGTTTTCCTTCTTCCTTCCTTTATTGAATTCGGTACCCCGTTGTATGTCATGGGAGCCAAATAGGCATATTGCCTTTGGGCAAAAGATGTTTTAACTCTAGAGTGTGGACTTTTGATCAGTTGCCATGTATGTCATGTGTATCTGCTGAGTCTGCATCTTCCCCTCCTTTCGATGATAGTGCCAGATAATGGACTTGAAATGTAAATTGGCTATGTTCAGGACCCGATAATCCCTGAAAAACTCCGCTGTGGGATACCGGGCAGGAAGTTTATAAATTATTTTTATAATCAGTTATTGAGAAACCTGCAATATGTGTCTTTATGTTAAGGTGCATCCCCCCAAACTGACATACCGTAAGAAAGTGCCAACTGACATAAGGCGAAGTACATACTTTTAAGAATAATTTCACTGAGCACATTTCGAATCATACGGAATATGTATCATAGTTTACTGATTTTTGTGCTCAAAGTGTTAATACGGACCTTCCAGTGAATAAACTGATCAACAAAAACTCTAAGATATGTTATGCTATCAACCCTTTCCAAAGAAGCGCAATTATAGTCAGCTAAGGGTGAACAAGTGTGCAGTGTTATGTTTTTATTTGTAGGTGCTTGAATTCTTGTAGAGATGCTAAATGTGATGTTTTTTTAGTTTTTTAGGAATTTAAAGTCAATAAATTTGAGTCCATTCATTCCTTACCTATACGCAATTCTTCGTTTGCCTTTGAAAATATATCATCTCATGTTCTGCCCTCGAAAGAAAGAACCGTGTCGTCCGCAAAAGTAACAATCTTACCCCTGATAGAAAGATTACAGAACTGATTGACACATATCAAGAACAATATAGGTCCCAGAACACTACCTTGGGGAACTCCAATTTTACAAAAACAGGCTCACTAAATATATCATCACCTAATTTAACTTTCTGAGTTCTATCAGATAAGTATGAAGATAATTAATTAAAGGAGTGCCCACCTCCATTAATCTGGTAAGTAATATTTGGTGAGATGCTGTATCAAAAACCTTTGTAAGGTCCAAAAACACTGCCAATCATGTTTTCTCATTATACTAAGTGGTGGTAACGCTATTTATTAGACTAAGCAAAGCAGTTTCAGTCCCTACATTCTTTTGGAACCCAAATTGATTTATGTCAATTTGGGTTCATAATTATGTTACACGATTACTTTATGTTATAAGATTACTTATTTATGTTATACGATTACAATCTTCATAATTATGTTACATGATTACTTATGTTACACGATTACTTTCTGGAGAACACCGAATATTTAAATTTGTCTAATTGAGTTAATTTTATAAATTTGACGATAAACTTGTTATTTTCCTAGGTATAACTCATTTAATGAAAGATTATTTTATAATTATGCTTCTGAATACGATTGGATAATAATTTTAAATGTAATATGAACTTTCAATAATAAAATTTCCTAAAGGTTTTCTATTTAAAAAAAATATATTTTTATAAAAGCTTCTCAAAGGATGTAGACTAAATGTATCGATAAAAATAAATTTATTAATAGTTTTAAAAGCTTTAATTTATTTTTCCATGCATAAATATACACTATGCATTAACGCCAGCTGTGAAAATGAATCCTTTGATTAGAGTTTGTGTTTTGAATCGGTATGTCTAAGTCAAATGTACGACATAGATCAAATAGAAATTCAGGGAATTTCAAGTATGTTATAACATGAGATATAACTGCCCCATAACATAAGCTATATGTGTATTGATGCAAAGGCATACAACTTATTTCAATGAACGTTGGTGAAGTAAACTTTCACAAAAAATAGACAGTAAATTATAATACGATAATGATATGTTTATCTCTCTCTCTCTCTCTCTCTTATAGGACACTTCTATGCACAAGTGATAAAGCCTGATGTATTATCGTATATAGTGCTAAAGTGACAAATCTATAATTAATGGAAACATTTTTAAAACAATACAAGCCTTTCTTAATTCGTAATTAAGACTGCTACTGAAAATTGTGCCAATTGACACCTAAGCCTAAAAAATACTTCAACACGTACATAAACATCATCACCCCATTTCCCTGTCAGGATATACTAGAGTCTTTCCTATATCGAGACTCATCCTCAGCCTTTTCCACATCCATTTCCTCCTCATACAACTTCAACGATTTATCTGACTTTCTACGTTTCCTTCTTTCAAAATATCATTTACTTGATCCAACCATACTTTCCTTATTCTTGCCGTCACATGCCTTCTACTCATATTTTCACTATAAATTTGTTTTGTTAGTCTTTTTTCTTACATTCGTTTCACATGCACATATCATATCAGCGTGCTCTTCTTCATCTTACTCGACACATCAGCCTTATGTTCACATTCATCCTTTATCACTCCATTGCGTACTCTGTCATACGTTATCACCCCGTGTACAGTTTTTATTTGGCTCTTATCAGTCATTTTCTACGTCCACATTTCCCTCTCATATATCAAATTACACTTTAATATAAGAATTTTTTACATAAAGGTAAAAAAATGTAAGATGTTTATAATTTTTAATTTTTTCAAAATAAGCTTTTGGCTCATGAAGGAATCCTAAGAACAACTCATTAATGAGCCTTTTTTTGCGAATATGTGTAATTAATTAAAATATATGAATTCAATATTAAGAGTGAAATTTATTCGATTTTATTATAATAACTATTAGAAACTCTTAGGGAACGCATCAAAATACCAAAACTATTTTGTAAAACAAGGACAGATTAATGAAAATATTTAATTTTGAGTTGAAGATCTCCTGTTGCATTGGTTGTTTCACTTATTGAAGTCAGACAAACCAGGCATCATTATCGATAAAGCAATAAAATGATTTATAAACACAAGTTTTATTGCTCGATCAGATATGATGCACAGTTCATGATACATCAGATATGATGCACAGTTCATGATACATCGCAGTGTAATGTGACGATTAGTGACCTGAAAATGATTATGTCAGTTAAGCGTAATGGTGGGAATATATTAAGTTAACGATGTTCATACTTAGTTCACCAAATTAAACCTTTAAATATCGGATGTGGTGTATTTGTATTGACGACACTCCTAGGTAGTTTGCAGCTTACGACCTTCCCAATACGTAATTAAAATAATTTTCACCCATATCGTTTCGGGTGATCTTGGATGATGATGTATTTCGCGCCACACAACTTACCATTACTTAATGGTTTAATATTTTAATCTAACACTAAAACTTAACACAAACTTGAGAAAACATAATATTTGTATAAACTTATTGTTTTTTTTTATCTCAAGTATAGTTTTTAAATTGATTTAACTAAAACTGATTACAATTAAAACAGCTGGAAATTTCCTTTAATTTTTATGAAATCAGACACTGCATAGCCTCATGCAAAATACAAAAAAACTAAGATGTGTTCTGTAAACTTTGGTGGACGAGTAACGCAATATTTAAATGAAATTATAAAGTTCGATCTTCCTCAGGATTATCATCAGCTATTTTATGAATTGTGCATTAGTCCATTATTTGTAAAACATTGTACTTCAATTTGCACCCATTTTTGAAAGATTCCACTCGAAGTTCCAATGACAAGGAGACGAGACTGAGGTGACAGCTTTATTAAAATGAATGCTGTATAGTGATATGTGGTTGTAAATAAAAAAAATAAGTGTTATGATTTGGTAGATACATTTGCTTTTGAGTATTATTTTTGAAGAATATTTGTAACTGAGCAGGTGAAGTTTTTTTATATCACGTTAACTTAGGAAATTCCTCTGTTACGAGTTATCGAAGGTTCATTGAATAATGAACTTGCGTGAAAAACAATAATTCAATCTATGAAATAATAATTTTTGATATTAAAAAACGTTGAATCAATAATGATTTACAAATGATTAAAAAAATTAATAACAAAAATATTTTTAATGAAAAAATATCAAAAGACGCAGTTTTTCCTATAACGATCAATGCATCACCATCATTGAATAATTTCCATAAGAAGTAAGTCGCATTAGAGACTTTTTGAACCACATGAAAATCTGAAGATCATTAATTTTTTAACGTGGGATTTTGATATTGAATGAAAATTATTAAGATGAACAAGTTTTCTCTAAATCATATATTATTGTAAGATATCATGAAACAAATAATAAATATATTTTTTTAAAACTTATGAACAAATAAATTAAAAAAACTTAGAATAAATAATTTTGTGTAAAAGTATGAAAATTTTAAATAAAATACGTAACATTTTACGAAAAATATATAATAAATGTGAATAATGACTTGTTAACACAAATTGAACACTTTAATTAAGTAAATCCAAACATACTTCAAAAAACTTAATATTGTAAATGTTTATTATTTTTACGTGAATTTTGGTTCATAGTACATCACAGTAGACATTTTTGTAGTTTTAATTTGAAGTTTTGCAGATTTATTTCTAGGTAAAAATTTCCGCCTTTGGAAAGAAACCAATAAGGCTGGAATCTTAACCGAAAAATACACATGCATTTCTTGAGTTAAATGTCTCCTCTATAAGGTGTCCTTAGGTGCAGCGCGTATCTTCGCATCACTATGTTAACAGTTTATCTCAGATGTACGACAAAGACCGATTCACTATTCAGTGTGATTTTAGTCCCTGGATTGTCCCATAACATGAGCCATAGAAGCGTAATAAAGTACATCTTAGATAAATTAACATATTGTGGCGAAATAAACATTCACAAATATCTGAAAATTTCAAAAAATAACTGCTCTCTCTTTAAATACTCGTTTAGAATCGAGTTTTGAAAGCATACATTTTTATATAATATAGGAGCAATATATTTGATAAAACTTCCATTATAATTGATAAAGGAATAAATTTTGATTAAGTGATGCTTAATATTAACTACATAACCCGGTTATTTGCATAACAAGGAAGTAAGTACGACTGATGAAACTTAAAGCTTTATTTTGAATGGAAAACACTCACAGCTTTTTTTTGTGGTAAAAGCATCACCCAGAGAGGGGTTCTGCTTTACAAATGATATTGCAAATCAGAAGACCTCCCCGTCGCGGGAAAATTTCTGAAAACAAACGGGATGATTTGATTTGTGATGCAGAATGGGAGAAAAGACCACGTATCTGCATAATAAATAAGGAAAAAAAGTAAAAATAAATAATAAAGCGACAAAAATTAATTTGATTAATATTACATCCATCATCTCGGCCTTTTGCATTACAATGAAGTTAGTACGACTGACAAAAGCTGAACATTAGTATTGAATGGATGTTATCATAATATACTTATTTATTTAAAATATTTTTTTGTTGTTTAGAAATGTAACATATTTTTTGGAGAAAAAGCATAACCCAGAGAGGCATTTTGCATATCGGAAGACCTTTCCGTCGCGGGACACCTGAATAAATCGGGGTGAGATGGTTTGTGATACAGAATGAGAAAATGCATCTCTTATCGACCTAATAAATAAAAAAATATGCAAAAATACATTACAGTAAAAAATGAGAGAAGAGTTGAAATATTTTTGACTTGAATATTAATTAACTTTATATTTATTACAGAGATCTTGTGAAATAAAGAAACAATTTTTTTTTAAAAAGAGTCATGTATTAGTTTGGTAGGCGTACTGAAGTTCAATAATTCATTCATTCATATGGTCCCTTCAAATTATCCGATTGGCGAATCAAACATATTGAAGAGTGTTTGCGAGAGATAATATTGTCTTCTGTCCCACTTATCGAGTCATACATTGATTGTAGACCTGTCGCTTCAAAGATATTATAATATTACTTTTGAAGGCATTCTTCAAACGTCCAAATGAACTCCATGCTAGTTTTATCCTTCGTGCTATTTCATCCGATATGCCACCTACAAAGGAAATAAGTAGGCCCAGATACACATTTTACTGGATAAGCCCCAATTGCTTTCCATCTACAATTATTGGTGTTGGGGTAGCAGAGTTGTTCATCATATAATTGATTTTTGATATATTCATTTTTAAACCAACTTCTTTACTGGCCTCTGCCAATTACTGCAGTTGGTGCTGAAGATCATTCGGGTTTTGTGAGAATATAACGATGTCGTCTGCAAATCTCAAATGGCTCAGGTATTTTCCATCAATCACCAGGCCTTTGTTATTCCATTCCAATTTACTAAAGACATATTCAAGTGTAGCTTTGTAAAATATTGTTAAGTAACTAATTTAATTTCTAGAGCGCTTGTAAAAAAGTCCGAAAGTCAAATAAGCCTGGAAACAAGAAGATATCTCACATGGGAACGCTTCATTACTGTGACATCAAAACCGAATTTCATTCCTGTTTTCAAGCTGTTGTTTTTCGTGTCCTGTTGATAAGGAGTTTTCCGATCCGGAGGTTGCGGGTTCGATTCCCATTGGTACCTTATTTTGTATATATTGTTCTTTACATGGTTCGTTGTATGGCATTAATCTTGTTATGCTGTATTTTACACAAGGGAAGAATTATATTATACAATATATTTGTTGTCCCTCTGCAATTTGTGCTCTCGAACGTATAATTGAACTCGATTAATGTCAAAATCTGGACATGAACTCGATACGTAAAATTTATATTTCAAGTGAATTTTCCATTTCATTTTTGCTTTCATATATGTTTAAAATTTTGGGTAGGTGGATTTAATTTAATTTGCACTGATAGCATCCATGCAATGTTTTCGATTGTTTTGTTGAAATTGAATTCAAAATTTTACATCGAATTCAAAAGCCCGAGGATTTTTGTATTTTTTTTTTAAAAAAAAACATGTTTTGGTTTTCAGTTTTTCAATTGATCGACCTTCGTGGCCTAGCTGGTAAGACGCTTGTGTCCTAACCCGGAGGTTGTTGGTTCGATTCCCGTTGGAACTCAAATTATTAAAAAAAACAGTCTGGTTTTCACTTAAGGCCTTTTAACATCTTTTTGGTTGGTTGGAAGATATTGCCACATGGTAATAAGACCACCAAGTAGAGGCAGATACAACGAAAGTGTAATAAAATATACACTTTCTTCGTGGTTTTGTTGATCAGACGTCTTTCTTTCAGCCCGAGGTTTAAGATTCGATTCCTGTTAGTATCCGATTTTCCACATGGCAATAATCCCGACAGGGTATAAAACTTATGAGTACATCTAATTCCTTATAATGTATACATTAAAAGCTTATTTGTGAGATGGTTAATATTTCTTATAAATGAAAAATTAGGGTTTTTCTTGATAAAATTTTTTTCTCATAAAAAATGGCAGATTAATAAAACGTTAAAAAATATATTTAAGTGTGTAAAGAGAAAGAAAGTCCTGGAAGATAGTCGTCACTATCAGAATGGTGGAAACATTTACTTTGAAATATTTACGTTTTGATTATGACAGTTTTAGTGTTTTTGAAATTTTTTAACAAGTTGCTCGCGGCATTCTGTTTCCAGGCCCTTCACATACAAAAAAAATTGTATTTTGAAATTGTATGAATATTATTAACACTGACAAGTTTTTTCTCAATCATATATGCTTGTGGTGTCCAATAAATCTAATTAGAAATGAACAGTAAGTTATTTAATAAAAAGTATGAATTTTAAATAAAATAAGTAAAATTGAATGAAAACTACATAACAAATGTCGTATAATAGGAGAACATACAAAAAAACATTGGTGCATTACACAATAATTCTTTTCAAATCGATAAATTAAACATATAATTTTTTATCTCATTCTTCTTAATAGAGTACTTACACATTTTAAAATATAAGTCGCATTGTGTAGATTCTACTTGAGTAGAAAAATAGAACCTGAATTAGATCAATGATGTGAGTATAATTGTATATTAATAAAAATATTCACAAAAATAATCCAATCCACGGTTAATTTTTTTCAGATATTTGAAGAAACATCATATCATCGTGTATAGGCTTCGGTGAACAGGGTTTTCAATGAAATTATTAACTATAAATGGATACAAATATTATTTTCAATATTTAAAATAACCAAAAATATATGTCTAAATAAGTTGGATGTTTTTAGAATATATACGTCCATTGAACTTACTTTAAATGTCCATCGTATCTCTGCACTTCAAATATTGCAGGCTTTGAAACTTGTCATGCATAGCTTATTTCTGATGTACTATCTTGTTTTAAGTAAAATAAGATAACTCGAATGTTGAATCAAATACATTTTATAATATATTTCTGATTAAACATTCGTGAATATCGTATTTTCTTTTTATTTTGCTGTCTATACATTTGGTACAACTGAATTAATTTTATTTTAAGTGAACATTGTAATACTCTCCATCTTCAAAAATGTGTAATATATAGTAGAATAAAGTTTCCGAATTCTAGGTAGTATTTATCTTTCAGGAATCGTATTCCCAGTTAAAGTTTGTGTAGACTGAATTTCAATTGCCCATCCAAAACGCCTAGGCTTAAGGGGCTGTGTTTCCGAATTCTTTAGACTTCCCTGAGATATATTGTAGTGTTTACTATTCCAAATATCTTTCTGCATCTTCTTTTATTGGGAGAGAGAGAGAGAGAAAGATGGAGACGTGAAATACACATGATACCTTATATTTTCTTGTAAACTATTAATACTCGTATGTGTATAGAAACACAATCGATTAAGTGATGCTTAATTTGACCTCCATCATCCCAGCCATTTATATTAAATGGAAGTAAGTACGACCGAGGAAACTTGAACATCAATGTAAAATAGATATTTAAAGAACATACTTTTTAATTTTTTGTTTTGAAACACATTTTTTAAGTAAAAGCATCACCCCGAGAGGAGTTCTGCTTTGCAAATAATATTGAAAATCAGAAGACCTCCCCGTCGCGGGAAATTTACTGAAAGAAACGGAATAAGTTGATTTGCCATATTGAATTAGAGAAACAGCCTCTTATCGGCATTATATGATATATTACAATACAATAAAAAAAATGAAGTCAAAAAATGAGAAAAGAGTTCAAATATTTTCTGGATTGGATATAATATATTATTGGATAGTTATTTTAAGTCCATGAAAATATTATTTCGTAAAATTTTGAATTTTTAATATTCAAAAATAAGAATTAAGAACCAAGAATTTCAAATCAAATTTATATAAATAAGAGTTTTGATTTTCGAAATAATAAATAATTTTCGATAATAATGAGGTTTTGTCAATCAAAATAAAGTACATCTTTTTATCTTAATCTAATACACCATAATCATCGAGTCATTAGCATTTGAATTAATGACTGTGGATGACCATTTCTTACATTTGATGCAGAATACGTTATAAATCCGTGAATTATTATTTTATCTTAGTATTCTGAAATTGTATGAATACTATTAACACGGACAAGTTTTTTCTCAATCATATATGCTTGTGGTGTTCTCTCAGTGAAGTCAGGCAAACCTAGCATCATTTATAATAGAGCAATAAAATGAATTATAACAACATTTCTATTTCTCTATCACATATGATGCACAGTTTATGATACATCAGAGTCCAGCTGTAAAGAGAAGAATGTTTATTCTGTAAACTTCGATGGTGGAGAAGTCCAATCTAGCGTTTAAAACGTTTTTTTTAATTGGATTCCTACTTGACCGCGATCATACCATCTAATCTTCTTGTGCGCACAAACTTTATAACGATCAAACAATGGCTGAAAAGCAGTAGGCAGACATCCTTTTCGTTTATTTTATTCAAATGTTTACATAATTCTTCTCTACACCAGATCAACTATCTGTATTAGCGTCCCATTAGTTCATTAGCTATGCCGAGATAGCTGATAACTGCAAGATTTAATCTGCACACATGTCACTTAGACATTAGAAAAACATTAGCAATCTGTCGGTGTGATTTGACACTTCATTAATGTTTTTCTTAGCAAGTCCCGCGGTGTCAATACCATACTTAGGTCAAATCACTATTGACCCAAATATGAACAGTTTACGATCAAGAGGGAATCCAGGCTTAGGTTACCTACTTACAACTTTTTTTTAAATTGGGTGATCGTTGTGAAGTTTATTTACAAATTTATTAATTTTTCATTATTTATTTATACTTGTTTAAATCATTGAGAAATATATGAGAATAACAAGGAAACAATTTAAACACTTCAATTAGCATTTAACAATATATATTCTATTTCCCCCTCCTTACTTCATTTTTATACTCAGATACCGTCCACTTGTAAGTCGACTAACTAGGAATTCCTGATTTAAGTCAACCACCGTATCACATGTGACAATTATATACTTTCATTATTGAAAAGAATTCTGCATTTTAACGCAACAATTCACGGATAACAAGATCTCCACCATTATTTCTCAATGCGTAATAACATTTGATTCAGAAATAAAAGAAATGAAATTCATTCCCTCTGATTCAAAAATGTCCTGAGAAAGGATCTATCGCTTTAGATTTTTATTTTAGTTTTAAAATTTTAAATCACTTCCTCTTCGCTAGCAATGCGTTACATATACTAGGAGCTAAAAACATACGATACCTTTGGACAAAATAATTGTTCATCCTTATAACACTAAGTATATTCTATCTACTATTCCTCTTAGTTTAATAAACATGATTAATCAATCATCTTATGAGTTTATATATTTGTGAATCATGATACTTATTTTCAATATAATAAGTTTTTAAATTTTAGAAAAGTTACTCGCTTTAAGACTTTTTAAATACAACCATGCTGACAAGTTTCTGTACTTTTATATGAATAATATCAATTTTACTTTTAGACGTTCCGCCCTACCCAATAAATCTATACCCCAATTAAAGACAGTGAATATGTTCTTTTTTACATCAGAAAACTATTCTACTTGGTGGCGTTTAATACTTGGATAAAAATATTTCATAAACTGCGTTGGTCGATGGTGAAGTGAGAGTATTATTTGTATTTTTTTTATAAGGTTGTTTGAAAATTGTCTTTAGATTAATTTCAATATATTGAATTTGGCTGGAATATTAAACTTGTTACTAGAAATCACATTTCGGGTTATTTATTATTTTGCAATGTAATGCTCTTTTGTTGTATCGAGTACAACCTGGTAGGATTATTGCTATGTGGCAATTTCTTCGAATATATTAATTTCAAATATAACATCAGAAAGAACTATTTATTTGATCATAGTTTGCATTCCTACAATAGTTACAGGTAAATAGAATTTATTTATTTTCACGACGAGGATACTTTATATTGCAAAAGAAAATAAATACACTGTAAGAAAACATTAAGTTGTCCTATGTAGTTTTTCTTCTTTTATTTGACATTTCATTTTCAACACTCGAATGTGCTATAAGTATCCGAGGGCTGTTGTCTGTCCATATACGGTAGTACCCGAGGGCTGTTGTCTGTCCATGTACGGTAGTATTTTCAGCAGATGAGAATCCGTGAGTTACTTGCCTAATGTGTTGGTTCCCCGAAGAATCGATAATTAGGTGAAAACAATAATGTCTCCTTGAGACACTCTTCGAAATGTCCACATTAAGGGGCACCACACGAATGAAAAATAAACTATATCACCGTTCATATAAGTATTTCTTTATGACTCGATCAGTTATATGATATACGAGTATATGTATATTCAGAATATCATTTTAAAATTTTTATATGTGATTTTCGTTACTTTTTATTTGATTATGACTTGTTTTTCTTGCCTATTTCTCACATCAGTGTGTTGTAATAAATCAAATTTTATCAAAAGAAAAATACCACACATTAAATTTGCATGAACATCTTTTAATTTACAATTGTATCAATGCACTTCTCAAGTTTTTTTAATTTAGACTTAAGGTATTGTATTATGCACTTCTCAAGTTTTTTAAATTTAGACTTAAGGTATTTTCACGTGTGTTGTCCACACGTGTGTTGTAAAATACATTATATTTTAAAAGGAGTGAATCGCAAGTTCATTGTGATAACAAAATGCTTCAATTTAAGAAAGCACCTTATTGACCTACATTAGTTCCTGTTTGTCTCTTTTTATAACATAATTGATGTTTACTTTGTCTGTTTTGAACAGTACATTTTTATAATTGACACACGTTTCAGAAACAATTTCTTATAGGTCAAATTCAAACATCTTAGGTATCGGATCGAAATAGGCATTTATTCGTATGTGATAATTTTAATACGTTGTATTTACTATTTAGATCGAATGCACAGTTTGTTACTGATAACATTTATCTAAAAATGTGAAGATTGTAAAAAAATTCTCCTCCCCTGACACGTGCACGTGTCTGGTACAACGCCATCTCCCTGGATAGTGTTGAATGATATCTGTTATATTTTACAAAGCACTCCAACGATCACTCCAACTTGCAATTTACGTTTCTCAATACATATCGAATATGGTCAAACATATTACCGCATTATTTTTTATAGCGTTATAATGAAAAAGATTGTTGAATTGCAGAAATCAGTAACAATCAAGAAATATTTCCGTGGATTAATAATGGTGTATTAAATTTTCGTTGTTTCCAGTACAGCCTAGAAAGCTTATTGCTGTACAAGTATCTCTTTCAAACAACTTAAAATATGTTAAAGAGGCTTCAAGTGAAAAACAGACTGGAAACTTATAAAAAAATGAATTGGGTATCAACATATTTTGAACACGCAGTCACCGGTTTAGAAGACAGGAGAGTTACCAACTAGACTACGCATATCGTTACCTTATTACAAAGTAAATAAATGACGCTTAAAATGATCCTCCTCGACTCCTCCCATTCTACTAATATGTAAAGAGAAAATGACAATGCGAGTGTTTATTATTTTAAAGATGTGTTAGATAATCTGCAAGGGTGGATAATTATCACTTTTGGTGACAGTATTCAATAAGGTAAATCATCACCCAGGAAGGGGGTTTGCTTTACAAATATATTGTAAATCAAAACACGTTTTCGTCGTAAGAAAACTTACGTCTCTTAACTAACGATAATTAACCTAACGATATAATATAAAACATTTGAACATTAAAATATATATGTTACCCGAAGCGTAATTTGACAAACCAGATTTTGTCACAGATAAAACAGAGTACATTTAAAAAAATACATGTCTTGCTTTATATGAAACAATGTCTAGTTCATGGTGTCAGGGTAGTTGGATGGGCCAGTGGCCAAAGATTTCCTGAGTCGTATACAGTAATATTTTATGAAAAACATAAGTTTAAATATCATTTCTTAGTATAACAGAATAAATAAAGTAGTTTCACTTATACGACTTTTAGACAAGGCTTCTGATACTTGGATGAACTGTAAAAAACATTCAACCCTCAATCCATATTTTGAGAATTTGAGTATCTCTGCTCGACGTCTATCCCAACTTATCACTTAAATGTCAGAGGTCTTAAGTGAAAGTCCGACTGCAACCTTAAAAAAATATACTACGGTACAAACGGGTATCGAACACATAACCACCGATGTAGAAGACAGTTTATTATCTTACCAGCTAAGTAACGGAGATCGTCATATTTTAACAAAATAAATAAGTGATGCTTGAAAGGCCTCTCCTTCAAATAATAAAATCAAGTATCACCCAGGAAGGGGTTTTGCTTTGCAAATATATTGCAAATCAGAAGACCTCCCCGTCGCGGAAAAAACGTTAAAATTTTGTAGAGGGTTTAATTTTTTTGTCATTTCTTAATCTAACGATATAATATATAATAAAAAAGGGGAATATCGTGAAAGTTCAAAAATACAAAATTGACATTTATTAAAATAATGGACATAACACGATATTATGTTACAACGAAAATTTTTGAAAAAAAAAATTTAATATTTCAAAAATATCCAAAAGCGTCGAATAAGTCAAAAATACAATATTCATTTTACAAATTTCAAATGTATCCATATTCTTTAGTAAAATGTCTTGTGCTGAATGTGATGAATAGTCTACGCAGGAACGAATCAGTGCTGAAACGTCCTACGCAGAAATATCCAAGCGTAGAAACGTTCGGCATAGATTCATCCGGCGCAGAAACGGTGTTGAATTGGCGACACAGGAACGTTTTAAACCTCTTAACATCCAGCAGTTTATTTTTCTCGTGTTCATATTCAGTATAATGCACTATTTATTGAAGATATGCCGGTCAATCATCCACCGGTGGTTGAAAAAAGTTTATTTTATATATCTCTTAGTCATCAAATGGTGAAAACTCAGAATATAATTTTACTGTCTTACGATTAAAAATGTCTGAATTTTGATGTGGGTTTTATAATTTTTGTTATTTCTGCTAAACTTAACTTTACCATGTGTACATAAATGACACATCAAAAATCTTGAAAAGAAAATACAATCTATGATAGTCAAATATTACGAAACAGACACACGCCACCTTGATTTTTAGTATTTAACGCCTTTTTTCTGTAACATCGAATCAAATGCACAGTTTGTAACTGATAAAATTTATCTGAAAATGTGTAGATTGTAAAAAAATTCTCCTCCACTGAAACGTGCACGTGTCTGGTACAACGCCATCTCCCTCAATAGTGTTGAATGATATCTGTTATCTTTTACAAAGCACTTCAACTTGCAATTGACGTTCCTCAATACTAGGTCGAACATATTACCGCATTATTTTTTTTATAGCGTTATAATGAAAAAGATTGTTGAATTGCAGAAATTAGTAACAATCAAGAAATATTTCCGTGGATTAATAATGGTGTATTAAACTTTCGTTGTTTACAGTACAGCCTAGAAAGCTTATTGCTATACAAGCATCTCTTTCAAACAACTTAAGATATATCAAAGAGGCTTCAAGTGAAAAACAGACTGGAAACATATAAAAAAAACGAATTGGGTATCAACATGATTCGAACACGCTGTCACCGGTTTAGAAGACAGGAGAGTTACCAACTAGACTACGCATATCGTTACCTTATTACAAAGTAAATAAATGACGCTTGAAATGATCCTCCTCGACTCCTCACATTCTACTAATATGTAAAGAGAAAATGAAAATGCGAGTGTTTATTATTTTAAAGACGTGTTAGATAATCTGCAAGGGTGGATAATTATCACTTTTGGTGACAGTATTCAATAAGGTAAATCATCACCCAGGAAGGGGGTTTGCTTTACAAATATATTGTAAATCAAAACACGTTCCCGTCGCGAGAAAACTTACGTCTCTTAACTAACGATAATTAACCTAACGATATAATATAAAACATTTGAACATTAAAATATATATGTTACCCGAAGCGTAATTTCACAAACCAGATTTTGTCACAGATAAAACAGAGAACATTTAAAAAAAATACATGTCTTGCTTTATATGAAACAATGTCTAGTTCATGGTGTCAGGGTAGTTGGATGGGCCAGTGGCCAGTCAAAATTATACCTGTAGCTTTACGTGAAAAACCGAGTGAAGTTAAAATTGTCGAAACGAGCAAAACAGTTATCCTACTATTTCTTCAACAGTTTTGTTGGCCTACAACGATTTCCTGAGTCGTACACAGTAATATTTTACGAAAGACATAAATTTAAATATCATTTCTTAGTATAACAGAATAAATAAAGTGGTTTCACTTATACGACTTTTATAAAAGGCTTCTGATACTTGGATGAACTGTAAAAAACATTCAACCCTCAATCCATATTTTGAGAATTTGAGTATCTCTGCTCGACGTCTATCCCAACTTATCACTTAAATGTCAGAGGTCTTAAGTGAAAGTCCGACTGCAACCTTAAAAAAATATACTACGGTACAAACGGGTATCGAACACATAACCACCGATGTAGAAGACAGTTTATTATCTTATCAGCTAAGTAACGGAGATCGTCATATTTTAACAAAATAAATAAGTGATGCTTGAAAGGCCTCTCCTTCCCCTTTTATATTCTTTAAATTTGTAAACAGAAAATGAAAAGGCGGGGCCAACTTATTTTAAAAAAGCATTAGATAATCTAAAAGGGCGGATGATTATCAATTTTTGAGAACATTACCTAATAAAATCAAGTATCACCCAGGAAGGGGTTTTGCTTTGCAAATGTATGGCAAATCAGAAGACCTCCCCGTCGCGGAAAAGACGTAAAAATTTGGAAGAGGGTTTTATTTTTGGCCATTTCTTAATCGAACGATATAATATACAATAAAAAAGAGGAATATCGTGAATGTTCAAAAATACAAAATTGACAATTATTAAAATAATGGACATAAAACGATATTATGTTACAACATCGAAAATTGTCGAAAAAAAATTAAATATTTCAAATACGAGTATATCCAAAAGCGTCTTGTGCTGAATGTGAAGAATAGTCTACGCAGGAACGAATCAGCGCTGAAACGTCCTACGCAGAAATACCCAAGCGTAGAAACGTTCGGCACAGATTCATCCGGCGCATAAACGGTGTTGAATTGGCGACACAGGAACGCTTTAAACCTCTTAACAGCCGGCAGTTTATTTTTCTCGTGTTCATATTCAGTATAATGTACTATTTATTGATGATGTGCCGGTCCATCATTCACTGGTGGTTGAAGAAAGCTTATTTTATATATCTCTTAGTCATCAAATGGTGAAAACTTAGAATATAATTTTACTGTCTTACGATTAAGACGTAATTCGTAGTTTCAGAAATATGTTGAAAAATAAGTCAAGAAAATAAAACATTGGTGGAATGTTAAAAGAGTCTATGTTTTGTAGAGATATGAAAACTTTAACTGTAACATTGCCTGACAATGCGATTGTCGTGATCGGCGTGGCATCTCTCCATACATGCTTGTTTAGGCTGTAAAGTTTTGGACCTTATTGATATTTACAAAAACATTTTTTGTGTTGTTTTTCGGAATCGAAACCTTTAGCGCATTATTTTCTGAAACATCCTTAAGTTTCCAAGTAGAGACTTGTTTTTTATATCTTGTCTCACCACGGAGATAAAAAACAGAGTATCTCGAGAGCATAATAGCTTCTTTATAATCCTATTAGTAACAATAAATTATTAGTAATAAGAACATCTGGAATATTAGAGTTTTTTCAATTTCCAATACGTTTTTTTTTATTTTGTCTTGTTATATTAAAAAAATCCAAAATATATTTTAAAGTTTGATTCAATTTAAGCGTGAAAATATTATAACTTTTCCCTATCCTGAATTGATATGTACAGAAATTATAGGGATTATTTATTGAGATATTACAAAGTTATCTAATAAGGTGCTGAAAAAGAAATTATTAGTTAACTTGTTTATCACGTTGATACATTCATTACTATTCAACAATATAAAATTGAAATAATACGAGTATATTAAAAATGTTTGAAATAAATAAATAAATATCCTTCTTTTTCCAAACACGCGCATGCTTTTTTATTTTGTTCCGTCGAATCTAAATAACTAATGACACAGGCATATATGAAAACAGAGGAAACAAAATATAAAAGACAGTATGTTATATCTAGGACACAACAAAAAATACGTAAAATCTTTTTTACAAGCCTTTCAGTTATATTAGAAAAGAATATTCAAAATATGATTATTTTTAAAAAACCCATTACTTTTGCTTTTTAAAATTATTCCGAGATTAAGTTTCTTGCAACAGTATGTTTAATAATAACTAACCCGAGTTAAGTTAAAAGAAAACCTATCTCTGGGTTGTTCAAAACACATTGATTAGATTTAACGACTTAATTTTTTAAATTATCTTATTGAAAATATGTTGTTGATAGTTGACACATTAAAAATACAATAAACTTAGTCTCAATATATTTTAAAAAAACATAACATAATCCAAAGATACCAATTAAGTAACATAAAGTAATCACGAGACTCCCTCGATATTACTGAAATGAATGCTGGCCAGTGTTCATATTTCATGTGTAGATATTTATCGTCTTGTTGTTCGCCGTTCCATTAGTCTTTACTGCGTCTAGCTTGTGATTTTCTGAGAGAAGACATCCCAAGTATAAGTGTGCAGTTACTTTCTTTAAATAAATGTAAAATGGCTGCTGGCCTATTATTTTAAATAAATAGAAACTCCTCAGTATTTCATCGAACGTTTTTCAGATAATTCAAGACTTCTTCAGAAGTCGCAAGGAGAGGATTGAATACGGATCTGAGTATTTAGATAGGAAGGTTGACACCGGTTGCTCGCAAGGTAGTATATTAGGTTCATTATTCAGGATTGTCCGGACAACATATTAAAACTGCCCCTAGGTTGTGTGATCCAATCTTACGCAGATGACTGTATAGTTTTGATCAGGGCCAACACCCCAGCCACAGCCGAGAGCCTCTCAGTGGTCTGTTAGGCTCAAATCAGTGAGTGAAGATCGATAAATAGGCTAAACTTTACCCCATAAACAAAATCTGCGGCGTAAAACTGATGGGATCGCTTGCATGGACTCAAATAATCTACAATTCAGGAACAAATATTCATTTCATGCGGAAACAAACAATCTCGGAATAACGATTAACGATCTTCCACATTAGATTGTTCAAGCTAAGTGTAAAAACGTAATTTTTGACAGTATGCTTGGTGAATTTCATGTGGGGCTTCATAAGATGCTTGGTGGAAGCACTCATGGTCTTAACGGGGTTTGCTCTTTTGGATTTGGATGGCCATCATATTCTTCTTAAGGGTCAACCCGCGAGGATAGGTGACGTCCGCCTTCACCTTTTTTGCTGGGTTTGACTCTTAACGCGATTCTTAAAGCCTGCTTAGATGTCTAACTGTCAACTTGGCAAAATCGATGGTCATCATCTCCTGAGGCAGGTATGTATTTTATTTTGCAAAAAGGCGCGCCTTGGCTGCCTGTGCGTATTGGTCTACTTAATTTATCTCTATTCATGGGACGTTTCATGCCAAACTTTTACCGACGTGGAAAACATATCTTAACAACCAGGCAACGGAAATCATCATATTCTAAGAAAATAAATAAGTGATGCTTCAAAGGTCTCTCCTCCACCCTTTACATTCTCCAAATTCGTAAACAAAAAATAACAAGGCGAGGACTTATTATTTGAAAGAAACATTAGATAACCTGCAAGGGTAGATGATTATCAATTTTGGAGACATTATTCAATAAGATCACCCAGGAAGGGGTTTCGCTTTGCAAATGTATTACAAATCAAAAGACCTCCCCGTCGCGGGGAATGTTGGGATTTATTTTTTGCCATGTCTTTATCTAGCGATATAATATAAAAAAATTAAATGTTGAAAAATATCGTGAAAGTTAAAAAATACCAAAGAAAATCGATTACTCTCAAAATATACGACAGCATGTTACATCATTGAAAAAAGATGTCAAATGTAACCAAATGCGCAAAGAAGCAAAATATATCCTGAAATTTGAAATATATAATTATTTTTCAAATATTCATTTTATCCATATTGTCGGGAAATTCATCTCATGTAGAATGTGATGTGAAGAATAGTCTACACAGAAACAACACTGCGCTGAAAGTCTGGCGCAGAAATATCCAAGCGCAGGAACATTCAGCGCAGTTTCGTCCAGTGCAGAAATATACTAGCGCTTAAACGGCGGCTCTAAACTGCAGGCTCCGAAATGTAAACTCTGGACTGGTGGATCTGAAATGTAAACTCTGAACTAGTGGATCTGAACTGGAGGCTCTAAACTGGTGGCCCTGAATTGGAAGCTCTAAACTCAGAGACTTCCTAGACCCAAAAAAAAATCGATGTTTGTTTTTCTTGTTTTCTTCACTATAATTCCTTATCGACAATGGTATGCATGTACCATATATCGACAATATACGAGTACATCTGCTACCCTTAACTATTTTCATTATTTACTTCTGGGGGCTCATCTTATTCAATTTTTTTATGAAAACAATTGGTAATATGGCGAATTATACCGAAGTCAAACATTTTCTATCATATTTATGATGTAGTGCACCAAAACAATGAACACCAAAAAAATGGTGGTGTACGCAATATGTAATGCTTTTTATATTATTCAATGACTGTTTTACTGGTTCGATTTTGACAGTTCAATTAGGAATGGATAATGTTATATTATTGACGGCAATTAAGTAATTTTATAAACTGTTCGTACATGGCAATATTTATGTAAATATTTCTAGGATTCAACCTGTGAATTGCATAGATAATTTGCCACCATTCACCAATACTTAATAAAATTAAGTATTATTTTTTTGAATTGATAAAAAACGACCTTATTTTCCATATTTTTTGTATTATGTTCCATCAAATTTAAGTATCTAAGTATTTGAATACCGAGGAAACACAAAACAAAAGATTGAGTATTTACGAATGTACCTCAAAACATATATTTATTATCCTAACGTTTATGATACACGAGTATATTCACCATATCATGCTTTTTAAATTCTAAAAAACTTCGTTGTCACGGAAAAATGCCTGAATTTTGATGTGGGTTTTATATATAATATAAAATGTTATCCTATTTTATATACAGAGTATATTCAAAATATAATCGTAATTTATATACAGAGTATATTCAAAATATTATCCTATTTTATATACAGAGTATATTCAAAATGTTATCCTATTTTATATACGGAGTGTATTCAAAATGTTATTCTATTTTCGAATTCCAATACTTTATGGTTTATGAGCCGGTGGATGAACCAGGAAGTGTTTCAAATAAAGTAATCAATGAACATATTTAAAAAATACATTGAAGAGCCTTATATGAGACAATTCCTAGATCATGATATGTCATGATAGTTGGGTTGGGCTAGGGATCTGAAAATTGTTTTTTTAAATTATATCTGTCGGCTTAGGTAAATCTATAATACGAGTACTTAGTGAAAAAATGTCAAATCAAGTGAAACAATATACTACTTTTGTAAAAAAATGATGTCTTACGAATGAAGTTTTCATGAGTCCTATACAGAAATTAATGGAGCAGCTAAGTAACGGAGATCGTCATATTTTAACAAAATAAATAAGTGATGCTTGAAAGGCCTCTCTTTCACCTTTTATATTCTTTAAATTTGTAAAGAGAAAATGAAAAGGCGGGGCCAACTTATTTAAAAAAAGCATTAGATAATCTGAAAGGGCGGATGATTATCAATTTTCGGAAACAGTACCTAATAAAATCAAGTATCACCCAGGAAGGGGTTTTGCTTTGCAAATATATTGCAAATCAGAAGACCTCCCCGTCGCGGAAAAAACGTAAAAATTTAGAAGAGGGTTTTATTTTTGGTCATTTCTTAATCGAACGATATAATATATAATAAAAAACGGGAATATCATGAATGTTCAAAAATACAAAATTGACAATTATTAAAATAATGGACATAAAACGATATTATGTTACAACATCGAAAATTGTCGAAAAAAAATTAAATATTTCAAATACGAGTATGTCCAAAAGCGTCTTGTTTTGAATGTGAAGAATAGCCTACGCAGGAACTAATCAGTGCTGAAACGTCCTACGCAGAAATATCCAAGCGTAGAAAGGTTCGGTACAGATTCATCCGGCGCAGAAACGGTGTTGAATTGCCGACAGAGGAACGTTTTAAACCTCTTAACAGTCGGCAGTTTATTTTTCTCGTGTTCATATTCAGTATAATGTACAATTTATTGATGATGTGCTGGTCAATCATTCACCGCTGGTTGAAAAAAGCTTATTCTATATATATCTTAGTCATTAAATAGTGAAAACTCAGAATATAATTTTACTGTCTCACGACTAAAAATGTCTGAATTTTGATGTGGGTTTTATAATTTTTGTTATTTCTGCTAAACTTTACTTTACCATGTGTACTATACATAAATGACACATCAAAAATCTTGAAAAGAAAATATAACCTATGATAGTCAAATATTACGAAACAGATATACGTCATCTTGATTTTTAGTATTTAACGCCTTTTCTGTGACATCCAGAAGTTCCCAAACATGTTTTATATACTTTGTTCACATATTTGTTAGATTGTATGGTATGTGTACAAAATTTTATCATATTTTAAAATTAATTCCTTTTTTGGTTTATGTAGATTTTTATATGCAGAATATATTCAAAATATTATCATATTTTATATACAGAGTATATTTAAAATGTTATCCTTTTATATATAAAAACAAAAGTCAAAATATTATCCTATTTTATATTCAGAGTATATTTAAAATGTTATCCTATTTTATATACAGAATATATTCAAAATATTATCCTATTTTATATACAAAGTATATTCAAAATGTTATCCTAGTTTATATACAGAGTATATTCAAAATATTATCCTATTTTATATATAGAGTATTTTTAAAATGTTATCGTATTTTATATACAGAGTTTATTCAAAATATTATCCTATTTTATATACAGCGTATATTCAAAATGTTATCCTATTTTATATACAGAGTATATTCAAAATATTATCCTACTTTATAAACAGAGTATATTCAAAGTGTTATCCTATTTTATATACGGAGTATATTCAAAATGTTATCCTATTTTCGAATTCCAATACTTTTTTGGTTCATTTAGAATTTTTAGTCGCATTACACGTGTCTCTATTTTTCGCATGAAAAACACCCTTGTTTTTTGCTACCTCTGAGAGCCGGTGGACCAACCAGGAAGTGTTTCAGATAAAGCAATCAATGGACATAATTAAAAAATACATTGAAGAGCCTTATATGACACAATTCCTAAATCGTAATATGTCATGGTAGTTGAATTGGGCTAGGGATCTGAAAATTGTTTTGTTAAATTATATCTGTCGGCTTAGGTAAATCTATAATACTTAGTGAAATAATGTCAAATCGAGGGAAACAATATACTCGTACTTATTTTGTAAAAAACTGATGTCTTACAAATGAAGTTTTCATGAGTCCTATACAGAAATATAAATGAACTAATAATTTATTTTAATATCATTTCTTAGTTTAACAGAAAAAAAAACATATTTGAACTTACAAGGGTATCAAGAAGGGTTGTGATATTTGAACGAATAGTTAAAAATATCAACCCATAATTTATGTTTTGAGAAGTTGGGTGTTTCGGCCTGAGAATATTGTATTATACTCTTGTTGAGAGTACAGTTCAGCCTGATGGATTTCTTGCCATGTGATAATGTGTTATCTTCCAACTAAGCAGAAAAAATGTCAGAGGTTTTAAGTGTAAACAAGATTGGAACCTTTTAAAGAATCAATTTGGGTACAGCGGGAATTGAACATGCAACTACCGGTGTGAATAACAAGGCTACGGAAGATGTCTCCTTCTAACCAAATAAATAAGTAACCCTTGAAACGACCCTTCTTTGAAGAGAAAATCATAAAGCGGGGTCTTGTGATTTTAGATAAGCTGCAAGGGCAGACAATTATCACTTTTGATAGTGGCTGTATTTTTTATTTTCTTTGCCTTTTAATCTGTCAAATACGTAAATATGACTGACAAAACTTCAAAAAAAAAAATTAGATGTACAATGAATGGAAATGGTGAATGATATCTGATTTGAAGAGTTGACTTTGGAAATAAAATATAAAATACAAATTAGTTTATGAATAAAACATGCATTACATCCCTCTATTTTCAACGGTATCAATTATAAAACAAGAATATATTCAGAATATTTAAACTTTTTGTCTTTCCACATTTGTGACTATTTTCCACATCAGTATTATATTTTAATGGAAACTGATATCCACAATTTTTTTTATAAAATGCCTCAATTAAGGAAAGGCCAGCTTAGGCATCCATTAACTATTCAATGCTGCTGTTTTCTGTGTGAGTTTTTTTCCCTATAACCTTCTAAATTATATATATATTTCAAAAACGATTACCTATGGATTTAAACAAACCAAACATCGGGTAAAAATGGACGCTATAATGATAATTTAATCACATTGATATTATATTAACAGATTGGGACTGAAAGCATAGTAAATCTGAGAAAATTGATCTGAAAATTGATATCTATGAATCCTTGCTTCTTTCAAATTATTTAGATTAAATCGAATTGTATTATATTACATTTTGTTGTATACAATATAAACTGGCGGATTTATTGCCATGCGGCAATCTCATCTGACTAATCCGAAAGATGTTATAGAGTTCAAAAGTTAAAATCAGATTCGGAACACCGGGTTGCTAGGCAGGCGATTTATCAACAAGGCTACTGAGATCCTTGTATAGTAATGTACAAAAAATAAAACGAGTTTTGCAAATATTTCAGTTTTGATATCTCGACAGAATCTGGTATAAAATTATTTGGGACTCGTTGAAAAAGTTTAAAAGCTGTTTTATTCTTTTGTTTGTAAATGTTTTTAATACACTTATGTAATTGTTTCTGTATTTATATAAGTATTTTTGACTTGTAATTATGCATTTTCTCTGTTGTGCGCATTATGGTATAAAATATAAACGTTTCTCATTTTATTTTCTCTACGAACGCACCATGTTTTTTTATATATTTTTATGCGGGAAATAAGACCATTTTTGATATTAATAACAATAAAACTAAGCGTAGCAATAGAAAACGAAATCAATGAGGCACTCAAACACACACACAATTTATAACATAAATGCATATATTTATATATCATCATTGTGAACCAGGGTTAACTCACTACTCGATGAAGGTCTCCCCAAGTTGACTCCAAATAGTTCAGTTGTTTGCTCGTTGGTGCCATGTGATACTGCCATGCTTCTTGATTTCATCCATCCAACGTATCTTTGGCCTTCTTTTGGGTCTATTTATCCCTCTTAGGTACCATTGGATTTTTTCGGACGTCCATCGGGATGACGGATCGACAATAACCAATTTTCATCTCCAAAACTCTCCCGACTGTTCACAATTCATAATTCATAAGTACGATTCTTCTTAGTCTTAAAAATATGACAATTACGAAAACTTGACAAGATAATTTCCTGCATGATTTTTCCTTCACTAATATCAAGCCATCCACGAAAAACATCACAAGTATTAGAAAATACAACAGAAATAAATATAAATTGATTTATTTGATTTAAAAATATATTTCGTAATTATAATTTACCTATTTATGTTATTACACATAGCTATTTCCTAAAATAATTTATTATTTTTTACGCTCTTAATAAAATACTGAATTAATAGTTTATTGATAAAATGTTATTCCTATGTGTATCGATACGGTGAGCGAAAAGTGCTTGGCGCTTGCCCTACCGTTGAACTTTTTTACTCTAGTACTCAAAACGTATGTATGTACATCGGTTGGTACAATTTTGTTTAAAAAATGATTTTAAAGCATCAAGTTCTGAGTATTGCGTTCAAAGCTATTTTATACCGAAGTAAAATATATATTATGGTAAAAAAATAATATATTTTAAAAAGTAGTTCAGATAAACCTTATATTTTCACGACAAGTTAGTATTCGATTAGATCTTATGTTGATAACCATATACAAAAATGGTAACAGCTATTTTTATTGTCAAGTTGTTGGATTTTTTCTGTCAAATATTTAATTAAATTAAGATTTAATTTTAAAGTATTTTCTTTCCTTTATGTTGTTTTGTATAAAAACTAATTAATTGGCAGACAAAATGCCCGTTATAAATAATTGTTTTTTTTAAATTTTAAACATGTTATAATATTTATTTGAAACATACAAACAATCAATAACAATTTTTGAATAAAATTTTAAAAATTTTAGCAATAAATTTGTATGTACGATATTTAATTTGTAGATCTCTAAAAACATTTCAAATAGAGTAAAATATTGATAAATATATATTTAAAAAATTTAAGTTATCATCATCATTGGCTCTAATTTATCTTATAATAAAAATGTTTAGTTTTTTAAATAACTGAATGCAAAGTTCTTTATCCAATAGTATGGGCCATTCTATAAATTCATTTTACTTTAACTTTGTTACTTTAGTTTCACTCAAAAATATGTTTAAGGTTTCTCATATATTGTATAAAAACTTAAGGATTATACACATTATTTCAAAGTGAGCATTATTTATCAACAATACAATTTTTATTCAAACAAAATTAAAGTTTTTCATCCCAATAGATAAAATATTGAATAAAATAAACAGTTACATTAAAACAACCAAAAGTCACAATCACAACACAAAAAATGCACGACACATAAATAAGCAAGTCCAAATTCTCACGAAAATACACAAAAAATACTGACAATTCGCACAGTTTTCAATACAATACAGAATACGTCTGTAGGTGGGTTGTCGGTACATTGCCCGCACCAAACCGGGCGCCCCTCTTGACATTTATGTTGAAAGAATAATTTAGTAGCATATAAATAAAAACCAACATTTTAATTTTTATCAATCCTGCAAGTTTATGTTTGTCAGCGTATCAATGTCATCAAAATTCAGAAATATTTATTATTTTATTATGATGATTTACATAGTGATTGGCTAACACCAGAGAAGTGACAAACCATCGTTTAAAAAATAAAGCTTGTTACTTGTCTGAAGTTAGCCAATCTATGCGTAACAGAAACTTTTTTTTCAGCTTACATTTACCATACGTTACAGGTTTGTGAAATGAATGATTATTGAATATTAAAAAAATATACCATTATTGTTATGTGTATGAAGAACAAAATACGCAATGTTGTTATTAATGATATATGTACTACCATAAGTACGATGAATAATAGTTACTGTTGGGTATGGAAAACGATATAATATTTAATGGTTTCAAAAAAAAAAAGCTTTGTTAAAAATTACTTGACAATAATGATTCCGGAAATAAAAATTCCTCACACATCTTGACTTTGCTGAAATAAGATTGATACTAGATATTTATGATAAAACGTAAGTTGGAAATAAGAGATGACTATAGTTTTAAAATAATGTAATGCGTTGGTTTTTTTAGTTGTATAATTTTTCTTAGGCTAGATGAATTTATATAAGTTATGCATACACCAAACAATTTTCAACTAGCGAAAAAAGCAAAATAAAGTTGATGAAATCCAGAAGAAATCGCGATACATTAGATAACATATGTATTTAAAAAAAACAACATTAGAAGATGTTTAAATACACATATCAAACTGAATTTGAAGGCATTTGACAAATTGAATATTCTTCTAAATTAAGAGTAACACAACCAAAGAAGCAATACTCGTAGATTTATCATGTTGCATGAATGATACACAATACACAAATGTCGTTTTTTAGCGGTATTCTCGAGACAGTAGAAAACGATCTAAAGGCAACTGTCTTGATACACTGCGGATGTTAGTTAGCTCATGCTCACCAATAAAGGAAATATCCGGAAGGCCTTGATCCTGCCGTTGTTAAATAATGGAAGGAACAATATTTTAACAGAGAGTTCAATATAATTTTTTTTATCTTAAAATAATAATGGTTTACTAAACGCTGTAAACCAATTCGAACAATAATTTATTATTGATTGGATTATACATTTTTGAGATTATTTGATTTAAACGTTTTTTAAAATAAAAAAACTGAAGTTGTACCGCCATTTAATTTTTTTTTTAAATCTTACTTTGAAGACAAACGTATACCGATGTTCTGATTTTCTAATGTTCTTGATAAAAGCTTGATGTGCTGATCTCTTGTAAGTAATTTGATGTGATTATGATGTCTCGATACGTCGTAAAGGTTCTTCCCGCAGTCATTTCAAATAAATTTCTGGATGTACTCAATATAATCACCAAAAGAAAAATATTTAAAAGGAGCGCAGGAAGAGAACACCTAAAGAATTTTTCCATATTTTATTCTTTATATTTCTAATATCGTTGATTTTTTTCAGCCTTCTTTTTCCATCAGTGCTTCTTGAATTTTAATTGTCATTTTATATTGAGATTTTTTAGTCATCTTTTCAAAGCATTCTCACTCTTTCAAGCCAGGCACAATTTATTATTTAACATTTTAAAGCTAAAGTAAAGAGAGGACATTAAATGAAATCTTCCAAGACTATATTCACCAATAATAATCCAAGATAATAATGTTTGCCTTGTCTTCAAAGTGCAGTGAGTGCTGTGACATTTAATTAGTCTAAATACCGTCTGGCCAAGTTTTTATACACAAACCTAGAATAAGCGGTGTTTTGAAAAAAAGGTGATAGAATGAAACTATTTATTTTATTCTTCAATATAGTTACTCTGTATAGTATATATTTATATGTTTGTGAAATGAATGATTATTGAATATTAAAAAAAATACCATTATTGTTATGTATATGAACGACAAAATACGCAATGTTGTTATTAATGATATATGTACTACCATAAGTACGATAAAGAATAGTTACTGTCGGGAATGGAAAACGATATAATATTTAATGGAAAAAAAGCTTTTTTAAAAATTACTTGACAATAATGATTCTTGAAATAAAAATTCATCACACATCTTGATTTTGCTGAAATACGATCTAGATTTTCTAATTTTCTAATGTTCTTGATAAAAGCTTGATGTGCTGGTCTCTTGTAAGTAATTTGATGTGATTATGATGTCTCGATACGTCGTTAAGATTCTTCCCGCAGTCTTTTTAAATAAATTTCTGGATGTACTCAATATAATCATCAAAAGAAAAATATTTAAAAGGAGCGCAGGAAGAGAACACTTTTTCTAAATAATTTTTCCATATTTTATTCTTTATGTTTCAATTATTGTTGACTTTTTTCAGCCTTCTTTTTCCATCAGTGCTTCTCGAATTTCAATTGTCATTTTATATTTTTTAGTCATCTTTTCAAAGCCTTCTCACTCTTTCAAGCTATGAACAACTTATCAGTTAACATTTTAAAGCAACAGTAAAGAGAAGACATTAAATGAAATCTTTCAAGACTTAATTCACCAATAATAATCCAAGATAACATTGTTTGCCTTATCTGAGAAAAAAAGTGCTCAACAGTGTAGTGAGTTCTGTGCCATTTAATTAGTCTAAATACCGTCTGGGCAAGTTTTTATACACAAACCTAGAATATGGATTAGCGCTACGCTCAAACAGAGATTGTTTATTGGTCTTTCCAGTTCATCGCTCTTCTTTCTTTACTTCGTCCTTTGCTGTCTATGCAGTGAGACTCTGGAATCAGTTACAAACCAATATAAGACTCGCTCCGTCCTTGGCATGCTTTAAGAAGCGACTGAAAAAACTCTTAATTTCTAGTCAGTAAAATAACGTGTTTCATTCCTGATTTTTCTTTTCCTTTCCTCTCCACCATCCTTTCCTTTCCTTTTGATTGATGATATCTCATTTTATATGAAAAATAATGTTCCGGTAATTGTCCGTCTTTGTGGGGTTCGTGGGTGTGTTCTCGCGTATATGTTTATGGATTTCGTGGGGATGGATAGTCATTTGAATGATTTATGCGACCACGTAACTTGCTTCATTTACTTTTGTCTGGTTGGTTGGAAGAGATTGCCACCTGGCCATAACCCCGCCAGATTGTATTGCAATAAAAGTGTTAAATAAATAAATAGAATAAGCGGTGTTTTGAAAAAAAGCTAATATAATGAAACTATTTATTTTATTCTTCAATATAGTTACTCTGTATATATTTATATGTTTGTGAAATGAATGATTATTGAATATTAAAAAAAATTACCATTATTGTTATGTATATGAATGACAAAATACGCAATGTTGTTATTAATGATATATGTACTACCATAAGTACGATGAAGAATAGTACCTATCGGGTATGGAAAACGATATAATATTTAATGGAAAAAAGCTCTGTTAAAAATTACTTGATAATAATGATTCTTGAAATAAAACTTCATCACACATCTTAATTTTGCTGAAATAAGATTGATACTAGATTTTTATGATAAAACGTTAGTTGGAAATAAGAGATGACTATAGTTTTAAAATAATGTTATGCATTGATTTTTTAGTTGTATAATTTATCTTAGGCTAGAAGAATTTATATATGTTATGCACACGCCAAATAATTTTCAACTTGCTAACTGCGAAAAAAAGCAAAATTAAGATGATGAAATCCAGGAGAAAACGCGATACATTAGATAACATATGTATTTTAAAAACAACATGAAGAAGATGTTTAAATACATATATCAAACTGAATTTGAAGGCATTTGATAAATTTAATATTCTTTTAAATTATGAGTAACGCCATCAAAATAGCAATAGATTTATCATGTTGCATGAATGATCCACAATTTACAAATATGGTTTTTAGCGGTATTCTTGCGATAGTAGAAAACGATCTAAAAACAACTGTCTTGATACACTGCGGATGTTAGTTAGCTCATGCTGACATATGATAGTGAGAAATAAAGGAAATATCCGGAGAGCTTTGATCCTGCCGTTGTTAAATAATGGCAGATGATGATTTTTAGTCACGAAGCATTCCAAATTGCAGTCTTAAAAAAAATAATTTAAAAAACCTTAGAAAAAAAAAACTTCCTTATTTTTTACATAAATGATAAAAATAAAATATTTAAATGATGACATAAATATAAGTTCATGAATATAATAACAATTTTAATCAAAATGGACTGTTAATAAATAGACCAAGCTGTAAAAAATACAGATGTTAATTTAACTTGTATATTTTAATGATTTAATGTGCAAAATCAATCTTTTTTTAACAAAATGATATATATCATGAACAGTGAACTGAAAACCTGCAACTGAAAATAATATTGGTCTACTTAACAACATTAACCGATCCGAATAGTATAATAATTTCTTATTGACTGCCAGCAGTTTTTTCAATCTTTGAGATTTTTCGACTAAAGCGTAAAGTCAAATAAACATAAAGTTAATAAACATATTGATGTATTTTTAAACCTTACTTTGAAGACTAACTAATATTGATGTATTGGTGTTTAAACCTTACTTTGAAGACTAAATAATATTGATGTATTGATGTTTAAACCTTACTTTGAAGACTAACTAATATTGATGCATTGGTGTTTAAACCTTACTTTGAAGACTAACTAATATTGATGTATTGGTGTTTACACCTTACTTTGAAGACTAACTAATATTGATGTGTTGGTGTTTTAATGTTCTTGATATAAGCTTGATGTTCCGGTGTCTTGTTCGTAGCTTGATGTTTTGGTGTGATAATGATGGTTTGATACATTGCTAAAATTAAGACGACTTTCATGGCCTAGCTTGTAAGACGCCTGTCTCCCAACCCATAGGTTGCGGGTTTAAATCTCACTGGAACCCAGATTTAAAAAGAAATTATTCCAGTCTGGTTTTCACTTAAGGCCTCTTCCACATATTTCTGGTTGGTTGGAAAAGATTGCCATATGGCAATTATCCCTTCATGTTGTGCTGTATACAACGAAAATGTAATGCAATAAGGTTCTTTCCGCAGTCCTTATAAATTAACTTCTGAATATAATCACCACAGAAAAACGTTTATAAGGAGCGAAGGAAGAGGACATATTTTTTTCTATCTTTCTTCTTCTGACGTATTTTCCTCATATTTTTTTTGTTTATTTTCATTTCTCCTTCTTTTTACAGTGGTGTTTGTCAAATTTCAAGTGTCGTTAGACATTGAGACGTTTTAGAAATCCCTTTCAATAATTTTTCAATATTTTTTATTCTTTCAAGTAAATGAATAAATTGTTATTTACTATTTTTAAGCAACAGTTAAGAATGGATAAGGTTTTAAAAAACAATTATCCAAAGAATAATTGTTTTTCTAATCTTATAGCAAACTGCCCAATAGCGTTGTGAGTGCCGTGACATAAGACCAGTTTACAAACCACCTGAATAACTTTCTAAATATACATCTAAAAGATTTTAAGTTTTTTCTGTTGTTTTGTTTTTATTTTCATCCCAAAAAAATAATAGTCAAATAATTTTACACAAATAGATACCTTTTATTAAAATTGTGATTCTTATGTAAGTTTATGGATACAAAAACAATTCTAATAAACTGGACCGAATAATAAATGGACAATACTGGACAGAATCACATTTTAACCAAACCAGATCGAATAATAAATGGATCATACTGGACAGAATAACAATTTTAACTAAACTGAACAACACCCCTGCAACAATAGCACACGCACAGAGAAATGGAAAGAAATATCGAGATGACTTTTATCCTACAGTCGACAGACAGGGCCCGAAGACAAACATTGTTTGTCAGTAAACATTTCAAATTGCAGTGTAAACTTAAAATAATGTACGAAAATTAGCATAAAAAAAAATTCAGCACACAATTTACTTACAATTTCACACAAAAAAGTAAAAATAAGTAATTTAAATTTTAGTCTTAATCTAAATTCATGAATAGAATTACAATTTGAATCAAACTTAAAATAATAATAAATGGACCATACTGCACAAGAAAATAGTTTAACCAAACTTGGCAGAATATTAAATAGACCAAACTGGGCTGAATAATAATTCTAACAAAATTTTACGTATCTTTCCCTTTTCCATGTAATTATTAAGAAATAAGGAGAATTTACATAAAACTTCGCTAAAATTTTTCATGAACACTGCTGAACGTTGGCCACTTCACGATTTTAGTCATTTGCTACCAAATTGTGCTTCTCATTTACATACATCATCTACCATCTATGCCTGCAGTTACTTTTTAGGTCAGTGATTTCCTCTCAAGTTCTACTGAGGCTTTATATGCAATAATTGTCAGTTGTTATGTACTGCCCAACTTCATGTAAACATAATAGTTTTGATTTAATCTTTATTTAAGGCCATGACCAGCTAAAACATAAACAAGCTCTTTTTGGTAATGCAGCAAAAGATTTTATGTGAAGGAACAATATTTTAACAAAGAGTTAAATATAAAAATATGAATCTAAACATAATAATGGTCCACTAAACGCTGTAAATCAATTCGAATAGTAATTTCTTATTGATTGGTAGCAGGATTATACATTTTTGAGATTATTTGACTTTAGTGTTTTTATAAATAAAAAAACCTGAAGTGGTAGCGACATTTAAAAAAAAATTAAACATTTCTTTGAAGAAAAACATACTCGTATACTGATGTTCTAGTTTTCTAATGTTCTTGATGTTCTGGTTTTCTAATGTTCTTGATAAAAGCTTGATATTCTGGTGTCTTGTAAGTAATTTGATGTTTTGGTGTGATTATGATGTCTTGATACGTCGTTAAGGTTCTTCCCGCAGTCTATTCGAATACATTCCTTGATGAACTCAATATAATCACCAAAAGAAAAATATTTGAAAGGAGCGCAGGAAGAACACACCTAAAGAATTTTTCCATATTTTATTCTTTATATTTCTAATATCGTTGATTTTTTCCAACCCGCTTTTTCCATCAGTGCTCTTCGAATTTCATTTGTAATTTTATATTGAGATTTTTTAGTCATCTTTCCAAAGTAATTTTTACTGTTTCATGCTATGAAGAACTTATTATTTAACATTTTAAGCAACAGTAAAGAGATGACATTAAATAAAATCTTCCAAAACTAAATTCATCAATAGTCCAAGACAACATTATTTGTCTTGTCTAAAAAAAAACTATTCAAAAGTGTAGTGAGTGCTGTGACATTTAATTAGTCTAAAAACCGCCTGGGTAAGTTTTTACACTCAAACCGTTGTCTATTTTATGTTGGAATATTTTGGTGTAGAATCTTCAAGGTTGTTTTTTTGCGTGCTTTCCATAATCTGTGCAAGAACAACTCTTCAGCAAATAAAGTTAACGCTAAAAACAGTAAGTTCTTACAAAGACCATAAAAGGACATTTATTTTATTATTCAATGAGGTTTTAATATGTATTGAGTGCCACACGTATATCAAATGGGAATGTGTGAGTTTTGCTCTACAAGTATGCTTATGACATGGTAGTGTTAGCGGAGAATGAGGATGAATTACAGGGTTTGCTGTACGAGTATGCTAATGCGATGGTAGTGTTAGCGGAGAATGAGCATGAATTACAGGGTTTGCTGTACGAGTATGCTAATGCGATGGTAGTGTTAGCGGAGAATGAGGATGAATTACAGGGTTTGCTGTACGAGTATGCTAATGCGATGGTAGTGTTAGCGGAGAATGAGAATGAATTACATGGTTTGCTGTACGAGTATGCTTATGGCATGGTAGTGTTAGCGGAGAATGAGGATGAATTACAGGGTTTGATAAGTAAATTGTATGAGAGATGTAAAGAGAAAGATCTGAGAATAAATGTTGCAAATTCAGTAATGGTGTAGAAAAGTGTGAAAGGAAATGTAAATGCGATATATGGTTGAGTAATGAAAGATTCAAACAAGTTAAAAACATCTGTTATTGAGTAAGTATTTTCTCAGATTAAGAAAAAGTTACGAAGAATATCGAATGGCGTATAGCAATGGGAAATAAAATCAATGAAGTAATAAATATACATATTTGAACCATGCAGTATCCGAAATATGCTGAGATGATAGCCCATAATAGTATTTTGATGTCAAATTTGATACTTTGAAATGAAACGTGGGTGTTGAAAAATATTGGAAGGAGACAAATAATGCTGTAGAAATTCGTACATTGAGATGTATCATGGGGTAATCTTTTAATATTTGAAGTTATTACCCGTTTTCCTAAACTCTTTTGTCTTTTCTAGTGATACATTCGATGTGTGAGAGTATTATCTTTTTGCATGTTGTTGACAGCCTTTTTTTAACTGTAGATCCTGGAGGAAGATCACATTGGTGTGTGGAATAGTAAATAAATTCGCAGCCTCTTAAATAGACGATAACATTTAAAATTACATATCGACCATTCAAGAGAATGATGAACTCAAGTACTGTTTATGTAAACTGTAAACGGTTGTGTAATTGTCATTTTTTATAGTTGTTAGTCACATTATGGTTTGAATATGTGCGAATCACTTTCACATTGCAAAATTGCGGGTTTAGTATCATTGTAATAGACATGGAACTCGAATTTTGTATCGCACATGTAGAAAAATGCTACTCAATATATATGATACATATATAAAGGCAATCACATTCGGCCGCATCTAGCGAGTATTCTTTTCAGACAAATTAGACTAACTGAGACTAACTTTTTTGGGCGCGAATCCTTAACCTCCGGATGAAAGGCTAACGCCAGTTAAATCACAAAAGTCGTCCTTTTAAACATAAACATAATCTTCTCCTTAATATGTCATTTCCCCAACATGCGACAAAATAACGATTTTTACTTTTAAAAAAATGTTTCACATTTTCTTCTTTAATTTTCATTACAAGATTTTCACTACGTCATATAATACCCACAAAGCTCATTTTGGAGATATCTAATGCAGAAAAAGTGAAAACCTTATTCTGTTTAACTTTTAATAGGTTGAAATTTCATTTATCTTAAATGCTCAATATTTTTAATATTGTTTTTAACAAACGTTGCTGATTAGTATTATGCAGATAAATATTGGCATAATTGACTCTGAAAATCTCTAAAGCTGACACTTTCTTTGCTCTTCCTCTACCATGCCTTCACCCTTAAATTTAAACTGTATATTTGCTGTGGTAGTTTTTCTTCATTTCTTATTTCCACATACTCAAATCAACTCAGAGCTCTGCTTTGTCTTAGTCAAAATACATTAACCTTAAGTTGACTTTCACCCCCGAGTACTTCATTCCGTATCCTATCATAAATTGTCACCCCATGTATTCTTATAAATGCGTGCATTCCTACAACATTTATTCGGCTCTTTTAAACCTCTACGTTTCGCTCTTATACAACAAAGTTGGTAATAGTGCTTGTGGACATAAATCATCAAGCAAATGTTAATACTGTTTGGTTTGATTATATATATTTAAGTCCCCATTGCCTTTAATTTATATTGCTATACGCAATTTGGCATATCTCGTATCTTTTTTATCGTCTGAGAAAATACTATTGTATATAACAGGATTCCACAATTTTCTAAGTTCACCCGTATATAAACTTTTCTTTCACCTTGACTTAACCTTTTTAATCACATGTGTTATATGCTTTACTTATCAGACTGTAATTCATTCACATTTTCTGTTAACACTACCATGTCATCGGTATATGGTAATCTGTACCCCATTTGACATTCGTATGCCCCCCATTGATTTCTGTAGTTCCTGCACACATTAATTTATCTAAATATTATTACAAGATTACATAACATATCTTTTTTATATATATAATAATTCAACTTCATTCAAATAAATATATCAACCCGTTAAATTTTTGTCTAATATAGATACTTGCGACATGCATTTAAAAAGGTTGGTTGAAAACAAGAGGTTACATATTTGGTTAATGTTAATTGTTATGGTTTTACTTTTCTTTGTATTGAAATTTATTGTTGAAATGCTCCCTACAAGGGAAGATGTGAAAAACAAAAAAAAAGTGATGCAACTCGGTCCCTCCACCACCCTCACGTTTGCAAGTGCAATCGAAATACTCCTACCATTTTTTTAATGATCTTTAATATTTGATTTCATTCAAAGTGGAAAATTAAATTATTGTACAACGTTAATAGCATCACCCAGGAAGATGTTTTGCTTCACTATCAATAAATAGTGATTCAAAAGTTCTTCCCGTCACGGAATATCTTAACCAAATACAAATTAAATTAATATACACACAAATAAATGGAGATCATTTTTTCTAAGGAACCAGATACAGCGAACCAACAGGTACAAAAAATTATGTTAAAAAACAGGGATGTTATTTGCAGCCCGGTACTACATCTCAATCATCTGACCATGACTGCAAATCTCCTTATCAATACAACAGAAGTTGACGCCCAATTTGTCGAGTCCTCAGTAGGCTTTAGAACTGTATGATTCTCGACCGAGTGATATTTGCGAAAATTATATTTCAACAAGGATTATAAGAATTTGAAATGTGTGTGTGCTAAAGAACGCTGCATATGGATGCAGAAATAAATTCTCATTTCTTATGCGCATAAAGAAGGAAACTACATTTTTAAACCTTGGAGTTGGAGCTTAGAATTTCGTTGAAATATTTTCTACTCTTTACCTTAACGTATTCCCTGTTAGTTCTTTGTAATCCTCACCTCTAAAGTTAAATACATTTTTGTTAGTCTCTTATCAATTAAACAGGCTAATTGTAGAATTTATAAAATGTTAAATTAATTTTGTACTTTTCTTTCCGCATAAAGTTAAGTGTCTCACATCATATTGATAACATAACTGTGTATGGATAACTTTTATGTTTCTGACTTGTGTACTTGCATACTTATATAACTTGACCTGTGTACTTGCATACTTATATAATTTTGACTTGTGTACTTGCATACTTATATAATTTGAATTGTTTTATTTTGTTAATGTATCTTTTTATTTGGTTCAATTTAAATTGTTGTGAACTGTTTTTTTATGTTTCGGAATATTTGTTTTTGCAATTAATAAAACGCTCACTTTTTGTATTTTTTAAATATTGTTGTAAACTGCATTGTACCGGTGACGAAATAAATAAGTAAATACATAAAAGTGATAAATAACTATTGATTACATTGATAAATGGTTATTTATCTTTTTTCCACTTACACTGACATATATTTTATATCTCAAATAGCTTCCTTCTAGTTAGACATACTACAGCAGTTATTTAAATTTTAAATACAAATGTTTTGTTTAGGATTAAAAACATCCATGCAAATAGAACTACTCTAAATTTTGATAAGAAAAAAATGTGGTTAGAGAGTAACATAAAGTTTTTGTATAAGAAATATAATATGCAATATATAAAATACAAATTTTCAATGAAGAGAGACTGTTCTTGGAACTAATATAACTTTTTTGTCGAATAACAAAGATACCATTTTATTGCTGGTGGAAGCAGTAAATAAATTCATGATTTCTCAATCGTCGATACAATTGATAATCCCATATCGACCATTTAAGAAAGCATCGAACTTAAATACTTTATTAAATTGTGAAGAATTAATTGTGTAATTAACGTTGATATGTTTTTATGTAAGTCACATGAATGATTGCATTGTTGTGAATGGCGATTAAGATAACAAGACGTTTACGTGCATGTCTCTGCATAATGATATCTCTTAACATATATCTCAAGCATTACCATGCAACATAATATACTTTTAAATTGATGAAGGATGCTGAACAAATTTTGTTTGGTCCGGAACTAGAGACAGATGCGTCATCAATCTTGATATCTTTGCTAATATCTAAGGGCGCATTACCAGTATCACTTCTGGTTTTATTATTCAGTATTGATATTCAGGTATTTCCTTTTTATTTTCAGTCGTTATTCTTCATGAATTTATAGAATGGCATTATGAGCTATCTTTTTATAGATAAAAAATGCATGGCTTTTGAGACGAAATTTGATAACTATACATCTTCTTTTTGGTCGATTCACTATGATTGAGGGTCATAAAATTTGCCATTCATTGGTCCACAATGATTATCCACTTCTAGCTACATTGATCCTCTTGGATTGCTGACGTTATGGAGGACCTTGTCACGATCTTGATAGTTAATCCTTTAGATTGGTGATCGACCTAAGCCTAGTCATCCCTTCACGTTGAATTTTATCATGAGTTTTTCACCCTACGTGGTACATGGCCAAAATTTGACTTAAGTATTTTATGCGTTCCAGAAGACATTACTAACGCATAATTGCGTCATGTAGCGAGGCTCCATGTTTTTTAAGGAATTGAATTAATTATTATCATTCTCCAATCTCTCAGCACCAGAACATCTATTTTATAACGAGTATGTATCACTTATTTTACGTGCTCGCCAATACGTGATCGTCTGCAAAATTTATAGACAGGAGGTAACGGACTGCGGGCACGTAGATAAGGATTTTCAGTCGTATTGCTTAATCATATTCTGAGGGCGAAGTTTTTCAACTTCCTGTACCCTTCTCGTATGGTGAAACTGTAAGTTTTTTCGGCGAGATTATGTTACTAATATTAACATTTGCTTATTTTGTAGAGTATACGTGAGGGTAAAACTTAATGATACATTTTCCAATATTTAAAATATGGGGTGATAAAGTAAGCAGGATAATATACATATTTATTTCATTCAAAACTATTTTCCTTTCGCATTAAATACAATAAGATATTTAAGGGAAAAAATATATTTTTATGGAATAACTATTAAGGTTGATAAACTGTGGGATGTCAAAGAATACTGCCCTGGGTCGACATTGTAAACATCGTTGTTAAGCTCCGATTACTTGAGTCGCGCACTTCACGTGTGGTTTAACGGACTACTTTAGCTTAATAAAACAAATGGGCTAGACAACATTTAACTAAAAAACCCTTCAACTTTGGGGATTGTTCTATAAAAGCTATTTGGTTCGATAGAAAGTAGCTTGTTGGAAATGGAACATTTGGTTTAAGATAATTTTAAAATTTCTCTGTTTTATTTTTCTAAAATTCATTTTAGAAAAGTAAAATAATTACATTGCTTCAAGCAGCACGTACAAAACAAAAAAAAAACAAAAAAATAGTGATGCAATCCCACCGCCACCCTCACGATTGCAAGTGCAATTGAGATACTCCTACCATATGTTTTTATTTTAAGTGTTTTACAATATTCACTTTTTCAGTTCAAACTGAAATAAATAATGAATTTTACTACGTTAATAGCATCACCCAGGAAGAGGTTTTGCTTCACTATTATAGCACAGTGAGTCAAAAGTTCTTCCCGTCGCGGAAACTCATATTGAAATACATAATCAACTAATATAATGATACAAATAAAAAAATAAGTATTTTGGAAACTAAGCTTAATATTAACTATAAACAGTGATTGAAAGGATTTCCCATACTATTTCCATATTTAACTTATTTCATTGTTTGATAATGTTTTATTGTTCGACTTTGAATCAAAAGTGAAATAGGCACTCAATTTTACTCAGTAAATTATCCAAGAAGAGGTTTTAATTCATCATAAAATCATCTTGAATTGAAAGTTCTTCCTGTCGCTAGAGGATTCAACCCATAACAAATATTAAAGGAATATTTATGAGATAATATTTATTTCAATAACTTTTTGTGGTTACTGAAAAAAATAATTTAAATATATATTTATTTTTACATCTGCGCAACCTTAAATTTTAATTATTAAAGGCAAACGATATTTCATATTGATCAAATTATACCTTAACAGAATCATACCTTACACACTTAACAAAAGAAGATTTTTTTTCTCCATAATTATTCAATACAAAAAACAGTTAAAATCATATACTTCTCAATAAGGTAAACTATTAAATACATTCCTTTATTTCAAGTACTTTTGAGAGTGAAAATGGTACATTTTCAGGTTACGTACGTAAAAAGATTACGAATTAAATATATAAGAGAACATTTTTAAAATTGTTTTCTGAAAGGATGTGGAAAAAAAGATGCAAAAAAATCTCACCACCACCCCTACATTTGAAGGTGCAATCGATAAACTCTAACCATATATTTTTTTAACACTTTTTAATATTTGACAGTAAGAGTATACACTTATGTTAGATCAAATCTGAAACAGGAGACAACTTCAGCAAACAGCTGTGAGATCTTGATGTATGTATTTATCAGATGTTCATTCTATTTACTGACTTGGACATTTCCTGGAACTCTTATCTGTTCATTTTATTTCAATTACTATTATATGTAAGAATTTGGCATCAGCGCTAGAAAATATATGATTTTCCGATAGGGTTATACCGTTATATAAAGTGGAATAAACAGAGTTTGACTAAATTAATTACAAAGTCTTTAAACCTCCACAGTGTTAATACCGTAACTACAAATAATATATGTAATATATATATGAAGAACACAACACAAATACACTGAAAAGTTGCAGTTCCTGCTTTTTTTCTGTAACATGAAAAATATTTGAGAAACAAAAAGTAATACGTGTACGACGGTATAATTATAATATTAACACAATTAATTAGAATAATAATTATAATCATTAATAATAACACATGTTTATTTTGTCGATAAATAAATGTAGTATATTTTACACCACAATATAAAAAAATGGTTTGATAATCCTTTTAAATATGTACGAGTATGTATACAATATGCACTGCAATTCCAAGTTGTGTTGAGTGTAATCATTTTACATATTTAGGTTAAGTCAAGATACAAACGTAGGTAGCAAAGTATTGTTGAGTGTGATCATTTTACATATTCAGGTTTAGACAAGATACAAATGTAGGTAGCCAAGTACTGTTGAGTGTGATCATTTTACATTTTCAGGTTAAGACAAGATACAAATGTACGTAGCAAAATTATAACATACAATTCATCATCTGGACTCAACCTGGAAAATGATATCTACTTCGATAAAAATATTTTTGATATTTTTGTTTACTACCTAGTTTTTTCTTAAGCGAATGCATTTTTAAAATCTTAAAAAAATCCAGGTATCTCCTGAGGAAACATTTTATTAAGGTGTGAAAACAAAATAACATAGATTCCATCATGTTTTGAAATCCGTCTCCGAAATTTCATCCCCGTTTACTCCTGAAAGAGGAGAATAAAGCCATAAAATAGAAAAAAACAACACACTTTTGTCAGAGAAAAAAAAACATATTTTTCGGGTACTATCAGGAATCGAACCCGAAACACCTCGATGGATTCAAGCATCTTACCAACTAGGTCATATAAGTCATCCTTATGACTTCCGTGATCTGACTTTCGTGTGAAGTTTTGATTTAACATATATTGTTGATTATTACAAATATGAGTACCAACACCACATCTTGACAATATCCAGTAAATCTCTTTTCTTCTTTCTCAGTATCCATTCAATGGACTGCTGTGAAGAAACCCAACCCCATTGACGAATCTTTGGTTTTCATATCCGAATCTATGCTTTCGTACCTTAACTTTGTTTTTCAAGTCAAGCGCCTCTAGGTTGATCAATTTGTGGATCTCTTCATAGTCTCAAAGCGAAGTTCTTTCTATCAGCTGATCGAATAGCTCAACGATTTGGTCTTGCTTTGTTTCTTTCATGACCTTCTTACAGGTTTTATATTTATAAACTCTGCTATTTTATCTTCGTTATCGGTAATTAAGGTATGGAATTCTGTAAGACTCTTTTCATTATTCCATGATGTCATCCATCTAGTACTTTTCTAATGATGTATTCTCCGTGTGTATTAAACACATCTGGAAATAAAATACAACCCTCACGGATGCCTGTGGGTTTGAAAAAAAATTGTAAATAATGTCACAATTTATATAAGAAAACCTCCCCCCTATCTCTGGAACTTCTTGACTCTTGAATATCCAATACATAATATTTTAAAATAATTGGAATTGTGCAAAAGATTAATAACAATTTGGTGGGCTGGCGAAAGCAGTAAATAAGTTCTCAGATACTAAAATATGCAATCAAACTTTAATAAATGATTGTCGATTATAAAGTTTGATGACCTTAAATGCTTTTTATAACTGTGAATAATTGCATAAGGGCAATCATAATATTTTTCTTGTTACTCGCATGACGGGTTGTTTGGGTATAAATTAAGATTAAGATATTGAGACATTTATACTCGTATATCTCTTCATATTGGTGTTCCTAACACATATGCATATTTATATACATTTATACTTGTATATATCTTCATATAGGTGTTACTAACAAATATACATATTTATATATGTTTATACTTGTACGTCTCTATATATTGGTGTTAATAACATACTCGTATATGCATATTTTGAAGTCGTATTGCTTCATAATATTCAGAGGGTGTGATTTCTTCAGCTTGTTCTACCCTCCTCGTTTTTTGATAAAGGAAGCTTGTTTGGTGAGACAATGTCTATGATATCATTATTGGTTTAGTTTACAGAATGTACTGGAGGGTACAACATAGTTATACATTTTCCAGAACTTGGAAAAGATCACAAAAAATATACAACAAAATAAATGTGAGTATATAAATTTCATCCCGAACTATATTTCTTTGGCGTTAAATAAGATATAAAAAAGGAAACGTCTGTTTTTGTGGAACTAAGTTACTCTCTATATAATATGGAATGGTAACAAACTTCCCCTCGTTGGATGCAAACATCGTTAAGCTTCAATTACTTGAGTCGCGCACTTAACGTGTGTCTTGACAGACTCCACACAGCTTAATCCAACATTAAAAATTGGTTGTACAACGTTTAATAAAAAACCTTTAACAGTAAGGATTGTTTTTTAAAAACTGTTATGAAATTTTGAAATCGTGCCTTATCTGTAGAAATATCGTTTAATTGAGATGTGAAAACAAAGTAACAAAGATTCAATCTTTGTTATTTTGTTTTGAAATGATATTTAGCAGTACAGAGCTATAAAATAAAAAGATAAATTATTCATTTTATAAGAATTTTCAAAACAGAGTGTCAAACTATTTACGCCTTACATAAAAAAGCCAATCGAGTAGCTAAAAGCTGAATAAAATTCTTAAAATATTTTTGTTAAGTGGACAGTCTCATTGAGTTATTTTTTAATTTTAAAAGCATGGGAAGTGACATTATTTGACGTAATTACTCAAAAAGGACAAACCCCACATTTCACCTGTTTGCTGCCAGTCAATATATCCGAACTGGTCGTTCGGACATAGTAAAACACATGTAGAATGTACAATAGAAGAAACATTACTCGCACACATCTGGTGAGTGCGAGTGTTGTTAGCAAACGAATTATTTTTCCAGACTGGGACCAATTTTATTTATTTTTTCAGTACCCTCGAGTATCGAACCCGAAACCCTTAGTAGGAAGTTAAGCATCTTACTAACTAGGCTACGAAAGTCACCATTTTTAACACTAAAACTTAATCAGCCTTATGCAGTTAAGTTACGACTTTTTTAGATAAAACATTGATTAATATTATCTCCCACAATTTTTCCTTCACCATGTCTTTATGGTAAAAATAACTTTTTTTATTCCTACTCAATATTAAACCTTTGATTTGAACTGATATTCGTGATCAGTATTACGTGATACTATATTGACAATATTCGTGATCAGTATAACATGATACTATATTGACAATATTAATTGTTTTTTTAGTTCAATTTTAAATGATCAAAATAACTTTTAGTCACGAACTCATGCTTTAATGAATAATTTTATTAAATTTTTATGGAAATTTTATCCTTAACAATGTTTAATTTTAATTACTAAATGAAACCCCTTGAATAAAGCTATAAACTAAGAAGTACGTATCACACAAATCGTAATAAATCTAAAAATATGTTTTATGGAATTTATTCACAGTATTAATTATCGATATTAGCATGTAAGATTGTAGGTGTTGTTCAACCGAACTGATATAAAGAAATTATGCTACATATTTTCTGTGTTGATAATGGTCTAGCAAGCCAAAATGATTATCCAAAGGGTAAAAAAATAAATATTGACCTGTATGTTAGATCCTGGAGAATGAACATATTGATGTGCCTTACAGTCCATAAAATGTGTATATCTCGAAACCATACAGTATTCCTCTTTTTCTTCTTCTCAGTATCCATGGTTCCACTCCATAGAGTGGTATGGAAAAATCAGAGTTCTCAAGAGATTAATTTTGGTGTTGATAAGTATAAACCGAGATTTCCATATTTTATATGTTTGACATACCATTTTTCGGAGCAAACTGCTTCCTGTCGGTTGATTGAATTAATCAACAATGAGCATTTTGGTCATACTTTCTTTTTGAAGTATGTTTCATAGTAAATTTCTTTAAGTAAACTTTACAAGCTTGTTTCCTACAAAGGAAGCATTATGGATGCCTAAACCAGATTTTTCTCCTGATTCATCTTTGTAGTGACTGCTTATTCTTGTGTTGAAATCTCCAATTATACGAGCATAGTTAAAGTGAGACGTATTTGACTCATGTATATTCTATAGTGTGTTTTGAAGTAGTGATTCTCAATAACTTTATCATCATAACTTTTTGTGGGGATATATGTTAGATATGGTTTAATTTTTCTTTGAGTTCAGTGATATGGGTATTACTTGATAATGTTCGAGCATTAAACGTTGCAATGTTCATCTAAAAGCAGCCGTTACTCATTAACACTTAACGTCATATTTACAATACCACGTTTAACTTCATTACGTATTACTTGTGTATATCTTATATCAGTATCTCTAAAAGTGGTCCAGGAAGGGGAAGGACACTGTATTTGATAAAAAATAAAATGGTGGTATTTCCGGAGAATCTATATTACAACATCCTTGTTCAAAGCGGCCATTAAATAAGTCGTTTTAGACAAAAAAAATTGTGTATATTCACTTACATATGTAGAAGTTATATAATTCAGAGTTAAATAAAAGAGTTTCGCAAAAAATATATCTGAAATAAAATTTAAATTAGTTAAGTTATACGAGGTTTCAAATTGAACGTCCCATGTCTAACAATATACAATATTTTTTCCATAATAATTGAAAATATAAAATATTATACTAAAAACATTTGTTAAATGTAATATTTTCACATTTGACGAATACTTGCTCCACAATTCAAAGTATTATTCGGTATAAGAGTCACATTTTCAGGTTTGGACGAGGGGCTACTGTAAGAACCCAATATTTACTTACAGCTCACCATCTCGACCAAACTTGAAAAACATGATTACCTTGTTATATATACGTTCTTTAATATAACGTTTTTTGAAAATAGTATTTGTTTATTTCATTTTGTATTGGGATACGTATTTTACATAAAAGAGCAAATTCAGGATTTCAGAAGAAATCGTACCCCAACTGCGGAAATATTGTTTTATTAATGTAATAAATCAAGTCAGTGCATTGGGGTGAATACCTGCTAAAGACATAAAACAAGGTCTTGCTCTCTTATTATCTTCAACCTCCCTCTACCCACAATCTCCTTAGCGAATTTTTACTGTTAGATGCATTTAGTCTGTCGGTGCCAGGTAGAACATATAGTTCAATCTTGTTTATGCTCGCCTCATAATTAGGTGAAAACCTTCAAACCAGTAGGGTTGTATCGTTATCTTAAGTAGAAAACCTTTAAATCAGTAGGATTATATCGTTATCTTAAGTAGAAAACCTTCAAACCAGTAGAGTAGAGTTAAGTAGAAAAAAACAGTGTTTTATTAAGAAAATTACAAAATCATTGCATTGAGGTGGTTACTACGCCACATTTGCTTAATATATTTCCTATTTAAAATCCCTCCTCCTGGATATCCAGACCTGATCTGTCCTAAAAATTCATTTTTCCTCGCCCCATTTACCATTGTATCACATCTCTCCCCCTACCTCATTCCTTTTATATTATTTACACTTGTACAGGAAATACATTTTTAGCAATTAAGTTTATCTTTACTTCGAAACCGGTTGTAAACCCAAAAATAAACCTGTAGTGAACACAAAAATATAAAATAAGTTTTTTATTTTCATTTACTTATTTTTACTTTTACATAAAACATGGCACCACAAAGTGAAACTATAGTCTTTTCGAAGATTCAAGAAACACTAAAAATGTTTTCAGAAATTCTATTCTGAATAAATTTTCGATACTATTGTAGTATATATATAAGATCTCCGCTATTGATTAAAATAACTGACATAAAGAAATCATTACATGTATTTTGTATTGTTAATAATATCCTTGCAAGTCTAAATTATTCTTAAAACAGAGGAAACAAATTTGGTGTGTTACAATCCATGAGATATGAAGCATTCTGCATTCAAACTACATCTTGGAAGTATCCAGCGTATCACTTTAATTTTTCTTTAGTGTCTATATTTCGACTTCATAGAAAAACATGAAGAACCAGAGTCCTTACCAGATTAATTTCGGTATTGCATGAATTTGGCCATCGCTGATTTTGTTATAAAAATTCGTTTCTGAATCTCTGCTTCACAATCTCTTACTTTCGAGTTTAGTGCTTTAAGGCAGATAAATCTGAGTAGCTTTTCATATTCCAAAAGATAATATTTTCTGTCAATTGATTGAATCGATCAACAATTAGTATTTTGGTCTTGTAATGTATAAATACCTAATGGAAGGTTTTATTATCTCTACTCGATTCATAAATTATGTTATTGGTGATTAAGATTGTGTGATATACAAACATTATGTTGAATTTGGCATTAATTCGCCTTGCTATTTATCTAGTACGTTCTTAATAATTTATTTCCCATATACATCAAAAATATCCGGAGGTATTATGTAGTTCTGACGGACGCCTTTGTTAGTTGAAAGGATTTAGGAATATGATCATCCTTACTTACACTTGAACATACGAACAATATGTTTGAAACGTATAAAAATCATGGCGATATTTAGCTTCTGTTGAATATAAGATATCTTGTAAAAATATCTAAAAATAATGTACAAAATGAAACAATTTTTTAAATAACAAATAAATACTCCTCGTAACGTTGGCACGTGAGACGAACGCAGTATGTAGGTGCAATGAATACTGGAGCATGGTGTTACAGTGCTATTATAAATCTGTTTTACTTGCACTACTTTCCAATTGTCACGTTCCTGCGTACAATTGTTTGAATAACAATGCTTCTCTAAAGATGCACCATGTACAGCCTGGACACCAGTTTTTTTAATGTTTGTTTTCATTTTGTGGTCAGAAAAGCTTCGGTTCTTGACTTTCGAATTAAACATCCAAAATTCTAGGTAGAATAAAACATTTAAGTGTAAAAGGGGAAAAGGGAATTATATTAAATAAAACAATTTCCTCATTCTCCTTTCCACCTCAAATATTTTATAAGTTAAAATGTCTGAAAAAAAACGCAAATGTTATAATCAAAATTTTAGATTTACTCCAGGGTTCTCCATATTAATTAAGAGCATTTCTTATAAACTTTTACGATAATGCAGCCAGTTATAAAAATATTAAAAGAAGGGTTTTATTTTCTTCCACGGAGGAATGAAATTTAGGAGTGTGAATATTAAAAACTCGAATAAAGTTTTAAAAAAAATTTATTCGAGTTTTTAATATTTGTTTCTGTGAGTTTTTAAAAGTAAAGGAAAACTCAAATCAATGATGGGCTACAAGAAAGAAGGAATTTATTTATTTTTTACCAACATGGGGGACATAAAATGTATGACAAAATACGGAATGAAGTGATAAACGATGAATGTGAACTAAAGGTTGATGTGTTGAGTAAGATAAAAAATAACAAACTGAAAAATATGAATGGAACGAAAGAATGAACAAAGACTATGAAAACAAATATATAGTGTAAATTTGAGTGGAAGGCGTGGTAGTGGAAGACCAAATAAAGGAAAGTTGAATCAAGTGAATGATTATTTAAAAAAAAGAAATGTAGAAAGTCAGACAAATCGTAGGAGTTGCATGAGAAGTTTCATGGATGCAGTTGATGCTAATGAAGTGTGTTGAGAAAGGAATGTTGGCACTCAGTCTGCTTCGATAGGGAAACGGCGTGATGGTATATATGCATACACATATTTGAATAAATATTTAATGTTAAATTTGCATTACCATGTTTCTCATAATAATGTATTTCTTAATCAGATCTTATATCTGCATCTTGTATAATAAAAGAAGAAATTGTTCAGGAGTCTGAAAAAATGAAATAGTGTCATTTTCAGGGAATCAGTCACAGTCATCTTGAAAGTAAACGTCAGTTTTGCCAGTGACGAAAAAGGTAAGAAAAAATATAAGTTTTTTAAAATCTGTACGAAATTTAATTTGTATAATTCAAATTATACAAGATTTATAGTGAACGAAATAAACGTGTATGTAATGGTTTTATATTTTCATAATTGTAAGTAGAGCTATTTATAAATTTTGTTAAATTAAAATTTTCACATTTGATGAATACTTGCTGCTCTTAATATATGTACTGTTAGGTATGATAATCTTACATTTTCAGGTATGAATGAGGAATAAATGTAAGTATTGACAATTAAACATACAATTTACTGCCTCCTCCAAACTTGAAAAATGTTGCTCCCTTGTTATAAAATATACTTCGATAAAAATATTTTTGAATATAGGCTTCGGTTATTTTATATTATCAACAAATAAGGAAAACAGAAAAACCGAAATTCCCTTTCGATTTGAACAACGTGTCTGAAATATTATCTTCGCTATATGAGTGTAGAAGGGATATATTCGCTATAAGGGATAGAAATAAATCTATTTATATTCTTTATAGATCTAAATTTATGAAAATACTTATAGTTATAATAATAATAATAGTTATCTCGTTTACAAATACCGAAAACCTTGACGTGGCTCTCTTTACCTTTTTTTCTTTTTTCTTGATGTCTTTTTTTATCTCAAACTTTCCGAGATCTCTGAAAATATGTTGAAGTTTCGATGCGAAAATTTTTAAGTGTATGTAGATGAATTCCACGTTTATATATTCGTTTTAATTTTTTCCAAACCGATTGTTTTTTTTGTATGTTAAGGCCTTGTTTTACCTGATTATTGACCTATCTTGTGATTGTATTATATATATGGTATGTAGTATGCATGTGTGTGTGTTGTTCTGATATTTTTGTGTGTGTTGTTCTGATATTGACCTATCTTGTGATTGTATTATTATAAATAATGCATGTAAATGTTTATACTTTTTGTGACTATTTGATTTTATATTCATACACACTCAAAAATCTAATTTGATTTTTACTTATGTAAGTATTTTTAAAGATCGATAAAAGACCGTAAATTGTAATAAAAAAACAAACATATATTGATAAAGGTTACAAATGATTAATAACAATTAAAATTATATTCAAAGGGTCTGACCACCTTGATCAGGTATCACCCCAATGTAAAGAGAAGAATACCAAACCACCTTAGATTATTTTCAACGCAGAAAGACAATTACATTTAATTAGAGCATAATCTGATAGATAATCACCAACCAGAAGGATATTAGAGAGGCCTTAAGTGAAAACATGTCTGGAACGCTTTTTTTAAACAATTTAGTATCAGTAGGAATCGATCTTGCAACCCTCGGATTGCAAGACAGACATTTTACCTTCTACACCACGGAGGTCGTAACTATTTACCGTCTACAACTATATAAGGTTTACAAAAAATAAAAACAATCAAATAGCTTAAAGTTATACCCCACAAATGGTACAATCATTTACCTATATATTATGTTATGTGATTAGTTTTGTTGACAGATAAACTCTTTGTAGCATGTTGACGTACTTAAGTCGAAAAAATGTTAAACAGGACAAAGTGAAGTTTAATTCAAATCGGGAAAATTTAACATTATATAGAAAAAAATAATAATAATTTTAAAATGACAATTTATATAGCGCCGTCAAAAGAGCAGACTCTCCTCAAGGACGCTCTAACTCAGTGTAGTGCAGTATTATAATATTACATATGTGTATTGTATTCACGTAATCAAATTTTATAAAAAAAATTCAAAGAGGGTATCTTTTAATGTCACCATAACGCCGGTTTCAAAAACTTTGTTTCTAAAATTTATTGTTCAATTTATTTGAATTCGTCGTTTCAAGTTATCAAAAACAAATAGTGATGCAAAACGATCCTACCACCACCCTCACGTTCGTAAGTGCAACCGAGATACTCCTACCATTTTGCTTTTTAGAAAATAATATTTAACAATGTTAACTTATTTAAGTTAAAAGTGAAATAAATAAACAATACATTTTCCTACGTTTATAGGACCCAGACGAAGTTTTGCTTCACTATAAAGATATTGTGAGTCAAAAGTACTTCCCGTCGCACAGTGGGGGTAATATTGAATTTTATGTACATTAAGTGAAAAAACTAAAATTAACAATACCAAGTTGCTTTGTTTCGCGTGACGTACTCCAATAGCTGTAGCATAAATGACAAGTAGGTAGAAAGAATAGATCCAACCGTTTGCTCTCCGCACATGCTCAGTCGACATTTGTTTTTTTCTTGTTTACACGTTTGTTTACAGTGCGTAAACGCGTCATTTAATTTCAAAATATTGTTCGTCCTTCAACAGAAATTTAAAAAGTTGTTATGGAATCGTCAACTTCAAGGGTGTATCTTGTTTTTTTTTATTATAATTCATTAATTTATAAATTTTAGTTTAATGTGTAAAAAGAATGACGAACTTAATGGTGAAATTTGATCATTCATTTTAGAACGTTTATGTACACTTGGAGGTTTAGTCATGATGTGAAACTAATCCGGCTTATATTTGCACACATTTAAGAACCTTGATCATTCTATTTTTCGATTACATTTAAAAAGTTTACACGTTTTTGCCCCATTTAAAGAAAAACATTGTACTTAAGGGGTATTCTACTCTAGAAATTAAAAAAAAATTTCTTTTTTTTTGTTTTTTGCATATTCTTAAAGTTTAAACCTTTAAAAATATGTTCTCAAAAGGAAGGTTTAAAATTCTCAATATTTACGAAGTTATAGCTATAAATGAGGCAGGAATTGCGCTGCATTGGAATGACCCAGACACTAATCTCAAAACTTTAAACGCGTTTTTCTTGAAACTATTTTTTGCAATCTGGTCGACATAAAATCTCAAGTTTTATTTAACCGATTGTCTTTAAATTTAATATAAATATTTAATAAATGTTTGTATATCGTTCCTACCTTAGAAAAATTAAAGCTATTTTTCGAACTATTTTTTTTTAATATTTTTTTTAAAAAAGGTCAAAAAATTTTTTTTTTTTTTAGACAGCCGCCATTAAACGTAATTATTTGTATATCGTTCCCGTAACGACATTATTTTTTATTAAGAAGCTGTGTATGGTTTTTGTTTCAAATTTAAAAAAAGGGGTTCTAATTACGTCGACCAGCTTACCCCCTTTTTTTTACAAGATATAACGTCTTGAATTTTCCATTTTTTTATCATGATTTTGTGTGTGATCTATATATTAATCACGATATTGTGTGGTCATGAAATTAACACGGAGAAATTCAGAAAATATACATTAGAGACTGCCCGATATTTCTTCCGAAATTATCCACGGTACAATATGCCACCCACCCTTCATAAATATTTTATTCATGGACCAGAAATTATATCAAGTGCTCTACTACCTATAGAGCAGTTAACGGAAGAGACGCAGGAAGCGCGCAATAAAGATTTAAAAAATTCTGATAACGATCAACATTTAAAAATGCATTTTCTACATAAAATAAATGATATTGTACATTATTTTAGGTTTTACTTAACTTTTGAGTGTCATAGGTAGTCAATATTAATTAACGACACTTTTGAGTATCTTTGCCCCACTGTGCGTCGCGGAAAAAAATAAAAGCATACATATTTAATTTGATTTGGAAACTGAGCTTTTTAACAGGTTAAAAAGTACGATAATCACAAAAAAATTGTTCAAGCATTCGACGAAGTCCTTGTATAGCGTTAAAAAATATTATTTGTAAAAAGTTTTCTTTACTAATGAAAAAAAAGTCATAGAATTTCTCCCAAGAATTGACCGAGTGACCTAAATAATGTTCTATCAGGCGTCCAACAATACTAAACCTTTTTAATTAGATCTAAAGAAGCCACTTAACATCACGACATTGCAGATAATGAGACTGCCAAAACATTGAACCAAACTCGAAGATTATTGGTTCGTATGAAGGTTTCGTTTATTGGAATTTGCTTGTATAAATCAAACAGGTTGAGTCACATTTGAGACACTGTTTATTCCATTTTATGTACCATAAAGTGGAATAAATAGTGTTTGATAAAACAAATTTCAATATTTTACATTTTTATTAAATTATAAGTCACAATATAGCGCACTTCCGTTATTTTTCTCTCGTGTGGTTTCCCTCTCACAGTTGGATGTTCAGGTTTCTCATCCATGATACAGTAGGAGTATCCTGACGGATCTCCTCAAGCCTCCTCCTCAATCTTACTGGAATTAATAAATCGGAGGCTTCTTTACGATGGGACCAGGACCATTCCATACGCACACAACAGGAAATCAATAAATTTGCAAGGCGTGTACATTGAAACTGTGCCCATACCTTAGACGATTCAGGGTACAAAACAATCTTAAAGGCAAGTCAAATTTTTATAGAAGCACGTTAGAATCACTCATCGGGTGGAGACTTCAGATCGAAGACTGATTCTACTGTCACTGCCATCCATCTGTTGAACTTTATGTCCCTCAGCTAATCGTTGTTCCTCGATACAGAAAAGTCGTTAAGATTTATTGCGTATCAAAGAGAGGGCAAGATATATCCACGTGCATTGACAATATGCCACACTTTATGGTAAGATTCCTATTTCGTAGGTTTGCAAAAACCTGAAGCCACGTTAAAGGTGTTGATTTTAGTGTAATTGTCTATCCTTATTGCTTAATTGAACTTGATATCAAAAAGGTTTGTGTGAGTGCTTCTAAGCCAAACATAGGCACAATACTCTGCTATATAACACACTTAGGTCACAGTTGTGGCTTCCAGTAATCACAACCCAATCCAAACTGCCCCTAATGTATCGGTAATTTATTTGAAGAACAAGAAGTTTTGTCATACGTGAAGGGTTGCAAGTCGTTATGTCATATTTCAAAAAGTATGAACTTAAACACTCAATTGATTAGGAGTTTTCCAGGCGAACTATATTTCTTACTCTAGGGTAAGTGACTTGAAAAAACCTCGATCCTCCTGATCAAAGTGGTTCACATTCTACGATACAGCTGACTAAAATATGCCAATCTTCCAATAAAAAAAAGCAAATATATTTTTAATACTCTACCATCATAAAATATTATCTCAAGATATTTTTTTTGACGAATTTATAAAGCATAGCTTTAAAGATCCAATAGATTGATTTGGGTGGAATCAAGTCTGAAAGTATGAAAGTAAGATAAATGCCGGGATCTTATTTATGTACCATAAATCTCTCATCATAGTCAGGTAATTTTGCATCTGATTTGTAGACAATTTTATAGATAAAACCAACCTAAAAGTATTGTCGGAAGATAAGTTCGATGGAATTATATTAGGGATATTTGTGGTAATTTTTAAGCCGCTTCCTCCAATTAGCAGTATATGTACATTTGTGAAGACCTAGTCAATACTGATTTATAGATATATCTAGTCACAGTCTAAATGGCCAATAACTTGGAGTGGAATAGATCCAGATGATGTATTGGTATATAATCCTTTGACACCGATTTCAGGGGTTGCGCACCATCTTGAAATTTAAAGAGCCACGTTATTGGCTGCAAATTTACAACCCAATGTGAACATATATTATGTTTTTTAGTAGAGTTTTAAAATATTACCTGTTGATCACTGAAATTTTTTATGATCGTCTTTTTTTCATTTTGAATTACAACATTAATTTTAGTTCATTGTGTATGGTGATCTAAATTAAATTCATAATCAGCAGTCACCCTCTCAAGGGGTGTAGAATGGTCTGACTAAGTGATGTGGGTGGCGTGTGCAGCTTTAGGTAGCACTTGAAGAAAACCCTTTTTAGGAGGACTTATCAAAATGTATGACTTTTTATGAATACTTCACCCATTCACTATGTTACACTACACCTAAAACTGAATGTGTAGTTCTTCTTTCCTTGGGTAAGTTTTCGGTTATTTTCTTATCAAATATGTTGATCTAAACATACGCAGAACAACAAGTTTGCAGACTTAATAACTAACTTATATTTATTTTGTAATATTTTAAATCTGTCAAAAATAGTGGGTTCGAATCCTAAGTGAGAGCGTTCTTGAGAAGAGGCTACTTTTTAAACGGCTCTATATATATTATTATATATAGAACTCGCAGTTCGTCATCGCACCTATCGACTATGCTACTGCATGTGAAGACGTAACAAAGTTCACATCTAATGCTTTTAAGTATTGTTACCGAACGAACTCGGTAATACTGGGACCTTATTTTTTGAGTATCATCGGGGATTAAATCTAAAACCCTTGGATGAAAGTCAAGCATCCTATCAACCAAGCCACAGAAGTCGTTATTTGATACGACACGATAGACAATTGATTCATCGTGATAGTGTAAAATTGCCAGCCATACTGTGGAAGAAAGTCATCTATTGGTTTATTGTGTGCTAACGATTTATTGCACTGAAGCTAGTATACAGTCTACTAATCTTCCATAACCCATTTTTTTATGGTAAGAATATCAATGTTCCAAGACGATAGGTGCGTTTAATATGCCGCGGTCTTTCTTTAGACAGTTTTTTTACGTATCATTAGTTTTGTTGAAAAGCGCTTAACGAATTTACGACAAGCAGCATATAAACTACAGTAAAACAGTTTTAAAACGATCTACGAGTCAAACCAGTCAGGAAGAAAATTCACAAAGTATCAAACCAGTAGCGCTCACTTGCTTACCGTGAATGGTAACTGTTAGACCACGGATGTTGATATGATGGTCAATCATAGGTTATGAATAATTTAAAAGATACAGGTCCCCTGAGTATGGCAACTGTCATTGTATTATTAGCTGCATACATTTGAGATTGATTCGCTCGGGGCGATCAGCAATGGCAATCGCAGTGGACAGTGGTCAGGGGTTGGTGGTTGGGAGATGGCAAAGGAATAGACAATATCACAAATGGGGATACTGTCAAAGCTAATTTGGCTTTTCCACAAATATAATGCGAACCGCACGCAAATCCATCATATTACACGGGGCTGTAACTGATCATCCGTAGATTAAATTCAACATAAAGGTAGCAATATTCTCGATATGTAAATTTCCCATTCGAGATTAAATTTGACAATACAAAGGCACTCCGGTGCATATAATAGGGGTGTAATAATTGGTCGCGTCAAAAAAGTTCATTGCGTTTATTTTAATTACGAAGGAATTTACTTTTTGAAAATATCCATCAATTTTTAAATAACTTTTTGAAAATATCCATCAATTTAGTTACGGTCCGAGTTCCAATTAATTATCGACGTGGGGTTTCACAAAAAAAAAGTCTAGACGAAACCAAAGTCAACGTCATGTTTGTTTTGATTAGTCGTTAAGATTTTATAATGAAACAGTGACAAGAGAAACTTACCATTTAGATATTATAATGAAACAGTGACAGGAGAAATTTACCGTTAAGATATTATAATGAAACAGTGACAGGAGAAATTTACCGTTAAGATATTATAATGAAACAGTGACAGGAGAAATTTACCGTTAAGATATTATAATGAAACAGTGACAGGAGAAATTTACCGTTAAGATATTATAATGAAACAGTGACTGGAGAAATTTCTCTCACTAAGAATATGTTACGACGAATTTTCATACTCATATTCAGGTGTTAATACGATATATTGAAGGAGTTCATGAAAATATAAATTTCCAAGCATTGCATGGCTAATGAAATTGAATAATATATTAACATACTACTATCACGTCAGGTTAGGCAAAGAGAACTGAACGCCAGACTATATGTTTCGCCTCTACTACATTCATACAATCTTATGTTTTTTCTGACTTTTTACGTTTCCTTCTTTCAAAATATCATTCACTTGATGCAATCACACTTTTCTTGGTCTTTCTCTACCATATACATTTTTATTGAAATTCGAATATTTGAAACTAAAAATCAGTTGTTTGTTGAATACCAAATATAACAATCAAAAGGTAAATTTTAACGATTCTTGCCGCTATTTGGTATTTTTTATTTCGTTTAGAAATCTGTTCACACTAAAGCTTTAAAATAAAACAATGAAAACATTAAGTGATGCTGGGCCCTCCACCACCCCTCTTATTGAGGCACGACATTTTTTTTTATTTATAAAAGTTAAAACCTTTTAAATTATTGTCAAGTTTAAAAATTAAAATATTTTTTAATTTAAAGCATCACCCAGGAAAGGATTTTGTTTTGCAAAAGTTATTTGAAATCAAAATACTTTCCCGTCGCGTTGTACATGTATGTATTTACAAGTATATACTCGTATATATTATAAATTTCATAACGAGGCGTTACTTCTGTTGCACCTGTATATAATCATAAATTTTGACAATGCTTCCCCAAAAAAATTGTCTTTAAGTGCTTCCTAAAACTGCATACGCTGGTTATATCTCTTATACTTTTAGAGGCGGAACATTTTACATTACATGTCCAGCACCGATTAAAACCGTGTCATAATACTATGCTCCATTTGATCGATATACAACAATCAATCTATTCGATTTAAAAAAAAGTGTTTCCCTTTGGTTGTCAATCAAGGCACGTTAAAAACTTTCTGGCTAGTTTGAAGAGATTACGACATGGTAATAAGCTCGGCAGGTTGTAATATATACAACAAGATCGGTATTAAATATTTATGATCATAGAGAATAAATAATATTTAGACAAGAACTGTTGAATAATGTAATTATTAATTGAATAATTTATCGAGACATCTCTTCCATAAATGAAAAGTGTGATACATTTTATTTTAGTAAACGCTTTTGTAAAACAAGTTGTTTTCCTATAATTATTACAATAGGATGACATCTAAAATTCAGACCAGAGAACGTGATGCAGGAATCTGACTTTAATTCTATTACGGTCAAAACTTCACTTCCTAGCCGTGGACACACGTCGCAATGAAACTAATTTATGTTGAGTGAAATTACACCCCTATTCATCCCTTAAATGGGTATGTTGGGACGAGATATCAGACTAAGCCGCATAGGACTTATTTGAAAGCATATTGGACAAATCAACATAGTACACGTGCAACGTAAAGACATAGGTTCAGAACCCTGACCCATGAATCGACAAACTATTCACGTAGGAAAGAAAATCTGTTTCATTTATGTATGACTTTTGTAATAAATCGACATATTTTATAAAAGGTGAATAGGCTGACAATGTATAACGCACTCGTATTGAATAAGAGCGCTCTGAGATGTTTTGGGCATTTATTTATGTATAACGAATTAAAAAATTAGGTCTACGCAAACAAATATAGTAAATATGAGAGAAAGGCATTGAAGAAGAAAACCAAGTAAAACATGGTTGGATTAAGTGAATAATATTTTGAAAGAAAGAAATATTAAAAGAAAGAGAAATCGTAGGAGTTGTATGAGAAAGTGTGTGGATATAAAGGAACTAAAAAAAATGTGCCGCGAAAGGAAAGTCTGGCGTTCAATCCTCTCTATCTATCCTGACAGGAAAACTGCTTGATATTACGTATGCATGAAAAATTTGGATTTTAAATAGATACATACCATCACGCCATCTTCCTGTCGAGATAGGCAGAGTGGAAAGAGCGCTAAATTTTCCTATCGCGATATACATCTTTCACTTTTTGTATTGTACATCTATACATTTTCAAATAGAACTCCTACAATTTCTCTGACTTGACATTTGCTTCTTTCAAAATATCATACACTTGATCTAACTACACTTTCTTTGGTTTTTCTCTACCACGCGTTCTACCCACATTTACACTATATATTTGTTTAAGTAGTATTTTATAATTTATTCATTCCACTTGCCCAAACCATCTCAAAGCGCTCCACTTCATTTTACTTAACACATCAATATTTAGTTCACATTCATCGCTTATTATGTCGTTCCGTCAACTTCTGTTATAAGTACAAGCTAATGAGCTAATTGCTATTTAAAAATATTTTTCAACTATCTAAAGAGATGTTAAAGATGCATTTAATGAAAATCAGATTTGATTTTTTTTTAAATAATCCACCAATATTCACAACGGTATTTATTTTGTTGGTCTTTCTTCATTCATTCGGTGTAGATGCCCAAGCCATCTCAGATATTCGGGTATTAAATTAAATAAATATGTTAAAAATGAACGATTCAATAAAAATGAAAATTAATGAAATATTAAATAAATCATTTTTTAATTTATAAATAAACATGAACATATTGTACTATATATATTTCACTGATTATATGGTAACAACGTGTAGTGGACCTCGATTTATAAGCAGACTGAAGTTATTTTCGAGAGGCTGGGCTATGCAAGTATTGTACATCAATCAGACTACAATTAAACTAGGTACATGGTACCGCTACCAAAAATTTTTGTGTAACTTCATATCAGAGTAAAAAGCTTTAAAAATCCTAAATCAGTTCGGAAAAAGCCGTGACATATGAGATAGAAACACAATAATTCCAGAAAATATTTCCTCTTTATTCTCTCTCTACGGCATCAAAGAGGTTTTTGAGTTCAAATTATTGGAAAATCAACGAGAATTAAACCTGTTACCTATGAACATCAAGTTATGCTACATGAATAAATAAAAATAAAGTAACATTGAAACATAAGCGTACTTTGAGTTATCTTAGCTTACGAAATATCAATACTTTCCATATTTCAGTGAATAAATTGAAAATTAAGCCCATTAATATACTTAGATATAACTAAACCACTTACGGGGAACTATGAGTAATGCTCTTTTATGACCTCCTCCGTGGCCTAGTCGGTGAGACGTCTGACTTTCAGGTCGGGGATTATGAGTTCGATTTCCGTTGGAATCCAGTTTTTTTATAAAGATTTCAGTTTGGTCATCAATTAAACACTCTTTTACATATTTCTGGTTGGTTGGCGGAGATAATAAATTGTCAATAAAGCCACCATATTGTACGGTACGCCATTAAAAATTTTTTTTTTAGACTTTTAGGTATTTTAGTGTGGCTTTTATCATGTATTTTATTTGATGTTAATGCGTTATACCTATACCAAATATTATTTGTTGTAAAATAAGACTTTAAAAAAATTACATCATCACAAATATTACAAAGCCCTAGCAAGATATACGATAGGTAGTGCAGCAACGAGGGAAAATTGGCTGATGATAAAGACGAACAAGTAGAAATCAGAATACATTCTTTGATATGCTGCGCACAGCTTCCGTGTTATTCTGTCACATTGAAATAGAACCTTGTATTGTAATAAAGGGTATTGAATAGCACGTCCTGTTAGGACATGGTTGTTAAGGAAGGTGCAAGTCAAGGCATCGTGTTGCATCACTGAAAAATATCTCTAAATAACACGTAACTGAATACTCACGACATGTGTGAGCATAAATTTGACACTAGAGGAGATAAGTGAATGGGTTCATACCCATTTATTATTATGATTTTTATATTATTTTAATTTTATTTATTAATGTTGTATCTGTAACTAGATTTCCGGAGGTAACTGGTTTAATTATCGTTGGTACTCTTTAAAAAAAAATTCATGTCATGTTTCACATAAGGCCTCTTTGAGGATGGATGAAAGAGAATGCTACATAACAATAAATTTACCAGATTACTCTGTATACATCGAAAGCGTAGTACAATATAATGCTGAAGAATGTGGCTGGGAACTATACGGTCTACCACCCCAATAATCGAGCCTTCGGGTCAAAGACCATTGGAGTAGGCACGTTACCTATTACTACTTAGGTCCAAAAGTTTTCTGCTTGAATAAGCAAGAGTGAGTATGGATATATACGAGTAATTGTACAAAGCCCCTTGTATAGTAAGACGGTGTGACAGTTAAAATTTGATACCTTTCCTCCCAGTAATACGTCAACTAGAGCCGATTTTTCAACGTGTTGTTGTATTTAGAAATGTCAAAAATTATATTAAATATCGCGTTGCCATCGAATATCACTCAAAAAAGGAAAATGACGTTTAAATGATATTTTTGTTTCATCATGTCACCTTTTTAATATCCTTGAGTCAGAAAATGTTGAACCGTAATATATTTTTATTTTTGATGTATTATAATATGTTGTCCTTTTTTATCACATCAAACTTTATTCTAGCGTTAAAATTTATCGAGTCAATAAAATATCCTTAAGTAGGATAATAATATATTTAAGAATGGAAACTCTCTTCAGGAGTCGTGCACATTAACGACGATTGAAGTTAAATTTAATTACATGATCATAGTAATCCCCACGAATATGTGATTTTAGGTATCCGCTTTGTCCGGGAGCTATTCAGAATTTAGTGTGTCTGGATGTTATTAAGTACATTTTAATGAATTTCTTTCACTTCGCATGCTAAGCTTCAAGCAATTTTGCTTGCTTTCAGGTAATATCGATCTTTAAAAGCTCCAACGCATACCATCTTATGACAGACATCACCGGTCTACCAGTACGGTGGAAGCTAACAGAAAGCAGACAGTAAGTAAATTGACAACTGATATCTGCAAAGCAGACAAATAGTCAGAAAAATGCAATATTTAATTCATATTCATGGTACCCTTCAACTTATCCGAATTAGTGTTTCGGGCACTATTGCCTTTGACCCCAGTAATCGAGCCTTAAAGTTTACAACGGCTGAAATAGACATAACTCACGGTTTGTCTTTGCACATGTTTGTAACACCTAAAGCCGAATGTATTCATATCGCATCTAAGAAGATCTAAAAAGGCTGCTTTCTAGTTCGTCCTTCTCTGGTAAGTTTTCTGCGGGTTTCTTACTAAATATGTTTTTCTGAACATATGCAAGTGTGGGGACGTACCTAATATTATATAATTACTAAAAATATTTCTTTCCTTACACTTAACTTATATGTTATATTTCTTTGTTATATTTTTAATTTGTCAATAATAATAAAACGCCCTTAAGTAGAATCTGCTTTCTGAACGTCGCTTATAAATTATCATTTTATTATTACAATAAATAGGCAACAACACTCGCACACGTACTCGGCATGTGCGAGTATTATTACCAAACGAAATATTTTACCGGATTAGGTTCCTTTTTTTGGGTACCATCGAGAATCAAACCCGAAATCCTCGAGTGTAAGTCAAGCATTTTACCAACTATTTGGGAATACTGATGTCAATGCAGTAGTAAGAAGTGACCAAGCCAGGCTTGACAGGGTGTCATCAGTTGTGATGCTCTCTCTCTAAGATCCCTATTCTCACGAAGTCGTTTCATCACATCTTCGGCACCTGTTTTTAAAGCTCAACAGTCTTTGTAAAGTCATGTTCATTAAGTACCCACAATAATGATTAAAACCGTTTGACTTTAAACATGTGTTTTCGAAACTCTGCAGTCTTTATCAAGTCATATACATAAAGTACCAACAATAATGATCACAACTGTCAAACTTTAAACATCTCTTCTACAAGCTTCAACTTATTCTGTTCTTTTGTTTTACATGTTATAAAATATTGAATATTATATATTTTTTTACTTTATTTATGACTGTCCTTAACAAGGGTGTATATGTCACTAACCCCTGTCTTAAGTTTCTCCCCAACAGAGTCCTCCTTTTTCATTGACCTTTTTATTTTGATTTTCTTTCTTGGTTAAATATAAGAATTTCTATAACTTCATTTTATTGTCCTTTTCTTCTATTTTTCCACGCTTTTGTGATATTATATTGGTGGCTTAAAAATATGTTTAATTACTTTTTTTCTTTTTGGTAATAAAGCTATGACCTTTTACCCAGCGATGGTAAGAATTTGTGTAATTTTTGTTTAGTTGGTTTCTAAGAGATTGTAATATGACAAATAACTCACAATTTGTACACTTTACAGTCAAGTGCCTAAATAAATCAAGACGATGAGAGAGAGGATATATTTTCTGGATAATGTTTGTAATTAAAAGGATTTAACCGTTCAATTAGGTATTAGGATTTTGAGCCACTGACTGAAGTGAAGCTTACGTTAAATTCAACCTACCGAACTGAAGTAAGTTATCAATATCCAGCTTGCATATGTGACGTTTAATGTTCAACGTCCCTCTATATTATTCTCGTATCTCTCTGCACAGAACCTACACTCCCTAACAAAGCCTTGTCTCTTAATCCGGTCTAAATGGTCTCTCGATTTTAGACAATGAGGCATAATTAGATATTTTAGCAACGAGGCGTATATTTCAATTATGTTGCCAATTACTGATATCAATATGTTCATAACAGGGTGGACAAGAATTATCTTTCCTGCTTAAATTTCAAACAATTCCTATACCAAACTAATATTATAAAAAAAAATGAGTGTAGGGATAGGAAAGTTTTGGCTGCAGCTATAAGATTGAGTTTAAGTAACCTTTTCCTACGATAAGCAACGAAATACTCGTATTTGCAAAGTAGAAGGTAAATTTTAAAGTTGCTGGACGCATTGGATATTTTTTAATTTCATTTAGAAATCATGAAATTAAATTCTTTAAATAAAATAATGAAAAACATTAAGTGATGCTGGGCTCTCCACCACCCCTTTTATTGAAGCGCGATACTTTTATTTTTCTTAAAAAATTGCAATCTTTTAATTTATCGTCAAGTTGTACACTTAAAATATTTTTTTATTTTAAAGCATAACTCAAGAAAGTATTTGGGTATGCTTGAATTTGCAAGAATTATTGCAAATCAAAATATTATACTTTCCCGTCGCGTATCATTTGGGTGTATGTAAATATTTTTTGAATAAGGTTTGATTCCCGACTTTTTTTAAATATGACATTTTACTTGTTTGTTTTATATTTAACCTGTTTTGTGTTATTTGTATGACACTGCCACATATATGCCTGATTTGTTTTTTTTTTAAACACGTAATTTTACCACCTTTCTCGACAGCCCTAGTGAGATCTATAGATTTAGCATTGGAAAACTCAAAAGGAAGAAATTTTAATTTGATATACAATGAAATATTGGTAAAGCGAAATATAAGGTAAATTTTAACTTTGTTTAGTGCCAAAATTATGAAAAACATTAAGTGATGCATGGGCCCTCCACCACCCCTCTTATTGAGGACGACACTTTTATTTTTAAAGGAATAGGTAAAAATATTGACTTTAATTTTAAAGCATCACCCAGGAAAGGATTTTGTTTAACAAGACTTATTGTAAATCAAAATACTTTCCCGTCGCGTTGTATATGAATGTATGTCAAAAAAATGTTCGATAGAGTCTCAGATTTGATTCCTGATGGTGAAAAAATATATACATGTTTGTTTTACTTTTATCCATGCTACACGAAAAACTCTCTGGTAATTTTCACGATATCCACCTAATTGAATCATTTTGTAATACGTCCTTTTAATTCAGTACAACCATTAATTAATTAACATATTAATTAAAGGAAATTGTTTTGATGAACAACCAAAAAAATATTTTAAAACCTCAGTATTAAAAATACGGACTTTAATCCTTTTTCATTAAGTACTATATTTGAAACAATCAATTATTACAGATTAAAACAAAATCAACCTCAAAGTTCTACTCTGAAAGAATTTCTCTCAAAAACAGTAAGTTGTGATAGGAAATCTAGCACTCTCTCCTTTCTAACACCTCCGATAGAATAACGGCGTGATAGTATGTACGTGTGAAGAAAATTCATACAATTATTTGGCTCTAAAAACAGTTTTTTGAAACGTTGTCATCTAGGAGGTACTTTTTGCAATGATGACATGATTTTCTGTGCAGTTTGTGATTAGCCAACATTAGGCAAAAAGGACTTTCTAAATTATTTTGGCTAATGAAGGAAAAAGTTCGGGAAGCACTGGTCTAGAAGCAAGCGTCGAATAGTTCATTGTTTGCCGTTATTTGATGAACTTTCCCAACTTTCTCAATTATGATACGCCAGTTAAATTAAACTTGAGATTTTACTCAAATTTATTTTGTAAACCACTATTTAGGAATCCATATCTCAAAGTGAGAACTTTTGCAAGCACTTTTGTAGACTATCTTTGATTACTACAATTAAGTGATTTTCCGGTGTACTTGTATTTTGCAAAGTCGTCGAAAGGTGTGTTCTCATAATTAGACGTTAAATATTTATTTATTTAATTAACGACACAACAGTGTCTTTATATACAAATGAACATGTGACAGGTTATAAAGTACTTAAAATTATTGACAAATAATACAAAACTTTATCTTAAACTAATATGAAGATACAAAAAGCAGTAGTAATAATAAATTACAGTCATCGTTTTAAAATTATTTAATAATCTTTGAGAATTTTATGGGAATTTTATATATATATATATATATATATATATATATATATATATATATATATATATATATATATATATATATATATATATATATATATATATATATATATATATATATATATATATATATATATTGAGATATAGAAAACACATGGCCTCATTAGTAGAACGAGATGCAAGTTGCTTTGCAGAATTAAAAGCTTCATACATGTTGATGCAGGGTTACTCAACTCCAGAGGCAAAGTATTGTCCTTAATGTTTGGTTTATATTACGTTATTTATATTAATAAAGGAGAGCACAAAGTTAGTAGCTATTTCTAAATATTGTTGTGATATTCTGGCGAATACTATATATACTTATATTAAAAATATCCAAATTGTTGTAAAACTCGTTTTTAAGTCTTTGCACACGAATTAAAGAGGAGTTGATTTTATAGTTAGTATTGCAATTTTCGGCATAAAAGGGATTGAGCTGTCTTGTGGATGTAGTGGGAATACGAAATGAAATACTTGCGCGTAAGTGAGATGCATCAATCACTGAGTGAATGATTTTGTGTAGCAGTACTATATCGGATGTTTTTCTTCTGTCACACAGCTTCAATATTCTCAATTACATAGTAGAAATAAGATAATAAAGGTATAAGTAATAAAAAATGTTTAAATTATGGTAGGATAAATGTGAAAGAAATGATAGCGTTGTGTAGAAAAACGTATTAAAAGTATTGTAATAAAACTTTGTGTATTTGTTTCAAATACTTAAATTTAAGTTTAATTTGGTAATTTTGTCAAAATACTCTTCTTTGTGGAGAACGACATCACACTCTTTACACATATACCCGGTCTCACTTCTCTTCTTGTGCTTAGCACATGCCTTGCAAGTTCTACAAGGTTATTTATTTTTTTGTCAGCTGATGGAATACGCGTCAACACATACTTAGACACGTTCTTTGACAACCTGTTTGGAGGATTCTAAAAAAATACTTATTCTACTTGGACCCGGATATTGTAGATTTATAAGTCAAAATCTTCGAGAATCTGACAAAAGAAAAAAAAACTGATGACGCGATTTCAATATCTCTATCACAAAGTCAATTCATATGTATTTTTTTTTATTATCTAGGTTATTGTTCATGTAAGAAATGATAAATCAGGAGTCTATTGTTGAATTATTCAGGAGGCTATTGAAAAAATATCGATCATGTGAAAACACGGCACAGGGCTTCACTCAAATCTATATTATTTAATCACGGGATCGGGATATAAACTGTTAATATTATTTTCTACCCGTTCGCATTGTTCTTTAGAGAGCTGTTGTTATCGTTGGACTTGGTCTTGCGAGTCACTTGACCATACTTCAGAATGAATGATACGTTTCCATTTTTCAGTCAGTAGTATTTCTACTACGCTATTGCAGTGAACTGTTGGTTGCTTTTTTTACCAGGTCTGTCAAACGCATTGATAATGTCCCATAATCGGAACCTTGCTATATTAGCTTACATCACCAGTTTCTTCATTGTATCATCTCATGTGATAATATGACCAAATTACTTGACTACTTTGACGACCTCCATAGCCTAGTTGATATAACACCTATTTTTCGAACCAGACGTTGCGGGTTCCATTCTCACTCAAACCCAGATTAAAAAAAATAAGGTTTTTAGTGTAGTTGTCACCTAAGTTCTTATAAATATCTTTATGATTGGTTGGAAGTGATGGCTACCTAACAATAAGCCGTATTGTGTACAACGAAAGTGTAATATAATATACACTACCTTTATGGCTTAACTGATGAGACGCCTTTCTTCCAGTCCAGGGGTTTAAGATTCGATTCCTGTTGGCACCCGTTTTTTTTTAAGTTATAAATTCCGGCCCGTTCTCACTAAAGTTCTTTTTCACTTATTTAATGTTAATTTTAAGATATTCCCACATCGCAATATTCTCGTGTGGGTATATAATACTCAGAAGTACAACAAATTTCTTATAATTTATGAATCAAGAACTTGCTTATAAGATGTTAAATATATTTTTTTCATAAATTAAAAATAAGGTTTTTTCTTGATTTCATTTTTTTACAAGGTTGTAACATATAGAAAAAAAGTGTTGAACATGATTCGCTCGACCGTTGCTATAGCTGTCAGGCGTAATTTGTTTAATAATAGTGGGTTTGATTCCCAAATTAGAGCGTACTTCAGAAGAGTTTGCTCTCTAAATGGCGCTTCATAAAATTGTCAATTTAATTTAATCAAATTGATGATAAGCAGTTAATAATAGAAATTAAACCATTTGTTATTCTTACAAAACAGAAACTTATTTGTTTTTCCGGAATTGAAAAACAAACAACGTTGCATTTAAATACCAATAATGATATTGAGTGCCTGTTCAAAATGATCCCACCGCTAACCCTGAAATCTCTCAAAGCCCCGAACACAAGGGGATATAGAGCTGGAGGGTGGGTAACTCAGCGTTGAATAGGTGCACGAGGGTGGTTGGGTTGGGTGCGTCGCTTGCCATGGTTACGACCAGTGTGATGTATCATTCCGCATCTACCTTGCGTCTGCCCTGCGTACACCGCGCTCGAGAAATAATTCATTTTCGATAAAATGTCGAGGTTCTTAATTGATTGATGCAAAATGAGTGTGGGGTTTTTCACGATGCCCTTTGTGACGAAAATAGGAAGCTGTTAAATGCTTTTAAGTATTCGCATCACCCCTTTCCAAATGCGGAGATGCATGGGGTCAGTATTCAAAGGTGATTTAATTACAGAATTATTTGAGAGGAAACAATTAAAATCTAAAGTAAAAATATACATATCAGCCTGGAAGACAATGAGTAGAAACAATATTTTCTTCTTCTTCATGTTTCAAACTGTTGTCTTACTTCTTTGAGCGCCCTTGAGAAGAGTTATACGAGTATAAATTGTCAGTATATAAATTGTTCTTTGATTATTATTCCAAAAACTTCAATAAGGATCAGCAATTTACTATACAAAAACCGATAATACTGTAAAGGAATAATTAATTTTGCATAAGGATCGATCATTTTGCATAAGAACCGGTCTTTCTGTATAAGAACTAGTTACTCCGTATAAGGGCCGATTACCTTTTACAAGAACCGTTACCCTGTATAAATGATTATTCAAAGTAACTTGAAAATGAACTTAAAGCTTTTTTATATATTTTGAAAAAAGAAGCTCTACAATAATGCGTTTACTTCTAAACAATATATTATAACCTCCGTAGTCTACTTGCGTTCATGGGTTTGATTCCCATTTAAAAAGAACAAAAGGTTTCTAGTATAATATTCACTTCAAGTATCTTTCACATTTATACATCAAATGGATTGGTAGAGTATCCATATGACAACTAACCCGCCTGTTTCTACTGTACTCGTATATAACGAAATATAAAATTGTGGCCCTGTTAGTAAGACGCCTGTCTTCTAGCTTGATGGTTGCGAGTTCGATTCCCGTTGGTAATCTTCTTCAAAAGATAGATATGTTGCGGGTTCGATTCTTTTCGGAACATAATTAAATTAAGGGTTCCAGTCTGGTTCACATTAAAGTCCTCTTTAGCATTTTCCTGGATAGTACTCGTAAGTATAGATTGTGACATAACAAAAAATGCCAGGTTTTACTTTATACAACGTAAGTGTTATAAATTAAGTCATACTTGACTTCCTGAATCTTAGAAAAAAAAAATTGTTTCAATTTATGGTGTCGTGTTTATATTTTTTTAATAAAATAATTCAAAAACTGATTTTTTAATCACTACTGTCTTATTTGAGTTCACTGGTTTCGAAAACCTCCAAAAACGTGTTTTATTTATTTCACAAAAAAACTTGTGATACGTTACGTCACTACAGTTGGTCGGTCGGACGCAGGTCATTAGATATGGTACCTTCCCATATCTGCATTTGTTATAAAAAATATTCAATAAAAAAGTAGAAAACTTACTAAGGTAAGAGGAACTACAAAGAAACCTTTGTATGCCTTCCGATATGTGATAGTAACACATTTGGTTTAAGGCTTAGAGTAGTGTATGTATATAGCATTTAAATACAATAATACATTTTGATAAGACCTCCTAAAAAGGGTTGTCTTCAAGTACTTTCTAAAGCTGCACATGCCTTTATGTATATTAAGATACCGACAATATTCTACGCCACAGGACAAGCACTCGCTAAAAATCTATCATAATACCCCGCCGCACAGTATTCGGATTGACCAATCTAGAGGGACAAAATTATTTTTCATGTCATTTTTATGTTACATTTTAATAACTAGAGGCTTAGAAAATATAAACAAATGGTTTTTAATTTCATAATAGGTTTTTAATTTATCAAATACACCAAAATACATTGAGAATAAGACAAATTTAGAAACGTTAAAAACTTAATACTTATAACTTCGAAAAAAATAAACAAAAATAACTTTTTTTAAAAGCATTGGAAAATCGCTTTCATACACATGTTTAACTTTTTTGGGTAATTTTCTAATAAGACTTATATACGGATCAGAAGAAACTAATAAATATTTAAATAAATCGTAATTTGTCCTAACACGCGAAGTTTTTAAAGTGTGATGTTGCCTAATTTTTCTAATTTCTTTATTTTTGGCCTCTGATGCCTCTTCAGACATTTGTCCAATAGGAATCAAAGAAGAATCGATGATCTCAGCACCATGAGTCAATATTTTGTGTAAGGCTGCAGGCATATTGTACCACGAGTATAATGATATGTATATATTTTTGTTTCCTTAGCGTAAATTTCAAATTTTGCTGTTCAAAATATCTGTTACAATTATGCTCTCTATTTCTAGATGACAATTGTTTTTTTCTCTTCTAAAACCCGATCATATGATTGATATAAATTGAAACTTCTTTCAGAAGCTTCCTGTTGAATATTTCTATACTATATACATTACCGTAAATTTTTTTGCATTGAACAATGCTAAAACTTCTTCTGGGGGATAAGGATTTTGTATTGGAGTTGTTAAAATTTGTTTCTTTGCCTTTTTATAACTCGTTGCTCTTCTTGGTGATGCAGTCAACATTTCTTGTGTTGAATTTGCCCCATCACGTCTACCACTGACTCGAACACTAACTGCAGATTCATATGTCAATTCTTCCTTCTCGTAGCTGCTAACCAAATCACGCACTTTTCTCCTTTTTGATTCGGATGAACATTCTCGAAATATTTTAGCTGTATAGCCTGTCTTATTAATTGTCTGCATTGGAGAAGAAAAATCTAAATCTTCACAAAACCAAAGATGGTAGAGTTTTAAAAACAAATTCAAACGTCTTTGTTTTTGTACCCATTTTTGACGAATTTTCTCACATTCGGTTTTTATAAAAAACTTTTAATCTTATAGTTTCTGCTTCTTGATCATCTTGAATATTGTAAAACCTTTTTACAAAATCATAAACACGCTGAATGCGGTGTTTCAATATTTTTTAAAACACTGTTAACATGCACAAACTTCGGAAGTCAGAAATGTACTTATAGAAATATTTTATACCTGTGACACAAAGCGTCACTTTGTTCCGTCATAAAAAATAAAATAAGGGTTTCTTGAAAAATCTGGCAATTGTATCTTATCAATAGGTTTGTTTGACACACTAAAACGGCATTTTTTATGTGAAGTATTGATTTTTATTTTTAGGATTTTGCCCCTCTAGATTGGTCAATCTGAAAACTGTGCGCCGTATTGAAACTATCAATTTATTAGAAGAAAACAAAATCCACTTTAAAGTTTTAATTCTCTCCGTACAAATGTCTCTCGGACACATATTTATATTTAATTGAAAGGAATATTGTATCATATCCAGCAGGGTCAATCGTAACAAACCGCTTTTTCAAGTATCAAATATCAAAGTTGACCGAGAATTAAAGATAGTTAGTTACAAATTAAGGAAATACATAAACTAGTTAAGTTGAACGTTAATCTGAAAAAGGGGTTTATCTTCATTTTAAATACTTTGAGATGATTGAGGAACATCGATTTGCTTTGTATAAAGTAAAGAAATAATAAATTTGTATGATTAAATTTTTCTGTGTTTTAATGAGCTGAAAAGCATAACTACTATAGAAACGCGTTTTACACCTGTCAAATAAAAAGTTTTTTTCGCTGTAGCTACGTAATAAAAAATCTCAAGAAAAAAATGCTGAAAATTTAATCAGTGTGAAACTCAATCAACTGAATCGAACAAAAAATGATTAAGTGGTAAATAAGTATACTAACTACGAGACCACAGCGGCAATGTGATAAGTAGATATATTTAAATATTAAGTAATTCGTATGATACTCTTGAACTTATCGAAATTGGTGGTATCTGTACCGTTGTACCAGTAGTATAATTAAGCTGTATAATTAAATTGGACAGGTTATGCTCCCGATCCAACGTGAAAAGATAAGGCTATCCTGAGATATCCCCTGGAAAGAATCATTTCATTTTTCTTTTATGTGGAAATATGTTAGTTTTCACCTAAATATATATCGCATATACTCGTCAGCTCACTAACAGTAAGAGTAAGAATTTTGGGTTACTGGGATGATGTTTTAGACCCTTACATCCAAGAGTTGGCGGTACAGACATATTGAAGAACATTACTGGGAAATAATATTGCTTTCGGCCCCATTAATCAAGCCTTTGAATTGACAACCCTGGGGTAGACACGGAACTTGTTCGTATTGCACGTGTTAGCAATATCACCGCACGTAAAGACACAATACCACTCATACAATTCTAACGCCCGTGAATCTTGTTGGCAGATTAACTATTTTACCAGACCGCGATTATTTTTTTATATTTTTTATCTATTACCTGAAATCGAACCCGAAACTCATGAAAGACGAAAATCGAAATTGAATATCATGTGTCGTGAACAGGTTGATTTCAAACTTTGTCTCTTTGTACATATTCAAGTTACTTAATGGGATGTCTCCATTGTATCTTTCGAATCTATGTCTGAGAGATGTTCCTTTGGAGAGGACAAGAACTTTGAGGTTGTTTTTTTCTTCATGTGATGAATCGATTGTCTAAATTCATCCAATATTTTAATAGATCTTTTGCCGTAGCTGATCCTGTGACGTGGAATGGTGTACCTCTTAGTGTTAGATATATGGGCGGCATGTGCAGACAAGCCTTTTTTAGGAGGTTTTATCAAAATGTCTGATGGTATATGAACACGACACACTACACTATACCTAAATCCGAAAGTGTTAATATTATATATCAAAAGATATACGAGTATATAAAGGTTATTTGTAGTTTATCTTCCCTTGGTAAGTTTTCTGCGGTTTTCTTATCGAGTATATTATTTTTATGAACATATACAGATGCGGGGAAGTAACTAATCTAATGTCTGCAGCTATTACCGTTCTATACTTATAATTAACTTAACATATATATGTTTATTTTGTAATATTTTTAATCTATTAATAAATGTGGGTTTGAGTGCTGAGTTAGAGTGCCCTTAAGGAGAGTTTGTTCTCTAAACGGCGCTATATAAATTATGATTTTATTATTATTATTAATATGATAGTCAACAATAAGAATTTTATTTGTATAATTCGAAATATGTCGACGAAAAATTATCGAATCATTTATAAACAAAATTTGATATTTCTCAAGGTTTGTTTATCCATTGTTAAAGTCTTTGAGTAAATACGCTAATAACTTAAGCTCGAATCAAAGTATTTTCTCAAAGAAACACAAACGTCTACGATTTTCTTTTTCTGTCTGTACTTAGCGTCCCTCGCAGAAACCACAAATCTTCTTGTGTTGTATCTTGGTTATTGTGTGTTTACGTGTCTCTTTATTTTTATACTTCTCAAACTTTCGGTTTTGCGATCCACCATAATAAATGTGAGTATTCACCAGCAAAACATAGCAATGCTTACATTTGGAGCCCGATGAAGGCACAATACTTATGGTGAAGGTACAGAAGAAAATATCTACGATATCTCTATATAAGTGAGATTGGTTCTGATTGGATGGAGATTCATAAATTTAACATATCTTACTAAAATTCTACTGGGCATGTTTGGATATAATTATTCGTCTCCTGGTATACACATATATGTTAAACTCGTTAGAGGAATGATGTCTATCATTACCAGAAAGATTAGCGTTGAATGTTTTTCATTAATATATTAAACTGCCCCGGCAGAAACTGTTCTCAATCACATACGCAAAAACGCATCTCCCAGCTGCTATACTCGTACCTGTCGGAAAGGGCTTAACTCTTTTGAAAGGGACTGCTTCGGATAATGTTGTTTCGTTGTATTCTGAAATACTCAAAATTTAATAGCGAGCGGGTATCAAAAGTTTTTCATGATTTTACGACGGCCACACTTACTGCATGATAAGGCAATATTAAAGTTAAAATTTGTTACTTCTTCCCTTAGTGGTATGTCAACTAGAACCGGTAGAAGACTTGTCGTTTCATTATATTCTGAAATATTAAAAATTTAATATTGACCTGTTATCAAGTTTCTTTTCAAAGGGGAGAAAGGCAAACATAAATCAATTGGTACCAGCATCTAAACGAACAATTTTGGACATCATAAAGTGAGCGCTAGAACTGACGATTCCTCCGAATAAATCGTGTTCTTTGAAGTGGATAGAAAATAAATATCTGACGATTGAATAAAGCTTTCGGAAAAGATGACATCAGAAGATCAACTGCCTTAGCCTACTTGGAAGCTCTGAATATACTCCAAATAGGGTGACTAGATGTAATGTGATCATGCAGAGGTGAGGTTTCTAGAACGAAAGTAGCATTGATTGTGATTATGAGGGGATATAGCAATCACGATGCATGTCAACTTCAGTCCGAACATCAAAAATAGATGCTCTGGGCAAGACCTAATTGATGCAAATGATAAGACAATCTCTATTCCCTCCTCCTTGAAACACGTATCATAATAAACAACTGACGGAAATAAACGAACAGAAAAGATTTGAACATCTGTCAATATGATTTATAATCAGAAACACTGTTATCTTTTTGGGAGTGGAGTTAAACCAAAAGACTTTATTTCAAAATGTTAACTCTTATCTTTTTCCAGAGCAATATTTTCAAATACTACATAATTACTTAAGCGGTCTTATGGTTCAGAATATAATGTTTCAAAGACTTGGGTATTAATTTTAACAGCAGGCTCTCATTAATTTCTCACATGGAGGACCTGTGTGAGTTCACAGAGTGTTGGGATATGTGATAGGTTATTTATAGCGGGAGAAGTTTTCAGATCCCACACGGGGAATATATTCGTAGCACACGGGGAATTCATTACTCTCAAATGACGAAAAAAGTCCAATAGAGATATTTGAGATATCTCTACTTACATGAGCGCAGTTTATACTCGTGGCTCTATCCTACGAGTTTTTTTTAGGTATGTTGAGATACTACCTTCTAAACGTGAGGAGGGATGCGAGTGTCTCTTCTTATATCTTTAAGTTGCTGATGGTATCAACATATAATCCAAATATGTTGGAAAATGCATGGTTTTATGTCCCTACCAGATATTCGAGGTAAATAAATATCGATCTATTAAGACTGGCAGTAAGAAGAATAATTTATCAAGCGCTCTTCCGTTGTTTCACGTCTTTTTTAAATAGGGAGTCGGATATTGACATCTTCAACATTTCAGATTTTTTTTAAAGAAAAGTATTTTGAGCTTCCTTAGTAATGGGAGTCAGTTGTTTTGACTTAGCAGTTATTTTTAATTTATAAATTTTTATTTTTTATTAGTGTATATAGTTTCCTTTAAGCTTTGTATTTAATTGAGTTATATCTGTATACGAAAGCTATATAAAATAAATACTTTAAATATTACAAGACCACAAAGTTTGACAGTCCCAGATCCAGACAGATTTCTTAGAAATCAAATAACCATGTGGGAAGGAAGAAGGAGCAACAGGTTGATAATCTTGAGATCAGTAAATAAGTAAATTCGTTCCTTATGAAATATTGTTTGGTTATATGAATAGTCTCGTCTCAAAAAGGAATATTCCTATATGAACAACATTTTGTACACAATGTATCTGATGTACAGGGTGGTAGGTTTTTTTTTATTTATTCGTATGATATCCTTTAAAATATCCCAATTTGCCATTCGGACAAATTGATTTCAGTTTTCGGTTAAAAATCTCCCCTTTGCGAGTGATCTTGACGTACAATATCAAGGATTTGACCTGCTATGAAGATTTCGGTGTACCTTGAATTTTCTTATGTGTGGTATTCTTTAAAGCCTTTTGTGGTATTTCCTAAAGCTTTGCTCGACAATTTCATAACTGACAATATGAAAGGCAACGCTCATATTTAGAGCATTCATTAATGGCATTTTCCACTCTTCTATCCCAATCAATATCAATCTTAGAACAACGGTCATTGTTAAGTAATACTTTTTTGTATGCAGACTGATCACTTGAAATAATTTTGTCCGAAGTATCATACAAGTTAATTTCAGAGAAAAAAAACCTTTTCAATGAATTTCTTTAAAAATATTAAATAAGAAACCAGTCTGTAATTTTCTAATACAGTAATTAAAGGGAGGGTTGAATTTAAACAATAATAACGATTTACGAAATAAATTAACACTGGATTTGATTACAAACTTAACTCTATCTAAACTAATATATTACCTCTCCTTTGTTATTCATAGCAGCCAAATTAAGTTGTCAAGTGTATTTTTTCTATAAAGAGACACTCTTTACAAAATTTTCCTCCTGCTTCAGAGGAAAAATATTACTTGGTCCCCTTTGTAAATATTTAATTATGTAAACGTCTGCGTTTGTCTGGTAGGGGACGAGCAACACAATATAGAAGAAAAACAATAATATATTATGAAAGACATTTGATTTTATTAAGCAACTTATTTGATTAAATTTGAACTTTAAAATACAGCACTATAGTGCTGGTTCCTGAAAAAACTTTTTAATAGTTTTTTAATATATACTAATAGACATAGCACAAATGTGTCACATATCTTCTTCTTCTTTGTATCGTATTGTATTACAATATTGTTGACGACCTCCGTGGTCTAGTTAGTTCTTCTTTGTATCGTATTGTATTACAATATTGTTGACGACCTCCGTGGTCTAGTTAGTAAGACACTCGACATCTACTTGTAGGTTTCGGATTCTATTTCTTATGATATGATAACAAATTTGACGACTTCCGTAGCTTAGTTCATAATATGCCTATCTTCCGACTCGAAAGTTGCGGGTTTGATTCCTACTGGAACCTAGATTTATTCAAATAAAAGGCTTTAAGTGTAGTTTTCCCTCAAGTCCTCATAAACATATTTCTGATTGGTTGGTAAAACCCCACAAAGTTTGTGGTAAAGTTTCCAACTTCCACTTTCGTGTGGTAAAGTTTCCAACATAAGTACTGACGAACCGTAAGCTCCGTATCTACTTCAGTGGCTCTAAATCATAAGACTCGATTAATGGGACTAAACACAATACTGTCCCCCAGCCACGCTCTTCAACACTTCTTCTCCCTGGCTCCATCCCAACTCACTGTCTGCGAATACTGTTGGGGTCAGCTCTCCTCGTCCTCAGGTTGTATGCTCTTCTGTCCCGGACTACGTCCCCCAGGCCGAGCCTCTGCATCAGGTTATCTTTTTGCACCACCCACGAATTCTTTGGTCTTCCTCTGGTTGTTATTCGAGGAAGATCCATGGAGATTGCCTGGTTCACAATGTGATAGGGTGTTCTGCGTCCAACGTGCCCACACCATCTCAATCGCCTCTCCTCCATCTTACTGTTGATGTCTGTAACACCTAGGCTTCCACGAATGCGTGAACTTTTAATTTTGTCTCTTAGGGACACACCAGCTGACCATCTTAGCATTGACGTTGACACGATACGTGGACATCTGAATAATCTTTCTTAGAAAAAGGCTACACACGATACATCAAGTGGTCGTGTGTATCGTGACTGACGACAACTTAAGGCTTTTAATTCCATTAAGGCACAGTTTGAACTTCCATCCTTTTAAGATGTTAAACTTACAATTTTACTTCAGGATATTTATATTGATTTATATTTTACTGTTGTTATAAATAACGCAATCTAGCGGGGCTATTTCCAAATATTAATTTTTTTTGTTAAAAACATAATTTTTATAAAAAAGTGAAGCTTTTTCTATTTTTCTTTCTTAATTAAAGCGTTCTAGTATCAGGCGCCAGAGAAATGAACCAGAAACGACAAATAATTTCACACGAAAATACTCAAGACGAAACAATTTTTAAATTGATCGACATATTAAATTAAATATAGTTAATTCTATCAAATAAAAATATTAATATTTCATTCAGATACTTAAATTAAAATGTCTAATATGCAGACAAAGATTTTTCCCGAATGTGCTAAGAAAATAAATTGAATATCATTGATTCATAAACCAAACCAAACTGTAATGCTTCAAAATAACGAGATGAGCTTGGTCTGCTGTTGTGAATGTTAAGTCTAGAAACCCACGCTGGACTACTCGACATCTTATTAGTATTTGAATTGCCTTATATTCCGAGAAATAACTAACTTATGGCGGTAACCTTTATTTCTTTCACTTTGATTCATATCATTTCACTACACTTTACTTCACCTTAGTTCGTTTAATTTTATTTTCTTCCCCTTACAATAATCTGGTCTGGAGTGCATTGCTTTGACAATGTTCTACGAGTTTTATTAAATTCCACCTTAATATTTAAAAAAGATTTATTATGTCTCAAAGAAAATATTTTATACGTAAAATGGTCACATTAAGTACTTTATTGTGAATAACTAAATTGTATTTACATTAATTTAAATAAACGCTCAACATTAAATTCAAATACATTAATAAAAATTAAAAAAAAGAGGTCAAATAATTCATAAAAATATATTTAAATTAGGTGGTATCTCACAAATATAGTTTTATTATAGATCTTTGTCCAGCAATTAATTTATGTACATTACATGTGTTGTTTTCAATTAATGAAACATATCTAATGACAACTTTTATTTGATAATCGTGGTAATATTACAATTTTTTATAGCGTGTACTTACTATGCGCTCCTAAAATATTTTATGTGCTCTTAATGAATGTAATCAACTTGTCGTTGCTCACTGTGTGAGAAAACCCCAAATTAAGATGAATAGCTATTATGAAAAATATGTATGTGTTTAATAATGAATTTAATTTAATGTTTAATAATAATTATCAATCAATGTTTGGAATACAGAAGTTAATTTTACTGAATACATTTCCGATTAAAACTCGTTTTAGAAAAAAAAATGACACAGCAAAATATTCGGCTGACTTTTGCTCTAGTTATGTCACGAATGAAAATTTTATGTTTAGTAATTTGGAGAGACTCAACTACCCTGCTTTGTACTTTTATGTTGTATTGTTTTACACCATCGTACTGTTGTTTCTGAACCGCGTATCGTTTTCTCTGTCCAACGACCTGTCGTTTTCCCGTTACTATGGTATATGAAACACAACAGTTCGGTACAAAGTAAGATGATAGTTGTTGTGCTTATAAGGCTCCAAAATTTGTAAAAGTCTCATTCTAAATATAACAAGAGTTTACAAGTTAGCAGCTGAAAAGAAACATACTTATATCCTAAAACGATGATCATCTTATTTAAATTAAACTAAAATGTTATAAAAACAGGTACCTACCTTAGTGTTGTTCTTCTTTGATGACTTGATTTTCTTCTGTACACGCCAACTTTGGCACTGTTGTTTTTTTAAAGAACCCAATTTGCTGAGCCATTTTTTTCGTTCATATTAATTTTCTAAATGAATTATTATCATGATTTGACACAAACATAATTTTCACGCTTTCAATATTGTTTTATTTTTTAAAGTCTTAGACACTTGGGTAATACATTTAATGTGGAAAACGATTATTCGTATGTTGGGAGTAAACCACAAAATTTTAACAGTGCAACACTATAATAAAACTGTATTCGGTAGGAAAACTTTTAAGCTCTTTCAAGTGTTTGCGTCCATAGTCGCATTAAAATAAGGAGAAGAAAATGTGTTAGTATTATTATACAATTTTATAACATTATATTTGTCTTCTTTGTTTCCAATTTTGGATAGTGACAACCATTCTTGACATTCATTCTGTGGCGTGCATTTTGCTTTATACTTCATTTAACTTTTTCTGCGTCATAAGCCTGTCGTGAGTAAAGTTTGCCAAAGTCTATTTTTCATCTATTGCCACATTAACTAGTACTTTTTATCAAAAAATAACTTTTTGAGTTTATTTTTCGTCAGTCTATGTTTTTATATGACTAGTAAAGTTTCTTTTTTAATTTTAAACTTATATTTGATATATCCAGTGTTCCCGTTTACATGATTCTAAATCACTTTCAGTTTCCGCAGGGTGCGCTTGTTAAGTATTAAAGATGGAAAAGTTTGAAATGGAAAAGTTTTCTTCTTTCCACGCTCTTTGATCTATTTTCTAAAATTGAAACTGGTGTATGATATGTTTTCAATTATTTTCTCTTTTAACTATGAATGCTGGATTGTACTCGTATTATATAATCTGGGTAAGCAATAATTTTGTTCAAGTTTCATTCAAAGTAGCGAGTTTGTTTATCTGTTACTGGTGTCACTGAGCATCGTTGGTATTTCCTGTTCATTCTCGGAAAGAAGAATGTTGTCATTCAATTGCAGATTATTTCAATATCTTTTATTACCAGTGATTTCAAATGCTTTAAAATAAACCATATTTCAATTGTATCCAACACCCTGAATTGATTTAGTATAAGATTGTTTCATCGTGTTCTTTACTCGAAGATTTTTTGATAGGAGTTTGCATGTGATTTCTTGTATTAAAAGTTAGTCTCCGTCGTCTATATTTTCTTCTGTTTCTGTTAAAATGTATTAACTATTTCTTACTGTATGATACGAGTATTTACAAGTCCTCAACTTTTACTTCTTTATTTCTTGTGTTATATTGAGTAGTTTTGAGATGCTTACTTTTTATGTTTTTTAAGCACTCCATATTTAAGCATTTTCATACGTTTTTATGATGTAAATTTTGAGATGCTTACTTTTTATGATTTTTAAACACTCCATATTTAAGCATTTTCATACGTTTTTGCGAAGTCAATAAATTTTATACATATTGTAATTCTGTAGCTTATTGAGTGTTTACGATTTGATCCTATAACAATGTTTGAAGCGTAGATAAAATGTAGAGCGAAAAAAGCGTAGATAAATACTAAACTCCGTCAGTGAGGGTGATCTGGTGGGGAGTTCACAGATCACACGCCAACATCCTTCTGGTGCGGAGTTCACAGATCACACGCCAACACCCCTCTGGTGTGGAGTTTACAGATCACACGTCAACGCCCCTCTGGTTGGGAGGTCATAGATCATACGCCAACGCCCCTCCAAGCACTGTGGTTCGAGGAGGTTGCCAGAGCGATATGAAGAATAAATTCGATGAATGGTAAAAATATCTATCAATTCACGAGAATGGTCAATTATTGGCAAGGTATTTATCGAATACATACGAGTAAACCATAGGTTTTGAGTATGCTTCGAACTTTTGGAAAACTTTATTTTGAAGGATATAAAAAAAGCTAGATCTACTTTTAAATTATAGAATTCCTTTTAGATATCCGAAAATACTTAATCTTAATTTAAACATAAATTATATCACAAAACAGATTGCACCGAAAAACACTGCTATTTCGAGTATCTTTAGAAAAAAACATTTTTCAATTTGTCACGATTTTTACGTACACCCCTTACTTTCCCTTTTTACAAGTAAGACATCCAGCAACAATGACGAAGGAATTGAAAACAATGTAGCGTAACAAGCATAAATAAAGAAAAGACAAAATAGAAATGGAGAAAACCAATTAAAAGGAAACAGGATTATACGATTTTCGCAAACAAAAAATACTTCGAAGAAAATCGATATGGTAAGGTTCTAATGGCACCCTTAATAAAAGACTGTAGCCTGTCAAAAATAACCACTCAGTACTCAAAATATTCAACACGGAAAGTGACCATCGGCTAGCGCAAGGATTATAGTAGGATCAAATTGTGGATACTGAAGAATAATAGAAAAAAATAATTTCATCGACATCCATTATGACAGCCTAGTACGTTGGTTAGACGATAGATATGTTACACATATTTTTTAAAAAGGGCTCAAGTTTTTTTTAAAGTTCTCTTAAACCTCTATCTGGTTGCTTGGAAAATATTTTCAAAACGCAATAAATCTGCCAGGCTGTAGTGTACCATATATATATATATATATATATATATATATATATATATATATATATATATATATATATATATATATATATATATATATATATATATATATATATATATATATATATATATATATATATATATATATATATATATATATATATATATATATATATATATATATATATATATATATATATATATGTGTGTGTGTGTGTGTGTGTGTTTACTACGGACACGGCAACTCAAACGTGAATATACATCGTCAATGTGAACAAAACTAACGAGATCATACTATAAAGTGAACATCACTTGACACTGACATATAGTCCTACATGTATAGGAGCTTGTGGTAAGAATTCGAGAGAAAGAAGACTGTATAATCAATAAGCAAACTGTGTTGTCATTTTTTCAAGAGAGCTACAAATTAGATTCGTTTCATCCTAAAACTAAGTTAAACTAAAGAGCAAAACTATCTTTTTAAATATCTGAATGCCGTTCATTTTCAGAAAAATATTACAAAAAAATGTTACTCATATATAATATTTTTTCCATATGGTCCGGGCACTTTAAAACAATTAATCACGCTGGAATTTTTTACTGGAAATAAGATTCTCCATACTTCGATTGAGCGTTGAGCCCACCGATGGACAATTTTGTGATGCATTTTAGCCCGGGATAAATTTCCAGCCTCCTCCCTCCCTTTGTTACCAGTATGTCTACATAATGACTGGTTTCACTCCCTTTGTCGAGGGCTACCCTTCAATCGGTGTTTATTAGCTCTATTTTAAAGGGAGAGTTTATTTTTCACTTCCACCCCTAAAGCTTCGGGCAAACATAATATTTACCAAAATGTATTCCCTGCACTGCGGAAATCCTCTATTGTCTGGACTTGGTGCTGTGAGGTTTTGCAATTAATAAAATCCATTTTACTTTAATTCGCTGTTTATTTGTTTAAACAAACATTCAATGACTATATACCCGTTCAGCGCGAACATAAAAATTATTCACTTTTTAATTGGTTTGAAAACATATGATCCAAAGTTCCGATTCTGAGATAAATATTATACAAAATTTGCAAATTTACTTGCTCTTATGCTAATTGTACATTAAAATTTACATTTATTTATTTTTCAGAGTTATGTGAAGCCAAATAATGTCCGGTTTTCATTGATGAAAGAAGTCTCATTATTCGTGATACCCTTAGAATGTCCATGGGATAAGTACCATTAATTATGATACCCTGTTTTTATGACTAGAAGTTTTATTATTTATGATATCCTTATTTAATCCATGGAATGAGTCCCATTTATTATGATTACCTGTTTTTATAGACAGTATATTTCTTATCTATAAAAACAGGTAATCAATTATGATACTCGTATTTTATGCACGGGATAACTCTCATCAATTATAATGCCCTTTTTATGTATAGAAGAAGACTTATTGATTATGATATTCTAATTTTATAGATACAAGAAGTCCAATTGATTATTATACCCTATTTTATGCATTGGATAATCTCTATTTTTATGATTAAAATAAGTCTTATTAATTATGATACCTCGTTAAATGAATGGGATAAGTCTAGCGCCTTAGTTTCAATGTATCATTTCACAAAACACATTAGAATCGACGACGCAAATATATTGAAAAGCGTAACTGGGTGACAATATTGTCTTCGGTCTCAATAATCGAGCATTCAGGCTAAGAATCTTTGGAGTAGGCAAGTAACTCGTAGTTTGGCATTGAACGCATTAGAAATACTATAAAAAACGGCACGTAACAACACTTACACACGTCTAGTGTGTGTATAGCATGTATTATTACCAGATGAAATCTAATCAGACTGCCACTCATTTTTTTATACTATCGGGAATCGAACCTGAAATCATCGGGTGCAAGAATTTGAGTATCCTCAAGCAATGAAAATGTAATAATCCTCTTGAATGCTTCTAAACCTCTACTCCAGAGGAAGTCTAATATATGCCCAGTCCCTTCAAAACACCGATCATGGCACCCAATTTACCTCAACAAGGTGGCTTACACTCTGAGACTGACGAACTCAGTGTAGTATGTTTCTTACATGGAACCTTAACCAAATACTCGTAAGTCTTATTAGTTATGGTACCCTGTTTTCATGGATGGGATATGTCCCATTAGTTATGAGTCCCTATTTTGATGAATGGGAAAAATCTAATTAATTATGATACCTTATGATTATTGATGGAATTATATTCATTAAACACGTTGACCTTTTTTAATTTCCCTATAGGTGTTAAGACGACCTCCGTGGCCTGGTGGTAAGATTCTTGTCTACCGATCCGGAGGTTGCGGGTTCGATCCCCGCTGGAATCCAGATTTTTTTAAATGGTTTTCCAATCTGGTTTTCACTTAGGGCCCAAAAAAACCACCTTTCTGGTTGGTTGGAAGAGATTGCCACATGGCAATAAACTCGCCAGGTGGAAAAAAAAAAGAAAAAAAAAAGCGTCATGTTTTTCTTTTTATTTCTTTGTTCTCCTGAATAATGTAAAGAATTGCTTTTTTATTGAAAAAGCGCTATAAAAACTATGTTATCATAATTATTAACATATTACATACGAGTCGAGTCAAGATTTCGAATCAAAGGTTTTTTAAAGATTATTTATGAAAAATCTAATGAAAAAAATTGATTTACTCGTAGCACTCTTATGCAACTAACTATAACATTTCGATTTTACGTAAGCTCCTAGAATTTATGTATTTATTAATATTATATAAATAAATTCTCATTGAAATAACTTTGTAAGTTTGTCTGAAATTCTTTAGGAATAATTTTCAGAATGCTAGAATATAATACAAGTCTGTTTACAACCAAACCATCGGAATTGTATTTAGAAATCTGTATATGCCAAAAAACATTATCCAATATATCATTAATAGATATACGAGACGACATAACAAACTTAAGTATTAACAGTTGATAAATGTACATCATCACTCGCCAGAGGCATCGGTCTTTAAATCACTCTATATAATTATTGGATCAGAATAATGTACACATCTAGTCAAAAACCAGAGACAATATTTACGTTGCTATCAGATAATATAGTAGTGGATTTGTTATTGTTTACTGGCATCTCAGTTTTAACCATACTTTCAGACATCTCATTTTATTTAGTGATCCTTATTATTTTAATAAATGGTTTTAATATCTTTGTTTGAACAATGTAAGAAATTGCTAAAAGCGAAAGATTTCTTTATTAGAAAAATTAGAGTTGAACACTTTGCTAGTTCTATATATTTTGTTCATTTAGTCAATGATATCTATTTTATCACAAAATGACCATGTCAAACTGAGGGTGAAGCTTTGCTAGATGGCTATATAATCGTATAACCAAAAATGTTTACATAATGTATAAAAATGGAAACTTCGAATATATGTAATATAGTCACAAAACTAAGCTTCACTTACAGCTTGACAAGTTTATTATATAGTGACTGATTAAAAAAATTATGGATATATGTTAGAACTAGCAAAACCTTTGATTTCGGTTGTACTTATAAAAAATGGAGTTCAATGAATTGATAGTCGACAACATTAACAAACAAATTTATAAAAACGGAATAATCCAACGAATCATTGCGATACATTAGTGGGAAAACTGGAGTCAAGAAAAATCATCTTTGAAACCAATTTAGAGAGTTAAAAAAAAGATATGAAAAATTAACGATCTACGAAATCATTCTAATATATCCGGAAAAACTAGAGTCAAGAAAAATTATCTTTGAAACCGATTTGGAGAGTTTAAAAATAATACAGGTTATGAAAAATTAACGATCTAAGAAATCATTGCGATACGCCCGCGGATAACTAGTCAAAGAAAATTATATTTAAAACTGATTTAAGGAGTTAAAAAAAAGTTATGAAAAATTAAAGATCTAAGAAATCATTGCGATATATCCGCGGAAAAACTAGAGTCAAGGAAAATCATCTTTGAAACCGATTTATATGGATTGAAGAAAAGTTTAACACTTTGTTTTCCAATTCCGTGTTTTAAGGTGATAGATTTGCGTTGAGTCCCGGTCCCGTATTTCACATGATCGATAACTTTTCCAAAAACGGACATTATTGACATTTAGCAAATATTTATGTTAACAATTAAATCGTTAAACGATTGTTTCCTAATTTTTAACATAGACAATACCGTAGATATAGAAAATATGCGTCGATTGATTTATACTGGTGATTTCAACGGCAAATCACCAGTGTGCAGGGAAGTGTCAGATTTTGACATTTGAATCTGGAAACCAACTACAGCCTTCGGGTCTCAAAGAATAATAAATTTGTGGTATCATCTAAACACGTTGCCAAAATGCATATGTTTACGTGTATTGATATGTATTCCATCAACTGAAAAAAAGAAAAAAAGAAAAACTCTTAAAAACTTGCAAGGTATGAGTTTATCACAAGAAAAAAAGTGAGACTTGGTACTAATGTAAGGATTGTTATGTAGTTCTCATACAAAACTAAATTATTAAAGTATTTTAAACACATGCACAAAGTTCCATTACAATATTTATAGCACTGTCATGAAACTTTGTACATTTACTTATATAAAGCAATTTTAGCAAACCCTTCACTAAAATCAGAATTCACCAAAAACACGCCGGGCACCGGGAAAAGTTTTCTTGATTTAGATTGGGTCTTAAAGTGTTAAATGGATCTTTAAACTAATTTTCCATCCTTTGTGGCTTAATGATTGGCGAATCGTTGGAATAGTTAACAGAACGTGAGATGTTGTCGCGTGATCCTGTGGGGAGTTCGCAAACAAATTAATTGAATACGCTCAAGATAATTGAGTTGCCTTTTGTAAATTCAAAATCACAGCGCGCACAAGGTGATAAAATATAACGATACAACCCTTCTAAGTAATTTTTTTTGTTTTATAAAATTGGAGCTTTTTTAAAGTATTTCATTACGTCTAAACCCAAATTTGGGACTATCGGATATCGGAAGATCTGCAAAGGCGTCATTGTGGTTCGTCTTTCTTTGTTAAGTTTTCTACGGTTTTCTTACCAAATATGGTTTTTTGAACATATGCAGATGTGAGAAAGTACATAATCTTGCGGTCACTGCCTTCCTATCCTTACACTCAACTTATGTATTTATTTTGAAATATTTTTATTCTATCCTGAGTCGGAGTGTTCTTGAGGAGAGTTGACCCTTTATTAAATTGACCCTTTATTATTGCTATTTAGTATTTCTAACAAAGAGATTGGTTTTATCAAAACCAAATGTTAATTTAACATTTTTGAGCCATTAATTGATTACGCAATCGTCACTAATCAAAAGTACCATTTAGATAAACGCAGGGTTAATTTTCAGGACTATTAATTTTCATTAAATAGGTGAAGTACATCTAACTTCAGTATATGAAGGTGATTGGAAGAACTTATATAACGAATTGATAGTCTGAACTTAAGTGATGCTTAGTAGGCCCACCGCCACCCCTATCGTTTATACTAGCGAAGCTAGCGCAACCGACAGGCACGAACTTTAATATTGAGAATAAATTTGAAATAAAAAACAAAGGTGTTCACGGCGTCCGAAATGGACCCAAATTTTTAACCTAACCTCAACACAAAATACAAACTTTTAACTATTATTGAAAAGATAGAACCTTTGTTACACTCAATTTGCAATTTTATTTAACGCATTACAAAATTTACTTCAAAAAGGGTAAAAAATTTATTAAATTTTTAGAAGTTATGATAAAATATTAATTTAAAAAATAAAAGAAATCAGTTAAGTATAGTTTTATAAACTTGACAATATATTTATAGCATCACCCAGAGAGGGGTTTTGTTTTGCAAAATTACTTTGCAAACCAGAAGACCTCTCCGTCGCGGGAACAAACAATTCCGTGGCCTTATTAATAAGACGCCTTTATTAAGCGCAGGAGTTACGGGTTTGATTTCCACCGGAACCCAATTTATTTGAAAAGTTGTTCCAGTCTGGTTTTTAACTAATACCCCAAGAATGCTTTCTGCTTGGTTGGAATAGATTGCTACAATAAAATTGCAATAAAATTGCCAGGTATATCTGTATATAATGAAAGCGTAATAAAATATAGTGCATTAAGAATATATTTTTGATCCAACAATTTTATATTATAACATATATGTTAATATATATTATTATAGTACCTATTTTATCTTATAACATATATGTTAACATATATTATAATAGCACCTATTTTATATTATAACATATATGTTAACATATATTATTATAGTACCTATTTTATATTATAACATATATGTTAACATATATTATTATAGTACCTATTTTATATTATAACATATATGTTGACATATATTATTATAGTACCTATTTTATATTATAACATAAATGTTAACATATATTATTATAGTACCTATTTTATATTATAACATATATGTTAACATATATTATTATAGTACCTATTTTACATGTTAATAATAATATTAAATAATATGCTCATATGATACCGTTTAGAGAGCAGACTCTCCTCGAAGACGCTTTACTCGGGACTCAAAACCACTGTAGTTGAAAGATTAAAAATACTACCGAAAATGTGCATGGCCTCGCGGTAACGCACTAGACTTCCATGCGGAAGGTCGTCGGTTCGAACCCCGCGCTGTCCTACTTCCCTCGAATGATACAGGTATTTTTTCCGCCTAGTATTCGGGGATATCTATTATTTCGATCATATATATTATTTGAAATAATAATAATAAAAGTTGAGCTTGAGAATAGCGGGAGGTAGCGGCTGCGGCCTTAGGATTATGTATTATAGAAACTCGCATTTGCATATTTGATAAGGAAACCGCAGACAACTTATCAAGGGAAGAGGAACGCCAAATACACTTTTGCAGATCTTCCGATATGTGAGAAGAATACATTTGCAATTATTAAATAATTACGATAATTCGATGAAAAATAGTATTTTATCAACTAAAGGCAACCGAAAATATATATGAAATTGTGTTCAGGCTCAGGAACACCCAAATAACCAAATGTTTCAGATTGGACTATTAATCCACCTTATGATGTATAGAATGAACCAATGGTTATACTCGTTTACAAGAGATGGCCCAAGTATATTTCTAGACTATTATAAGTTTTATACTTCTCAAGTTTTACACTAAGGATTAAAGTTAAATAAAACTGAAACTATTGAACGGAACTGAACTGAACTTTCAGTTGATTGCAAAGCCATTACTCGTTTGATCTTTGAACTATCAAATGACTTTTAGTATTTTGTAATTTGTTTAGTCAAACACTACGAGTATATATTCCACTTTATACAACCCTAACAGTTTCAAGGTTTTCCCCCCATTATCAGGGGAGCACAAACAAGACTTAATTATGTTCGAACTGGTACCGACATACACGCTTCTAATGGTGAAAATTCGGGTTGGGGATTGGGGTGGAGGGAGGCATGAGACAACTTCAGCAAGATGCGGTGAGATCTTGGGAATGTATGTGTTTGCCAGATGTTCATCCCAATGCACTGACTCGGATATTGCTAGAGCCTCTAATATGTCTAATTTATTTTCGTAACTACCAATATGCAAGATTTGGTATCATCGATAGAGAATGTGTGATTTTCTCGGTGACAATGATTACCCATTTCAGAATAAATTGGAGGATTCGTTGAGGCGGATTTGTGTTCACGAAGTCTCTTTTCAAAAGATCTTCCTGTCTTTCCTGTATATAAATTATCAGCATACAGAAGTTTTTAACACACCTCTATTGCTATGTATAAAGTGCAATAAAAAGTGTTTATCTAAACAAATTACAAATGGAGTAGAATCATGAAACCTCAATGTTGGTAGTATGAACCGACTGGAAGCATTCGAAATGTGGATGCACCGGAGAATGCTACGGACACCCTGGACGGATATGGTCAGCAACACAAGGGTTCTTCAATGAGCCAAAGTTAATAGAGAGTTGCTGACTAATATTAAAATCCGAAAGGTGTCCTACTTGGGTCATGTACTTAGAGGAGCAAAGTACAAATTACTGTACCTGATCATCCAAGGCAAAATAGAAGGTTGAAGAAGTGTTGGCATGAGGCAAATCTCCTGGCTCCGCAATATACGTGATTGGATTAGTATAAGGAGCGTCGGGGAACTTTTTCTGGCTGCCAGGAACAAATATGTCTACTCTCAGGTGATATTCAACATTGGGGCGACCTGACATGACACTGGGAAGAAGAAGAAAAAATGTTTGATCTACGACAGTAATCTGATAAAAAAATATTATTTTCAAAACTATGTTTCTTCTGATCCTGTTTACACGTCTTTCAATATATCTTAATGCGTTTATCTTAATATGTTCTTTTCTAGATGTTTTACAACCCTTGGATGACCTTTCCGCTGGTCGGCTACTAAGGGGTTGTTGAAAATTGTACGAATGGTTTTCGCAACATGACTCATATTAATATAATATAATGAACAGTCCGAGCTGATTTGGCCCAGTTTCTTGAAAAATATTAAAGTGATTTGATTTTTTTTACAAATACATTTAAATATACCAACTACTCAAAGCCATTTTGAAGTTATCCCACCTTAAATATATTTCATATTTTAATATTTTTCGTTGCATTACTCAAACATAAGTTGTTTGAATATTGTTTTAATTTTATTTCAATAATCTTCGCAAAAAGGTTCTCTGTGTGCTTTTGATTGATCTCTGAATGTTTATTATATTAAATAAAATCTCCCGGATGCTCTTTCTAGTATTGAACGATTTTTGAAAACTTTAAATGGTTTCATATCTTACATATTTATTTAAACATTAAACTCGATAGCATAGCCAAATACACCATAAATAAAAAGTAACAATTTCAAATATAATAAGTGACTGAATACTTTAATAATAATTATGACGTTTAAATACATACAAAAAAAGATTTTATTGCTGTTTTATGGCTTTTGTATTTAGAAACTTGTATACACATAAAACTGAGCACATTTGTAAAATTCAATGGATAATTTTGTAACAGTAATTACGAAACTCGCTTCTAAAAGAGTTAAAAATGAACAAAAAACTATTTGTAAAATTATTTTACAACATTTTTTTGCTATGTTCAATGTGAAATGAACGTTTTTTTTTAAATTAATTTATAGCATTACTCAGAGAGGGGAGTTGTTTTCAAAAATAACTTCGCAAATCAGAAGACCTCTCTGTCGCGATAACGAAAGAGTGTTTTTATCCTGTTATGAAAATTGTTATCAGATGTCCGTTAATAATACCTGCGTGTGGTGACCATGAATTGTGACTTCTTTCCCGTCACAAGGGTGACTTCTTTCCCGCCTCTTGAAGGCTTAAAATAATGCAGTTCCCAGCTACCCGTGTTATTTAAACGATTTTTTTCTGAAATATTAAGAATTACTGCTTCGAGGGTGCAAATTTTGTATTCATAATTTTTTTTTTGATGAAGTCCTTTAATTTGTAAATCTTTTGACTACATTCCTTTAATGCGTCAATTTTTTTGAATATTTTCTTTTAATGCATACATTTCTTAAATAAAGCCAATAAATACGTCAATATATATTTGGTTTTAATTTTTTTCACTGTTTGATATAAACATTCCGTTATGTTAAGGATCTTGGGATCATTGCATACAATTTTTAGAGTTGATGTACTAATATATTGAAAAAATGCTAATAATGTGATTTTTATAACAAATTCGCATTTACGCCTAAGACCTAAATTCAAAAACCTACTATAAGGAATGTAAATTTCTTATACTATATCTGAATGTTTTGGAAAGTTAAAATTTTTGTGAATGATTTGCTAGCTCATAATTGGAAATATCACCCATGTAATAATGCCAGATTTGAAGCTAATAATACTATATGTTCAATTAATTATGCGGCGTCACAATTTCTCGAAGATACCAATAATATTAAAAAATATATTTCATCGAATATAAGTACGATAAACTACGTAACCTAGTTGGTAAGACACGACTTCCAGCTCGGTAATTGCGGGTTCCATTTCCGTTGAAAATTCAGATTTTTAAGAAAATATTACAACTAATTTTCACCAAAAGCTCTTAAACATATTTCTGATTGCCTTTCAATAAACCCGTCAGGTAAGTTTATTTATAACGAAAGTATAATACAATACAATACAAGATTATTTATAGAAAAGCCATTTTTATATAAAATAATATTTAAAGGAAAGAAAAGCATCGTCGTCACATTAAGGCGATTGTTAAAAATCCAAGCATTTTGAGAAGCTTTTCCCTGAAAATAAGCTATTTATGATGGTTAAAGGCTCAGGCTCGTGATAGGGTGTAAGAGGAGTATTTTCACCATTATTATGGTAACGGGGTGGAATCTACATGTTCACAGTGACCCGTTACTGGGATGTTCGCTGCAGCTTGTCCCCTCATGGGAGGTGTCAAGCAAGGGATGTGAGTTTTCAGTCGCTGAATGACTCATAAAAATCATAACACGTACATAACCACTGAATACATTTTAATTATATATACTAACTAGTTTCAAGTAAGGAATCATTTTAAGGTTTAATATATTATATATTTTCGAAGGTAAAATGTAATATAATCTAGCCTCGAAGGTTTCCTCTGCTTCACTATGCTTGCCCCTGGAATCCTTCAAGCTGGCTCTGACATGATGTCAGTCTCTGGATCACCGAGAGGAGAATCGCCCTCGCTACCAGACAGGGTAGTGCATCTTTGCGAGTGTTTTTCCATGAAGCTTCGGTTTGTTTGACTGAGTTTTTATCCACCGATTGTCATCGGACGTGGAACCAGTGTGGCCCATCTGACTAGGGCTGTATCCGCTGTCATTGGTCATGTAATGACCCATTATCGGATTAATCTAATGAGCCAGGATACCCATTAGCGATGGTATATTTGGTGAAAATACATGACAACCAATGTGGCTTCGT